>JANZLQ010000095.1:6140635-6155055 GCA_026212715.1 Elanus axillaris | reverse complement strand
AGTTCAAATTTTAACCTGTGGCCTCCAGGGTTTAGGCTTTTTTTTCTCCTTCCCCTTCTCCCTGCCTGGAGGAGTTTCGTTTCCTGCCAGCAGGATAGGGCAGAGGGGACAACACAACCACACGTACTGCCACAAGCAGAAAAAGTAAGTGGGATGTGGGGAGGAAGGAGGGAGGAGAGGAGGGAGCTCAGCACTGGGGTACAGGGACTGTCTGTGGGTGGTTTGTGTCCCATCATAAGGGAAATTGTTTCTTTCCTGCAGAAAATATGTTGTCTCCTGCAAACAGACCGAGGTGCCGCTCTCCGTGCCCTGGGACCAAAGCAACAAGGTAGGGTGCTGTCCGTGGGAGTTGCTGCCTCCTGCCCCCCCTTCCTGCCCCTGACCTGTTGCCCCTGCCCCAGGTTTATCTGAGCTACAACAACGTCTCTGCGCTGAAGACGCTCGTAGCCAAAGCAAACTGGGCACTCGCCAGAGAAAAGGAAAAAGTACGAAACCCTGCCCCTTCCCCCAGCACTGCTTCTCGCCCCCAGAGTGTGGGCAACCTGGGCGTTCAGTGGCAGTGAGTGCAACCCAGCCCTCGCCCTGTGCTCTCCAAGGTGCAGATGTACACGCTGGAGGAGGACAAATTCCTCTCCTTCCGCATCGAGATGTCGGTCTGCATTGCCGCCAGCCGAGCCTTCTCCCTGCTCTCTGACCTGCGGCGCCGGCACGAGTGGGACAGCCACTATGCGTGAGTGCTTCCTAGGGACACCCAGCCCTCTCCAAAAATCACATCCCTAAATTTAAGGCTTATCACTGAACACCACTTTGGGCTTTCCTGGGAGCAAGTGTGTTGGCCTGGAGCCATTATCACTCCTAGAGACCTTTCACCATGTGTCCCTGTCCTGGCTCTGCCTGGGTTGATGGCTGCACTTTGCTGCAGAAAACTATTTTGGGTCCCCCAAAATATTTTGGGTACAGTGGTGGGCTGTAAATGTGTAAGCCCCTGACTTGGAGGCCACAGTGGGTTTCTCTGACCAGTCCCCTCCCACCTTGCAGGAGCGCCGAGCTTGTCCAGCAAGTAGATGACGATGACGCGATCTACCATGTGGTGAGCCAGACGCTCAGCCACGAGAACAAGCCGCAGGACTTCGTCATCCTGGCATCCCGACGGAAACCCTGCAGCAAGGGGTAACCATCCCTGTCCCCAACTCCCCTGCTCCCTGCCAGCCAGGCTCCACCGGCTCATCGGGCTCTCTCTTCCCCAGGGACCCCTACGTGGTGGCCTTTCGATCGGTGACGCTGCCCACCCATCCAGCCAGTGCCAGCTTCACGCGGGGGGAGACGCTCTGCTCCGGCTTCTGCATTTGGCCGGAGTCGGAGGAGACAAGCAAGGTGGGATGCTGCGGCCATGTCGCAGGGCCGTGCTGCCTGCACCCCATCGGGGAGGATCCCCCATCCCCACATGTCCCTACTAACCATCTCCTGTGCCTCGCAGGTGGCTTACTACAACCAGGCTACACCAGGGTACCTCAACTACGTCACCACCAATGTGGCGGGACTGTCCTCCAACTTCTACGCCACCTTCGAAGCCTGCGAGAAGTTCCTGCTGAAGAACAAGGAGGACCTGATCGTGCGGCTACAGGACCTCTAGAGCCACAGCACTCTTGCTGACAGATGGACAGACAGATGGGGTGGCATCTTGGTGGTGGAAGGGGACACAGGATGGTGGCACCCAGACACTGCTTCCCCTGGGATCTTTGGCCTGAACGAGGTCCCAGGGGCTGGGCTGGAGGGGCACCACTCTACTGCCTCGCCCCTTGCACTGATGTGTCATGTCTTTTCTCCTTCCTTTTTTTTTTTTTTTATTTAGAAATTTTATAAGCTGATGTACAGGACTTGGTTTTCTAGTTCACTTAATGCTGCTTGAATCTTTGTATGATCCAAAGTCTTCCTAACACTGATTTTTTTTTTTTTTTTACTATTTCTTTATGGGGGAAACTGGTTCCCTTTGAGGCAGCAAAGGGAGAGAGGGGGCAGTGATGTGGGGAGGGTGCCGTATCCCTCCCCGGTGCAGATGCAGCTGGTGGAGTATCTCCCCCCATATCTGCCCGGTGCTGCTCCTCTTCCCAGGCAAGGCTGGCAAACTGCCCCTGCTCCCACTGGGCTGAAATCCCACCTCATGGGGCTGTGGAAAGAAGGAGTAGCAATAAAAGTGCATTAAAAGAAAAAAAAAAATCTGTATCTGCTCCGAGTGAGTGTCTGCTCCAGGGGTTTGCTGTGCAGCTGCCTGGCCAGTGAGCATGGAGCGGGGGTCCTGCACCCGCAGCACACCCCGGGCTGGTGCCATTTCCCTGGGCGAGCAGGGGGACGGGACTGCTCAGGGTCGCCTGCCCCGAGAGCTGCTGCCCAGGGCTCAGGTGGACGCGGGGGTCCTTTGAGGCAGGACTGTGTGCTGCAGGAAGGAGGGTGTCAGCCAGTGCTCCCTGCAAGAGGCTTTGGGGACAGCCCGGTGGCTTTGCCACCACGGCAGGGGCAGCGCAGGCTGGTGCTGAGCTGTACTCTCCAAACTGCCTCAGGGGCACTGAAAAAGCAAAGAAAAGACAAAGCCAAACCTTGTTTCCCTATGTCTGAGCAAAGCTGATGAGGACATGGCAAGTAGGTACGGGCAGATGCTGAAACCCAGAGCCTCCAAGGCTTCAATACCCATCCCTAATTGCCCCCAGCACTAATGACCTGAGCGCCTCCAGGGTTGTTTTTCCCCCACCTACCCTGCCCCAGCTGCTTTGGTGGTAGCATGGAGCTTTTTCCAAGATGTCCACAACAACAGAGGATGGGGTTAGGGCCATTTCAAAGAGCTCGGGGCCAACCTGCTTCTCCTGAAATGCAGCATGGGTGATGGTGGAAGCGCTACTCATCAGTCACACCCCAGGTGACGTCCGCCTTCAGCCACAGGCCAGTTTACAGCCACCTCGCAGGCTTTCCTGGGTCACATAGCCAGAGGTTTTCTGATGGCACTGAGGTTTCTGAAAGGCTTGCTGCCTGCTGGGAAGGGAATGAGGCCCAGGAGCCCTTGGGCACACAGAGCTGTGGGGCACAGCAGGTTTAATGCGGCCCTGGGGCAGCAGCCGTGCTCTTGCCTTTTTTTGCAGAGCTTAACCATGAGCAAGTGATGGTGATGGGTAAGATGAGGCTGTGGGGTACCAGAAATGAGCACAGGGTCTTTTGCAGACATCCCAGGGTGTTTTCTCCCTCTCTGCAACACCCAGTCTGTGGAAATGTGCTTTGCCACCCAAATTCCCCACCCAGTTTATAAGCAGAAGGAGCTGTCTGCCCCTTTCCTGTGAGCACCAGCCAGCAGCTCTCACTCCTGGAGCTGGCTGTTGCCATAAACTCCTAATCTCTGCCCTATCTCCGATCATAAACATCTCCGTACAAGGCCTGGCACAGCGCTGCCCTGACCTCCCCCTGCTGCGCTATCACTACAAGATGAAGCCGTCTCAAGCTGAACATGGTACAAAACATTCAATTTTTATAGAGGCCTCTTATCTCCTGAAACTCAGAGCAATCCTGCCTTTTTATCACTGGGATGTGAGCCATCCTTTCTACTTACCGTTAGAAATTGCTGTTGCTTGATTAGGTGGAGGGAATGATGTATTCGCCTGAACATTAAACTTTAACTGACCTCTCCCTCTCCTTAAGTATTGTGCTTTTTCCCACTGCAAGGCCACAGTCAGCCCTCACCCTGGCCTGGCTGGGTCCCTGGGGGTGCGGGATGATGGAGCAGGAGCAACTCAGGGGCAATGGAAAATGGATGGGAGCACAACAGAGAGCTGCAACGGTGTGAAGCATGTTGTGGTTTATGTGCAGGTGGGAAAAAATTGCAGTCCTGCTGCATCTTCTGCTGGAGGGAATGACAGGGGAATGGTGGACAGCAGGACTTGGAGCATATCTGGAGAGCCCACCTCCAACCACCTCATCCCACAGCCAGCTCCCAGGGGAGGAAGGACCTGCTGGTGGGTGCCTTGGAGCCTGTTGAGAGCAGCCTGCTCTTACCAGGCTTTTCCAGAGCCTCCCCACCAAATGCACTGCTCTAGGGCCAATTTAGCAATCAATCACTATTTTTTTTTTCCCTTAAAAAAAAAGAAATCCCTGCAGGGTGTTACCCCCTGCTCTGACAACCATCCCAGCTGTGGCTTTTTTGCACAACAACACCCAGCTGCCTTGCTGCTCTGGGCTGCTAATTCCTGCACAGAGGCAAATGATTTGGAGAGGCAGATCTGGGAGCCTGGGAGCAGGAGGGCTCTGTGCCAGCTGCCCACAGCACCCATCGCTGCTTTCCTGCACATTATGATGCAGGGAACAAAGGCTCACCAAAGGACCACGGCTACCTTCCCTGAGCCCCTGCCTTCGTGCAGTGACTAGGGCTGCGGGAGGATGGAGTGGGGAAGCATCCCAGAAATGCCAAGAAGCTTTTGGCAAAGCAAAGGTCATGAAGACATCTGGAGATTTACAAGCCAGCACTCTAGGTGGGATCTCAGCACCTTCTCCTGTACATGATGCCACCATCATAAGAAGGTTTCAAGGACCTGATTTTATAGATGCCTAAATAAATCAGGCAATTGATATATAAAAACACAGCATATATTTATCTATTTTGCAGGGGTAAGTGGGATGTAATTAGATGGCAGTGTCTCTCTCAAGGCTCTCTCTGCTGTAATTCATGCCCTGAGGTGGCTGGCCAAGAGGAGGAGGAGGAGGAGGAGGAGGAATAAAGCAGGCAGCAGAATTGATGGTCTGCTCCCAGAAGCTTTGTTTTAATTAATTTCCAAAGCACTCCTTCTAGCAGAGCTCCTTCAAAGCCTCCTTCTCCCCACCACTGCCCGTGCTTTCATGCTCATGCCAGCATGGGGTCTGGGGCAGTGGGGAGAGCCTGGGAGCCAGCCCTGCTCCTCTGAGGCCCCAGGCTTTTTGGTTAAAGTGTGCAGAAGCTGTTGCTGTTTTTAAACAGTGGGACTTCTCCCTGGCCAAGAGGCCTCTTTGGTGGCCACAGCGTGGGCAGGTGTATTTGTCAGGGCTTTTCCTTTTCCCCTTTTTATTGACTTTCTACTTGTTCCTGCTGCCATGGGTCAGATGGGGCTTTGGCTGGACTCTGCTGAAAGTCCACCCAAGATGGCTGGTTACCAGGTGCTGACGCAATGCCCTGCCCCTAAGATATAAGGGGTTTGAAAATCGGGTTTGCAGCCTGGTCAGGTGCATGGTGGCGGGGCCGAGCCTGTGTCAGCTCCGAAGCTCTTCCCAAATAAGCAGGCTTGTGAAGCTAAACTGCGTTGCTGGATCCAGCAAGGTGATGGCAGTAACAGCAGCTCAGCAGTAAATTTGGGGGCAGCTTGGCTGACATGGAGGGACCCGTCCCTGGCCAGGACACCATGCCAACCGACACAGAGCCCTCTAACACCATCAAACTGCTGCACCTGGTTTTCCTCTCCACCTCCTGGGGAATGCAGATCTGGGTGACCTTCGTGTCTGGTAGGTTGTGGTCTGTACACTGCTGTGGCTGTCTGTCTGGGGGGAGGCCCAGGAGAGGGGGATTTGCCCCAGGACCTACCCACTCTCCCCCCTTGCAGGATTTGTGATGGGCAGCTGCCTCCCTCACCACATCTATGGCTTCATCCAGCGTGAGCTCTTCCCCTACTACTTCCATATCAGCTCCGCTTGTGCCTTCCTCAACCTGACTCTGTTTGCCATGTACCACCCCAGCGAGCTGCTCAGCGACGAACAAACGACCCAGGTAGCTTTCTGCTTTGAAACATGAGCTGGCTGTAGCCCAAATCCCTTCCTCTATGGGGTCCCCCTCTGCTCTGCTCCACTGAGGTTGGTTTGCAAATGATGACAAGGTACGCACATGGCTGTGATTAAAAGAAATTGGTTAGCATCCAGATTTCAGTGAACCTTGTGTGCAAGAGGGGATGGGGGAGAAATTTAATCCACCAGATGTGGGAGATGTTCACGGCAGACTTTGCTCCCCTGCAGATCATTGTCTTCTTCATTTGCATCGCTGCTTCTGTGCTGAACACACAGTGGTTCGGGCAGGTCACCTCCGACATCGTGGCAGACATGCACCTCGTTGAGCGCAGACATGGCCTTGGCCAGGAGGTCGGACTGTTTACCAGCAAGTCCTGCAGGCAGCTGCGTGCCTCCAACCCCAGCTACAGGCAGCTATCCCGGCAGCTCGCCCTCTACCGCACTCTGTCCTCCCTCTGCAACCTCTGCTGCATCACCTGTAATGGCTTGAGCTTGTACTACCTGGCTGCCCATCTCTCTGCCCTGTGAGAACAGGACACCGCGAGGTGAAGGGTGGCTGGCCAGAACCAACACTCTGGGAAAAGGAAGCCATCCTGTTGCCTTGTTGTAAAGTAACCTTAAGCTTTGGAGATTAAATTTCAACATCCTCAGATGGAAATACTTTTAACTGTATTTGTGCATGGTGCAGAAATTTAGGAATAGTGAAATGGAAATGCTTTCTTTAGAGCTGTCTGAATCCAGCTCTGGAGTGAGAAAAATCTTCCATGATCTAAGCAGAAGTGTTCATGGCTGAACAGCTTTTTAATGCCCCGTGCACTAGATGTGTCTAAAAGTGCAGTGTGTTTCTGCAGTCACAGAGAGACTGCAGAAGAGTGAGAAATGAGAGATTTAGAATTACTTTTAATTAAATGCTGAAAGCTAATACAGAAGTGCAGAAGACCCTGTATGTTGGCTTTACCAGTTAGTGTAAAGGATAAGGGTGTTAAGTTTGGGTTTAGAATTAATTTGACATTTTCTTGTAGTATTTCATGAGGTAAGAAAAAACATTGTCTCATTTATTAGGCAGAAGTCAGTCTACTTAAAATAGACATGTTTATTTCCAGGTTATATAGCAAAAGGGTCAGTAAAACACACCACTCCAAACAAAGAGCTCTGCTTTTCCCTGGCCAGCAGCAGAGCCAAGCGGTGAAAAAAGAGCAGCTGCTTAATCCCAGGCAGGAATCTGACTGCATCCGTCCTACTGCAACAGGCAGGTATCTCCCCAGACCACTGCTGTTAAACCCCAGCAACCACAGCCCACCTCCAAAGAAATCGGTGATTTTTCATAGGTAAGTAAGTACATTCCCAGCTGGCGTTGCTTCCACTGCAGCCAGTGTTTGGCACTGCTTCAGGTTTATTTCAAAACCACATGCAGCCTATCATAGAGGAGACCTTCTGCAAACCAGCTGGATTTCTTTTTAAACAAATAATCCCCTCTTGTAAGCCCTTCATTCTCCTATGCTGCTTTCCTGGAAGTTTCCCTGTGTGCTGAGATTATTTTTCTCCTGAAGTGTGCAAAGCATTTTTGTTTGCAGAAGTTTGCAGTCTGTAGCTGGGATAACAAACAGCAGCCTCTCGCACAGGTTTCCTCGTTTTGTTCTTGCTCATTATAGTCGATGCACCTTCTTGCCAGAGAAGTACTTCTTAGAGAAAGGAGAATGCTTTACAAATACCAAAACGGTTGGAGTCCCAGCCTTTACAAAATACCTGCAAAGATTAAAAGGAGTCCTTTGGCTTCCTTGTAGCTGGCCAAGTGTCATGCAAAGTGAGTGACTTCTGCCCAGCTCAATAAAGACTGACCTCCTGAAGGCTGATAACAAGCTTTTTTGCTGATTAGCAGAACCTCTTGGAGCCAAGGCTACACACATCTGAGGAGGAGTGTTTTATGAATCAACTCTTCTCCCAACAGCTACTTCTAATTAAACCAGCTGTTATTCTCCCTCTGGAAAGAGGTTTCTTTTGCAACTGCCCTTACAGCCTGAAATCTGAGGGCTTATGCACGCTGCTGAGTTTTATGGAGTGACAGTTCAGACACAGCCTGCAGCAGTGGACCTAGAGCTCTGCTCCCACTGTGACAGACCAAGCCACTAGCACTGTGCAGCAGGCTTTCTCCAGCTAGCTACAAGATGGTGCAAGTTAACAGCACAGGTTTTACAATAACTTTTTGGCTTCACAAACAGCAAATTCTTCTCTCTAAATAACTGCACAACACTTTAAAGTCAGTTTCAGAGTCAAACTGTGCTGCATGCTGTGTTGGGGGTTGCTCACGCAGCATTATTAACAGTGAGAGCATTGTTAACCTTCAACATGCTCTCTTTATATGCTGCTGTTTTGTTTTTTTAAGTAGTGCTGTGTAGATGGGATCTGAAACAGCCCTTTTCTGCTGCTGCTTGTGCATAGCCCAACTCCCCTTCTCATCTCCATCCAATTCTGGAAAGAGCTGTTCATTTTTTGGGGAAAAAAAAATATGTAAGTCACTAAAGCTAGGCACAAAATCCATGCAGTCCCACTGCTTTACACCTTCAAGAGTTAGGACTGTTAAATCAGAGAACAAACTGCACTTAAAGGCAAAGACATAAAGCTTGTCCTTTTTGCCTTCGTGCTCTCTCTGGACACAAACAGGACAGGAACAGCCTCACCTTTCATGCTGCAGCACTTGTAGCAATGTGTGTTCTGGGTTCAGCTCATACATTTCTGTTCTTTCTTCATCTTCAAAATAGAGCTGAAAAAAATTTTGGAGGGTTATTAAATACCTATGGTACATGAAGGCAAACTACTAAGTTGTTGAAAGTCCAGTAACAGGACACCATGTATCTACTAGAGGTTTGTCAAACTTCTGTAGCTTGAACCGACCACGTCAGATGCTAACTTCAGCCATGTAGAAACTGCTTTGTGTAAATTCCCAGTCTTCCCTGTATTAAACCAGCTTAGCTTCTTATGGCAGTGGCAGCAGGAAGGCAAAATACACTGGGTGTTTCTGTGCTTTACAGAGAAGCAATCCAGATCCACAAGCTGCTTTTTAACAGGTAAATGCAGCAACAGTATGAGCTAAACTGAGTAGGTTTAAAGATATTTGAACAAAACAGGGTAGATTTAAGAGATGTGAATCCAGCAACTATGCCTTAGACTGTACATACACACAGAGCTATAATCCCAGTTTTTAACCTGTTAAGGTACAGAGCCACTGTCATTTCAGACCTGTCTGCTCACTGCACTAAGGGCTGTGCTGTTGCCTGTCACACGTGACACTGAAGCAGAAAATGAAAAATAAACATCTGTATCCTTCTGAAAAATTCTCAAAACCTGCTGCAGCCACAACCAACTCACATCTCACCTTTGCTGAAGTCTTAATAGATACATATTGTCTTGATGGGATTAAGTGTTTAAGTACCTCCAGTTAGTTCTGAAAATAACCTATTTTTAAAATAATATTTTCTCATTTGTATTGAGCAACTTCACAATGCAGTTAAAAAACCAGGCAGCCTACCAGCTTGATGTTCTAAATCTTAATCATTGTTACAAAGACGGGAATCTAAGCAATATCTATAAATATCTTCTATCAAATACAACATTAAGTGGAATTTAAAAGAACTTTCATTTTCATTAATGAATTCTGTGTCCATGTCCACACATCTGGAAAACATTTGAGTTTCTAGATCCTTATTTCACATCTGTGTATGGTAAACAGGTAACAATGCCATTGCTTTCATACACTCAAAGCGGTGTAATTTTTCACTCTAGAAAAAAACCCACAACACAACAACCCCAAAATAGAAGGAATGTCAAACTTCTCACCTCAAGATTGCTGGGAAGGTATTTTCTTTCTAAATCCCAAGGAGGTAACTCAGCAAACATCACCATTAAATGATCAATAAACCTAAAAGCCAAAATACACATGGTTAGCTTAGACAAAGTGTTCAGCTTTTGAATGATGGTGAAAATACATTAGCAAATTAGACAATTGCCGTGGTTTAACCCCAGCCAGCAACTAAGCACCACGCAGCCGCTCACTCACTTCCCCCGCACCCAGTGGGATGGGGGAATCAGAAAAAAGAGTAAAACTTGTAGGCTGAGATAAGAACAGTTTAGTAGAACAGAAAAGAAGAAACTAATAATCATAATGATAATAAAATGACAATAATAATAATAAAAGGATTGGAATATACAAGTGATGTGCAATGCAACTGCTCACCACCTGCTGACCGATGCCCAGTTAGTTCCCAAGCAGCAATTCTCCCCAGCCCGCTCCCCCCAGTTTATATACTGGGCATGACGTCCCATGGTATGGAATACCCCTTCGGCCAGTTTGGGTCAGCTGCCCTGGCTGTGTCCTCTCCCAACTTCTTGTGCCCCTCCAGCTTTCTCCCTGGCTGGGCATGAGAAGCTGAAAAACCCTTGACTTTAGACTAAAAATTACTTAGCAACAACTGAAAACATCAGTGTGTTATCAACATTCTTCTCATACCAAACTCAAAACATAGCACTATACCAGCTACTAGGAAGACAATGAACTCTATCCCAGTCAAAATCAGGACAACAAAAGACTGGAAAGTAAGTTTAGATCACTAATAGTTTCTTCCCTTCAAACTCACTGCTTTCCCAATGATGCCAAGGCCCTTTTGTAACCCGTGGTACTGGTTTCAAACTTGAGCAGTACAACAACAAATTATTTTTAACTTTTCATTTTCACACTGAAAAGATGCCAAAATAAACACCCTGCATTTTGTCTAAAATTGATTTTCCTTCTATTTGGTCCCACCAGCACCATGCTTCACCAGATCAGAGTGCCAGGAATACGCTTGTGTGTCAGAGGCTTGTTTATTTTGGTACTTCAGGACTGTTGGTGGCCAATTTGTTCTAAGGACCCATTTTCACTTCCTTTGGTATTGAAATGTCGTAGTGAACACTACCATATAAGAACGACATACTAATCTGCTTGCATTGCAATTTTAAGTCCTAAACTTATTAGCATATCTGAGGAATACGTATCTCCCCACAAAAAAAGTTACAAATTCTAAGGTTATTTAACACTGCAAGATCAGAAACTGAAGTTAACATCAAGAAAAGTGGAATTCCCACCTTGCCAGTCACTTGCTTATAGTCTGAAAGGTCTGTAGCACTTCAGTCAGGCCTGCTGTAAACCCTAAGGAAACTATGGGGCCACTGGTGGTTATGAGAGGTCCCTTTTGGAAACTTTTTACAATTTCTAAGTTTAATGCTCTTTCCAGGACCCACATATTTGGAGGGCTTTGAAACAGCACCTTAATGAACCTCTCAAATCCATGAATGGGATGGGTCACAGGTATTACTGGCCACTGGCCCAAGCTTGCACTCCAAGCCCCTTTAAGCACACTGGCTAGATATGACGTGTTTCTCTGCACCCTCATATTTTGGCTGTCATAGATTTTGCCCCTCGTATTTTAAAGCTGCATTTGTAAATCATTTAATAATTCAGGTTGGAAAGGACCTTAGAAGGTCATCTACTGCAACCTCCTGCTCAAAAGCAGGGTCAGCTGTGAGATTAGAAATCTGGAACATCTTTATTAGCATGGCAGTGTTTCACTTGCTGTCTGTTGTCATTTACTGAAACATCTCCTTTATGCAAGAATGCTGCTGACAGTGCATTTACCTGGAGTTCTCATGAAAAGCCGCAATGAAGTCTGTTTGCTCATGCTCAGGGTACAGAAAGAGGACAGGCCAGTTCAGGCTGCCATCAGCATCTAAGTGCACCTTTGCCCCTGTGGCATTGTCAGAGTGGAACCCATCTAAGGATATCTCAGCCATGCCATCTGATACTTCCTCTTCTTCATCTGAAGGCTCAAGAACCAGCTTGATATTTCTTTCCTGGACAGGAGGAAGGAAAAAAAAAAAACCAACCGAAAGCCAAACAGTATGGTGAGGAGAATAAGAGCAAAAAATTAGCAGTCAGTAAAAGGGCAAATTGTGTCATTCTTATTAATTAATGAGTCAGCTCTTAAACATGCCATCAAAAGCCTTCCTACAGTATCAGACTCAGGTGACTGGTCTTCCCAGTAGAATCCAGAACCTCAGTCAGACACCCAGGTTCTTCATAAAATGGATGAGGAGAGGTGGGCATCCAGAGGAGCCCACATGCTGAGAGAAGAGCCTGAGAAAACATGGGGAAAGGGATGCAGCTGAAATCCTGTTCTTTGGGACTTAGCAGGCATGACTTCAGGGTGCAACTATGTGCGTCAGCTCCTGAGAACATCCACTCTTTCAGAGAACTGAAGAAAGCTCACTCTTTTCTTTGGAAAGACAACTGCAGAAAAGGAGATCTGATTTACGTAATAGTCCGAAATATTTTAACACAGCCCAAACATGTGCCGAGGAAGAAGAGGATCCAGCATTGATTTTCTCCTCCACCCTTCTGGAAGGTTATCTTCTACTCTTCCACTGAAGTAATGCCCATCGGCAGCAAAGAAAGCAAGGTTCATTCGGCCAGTGTGATGCTACAGCCCAGCAGCCAGAGCTCTCTCTTGGATGCTCAGTCCATCTCCTAACACTGGGATGGTATTTTGCATTAGTTGTTACCTAAATATGGAAACCTGGGAGCTGGGGCTAGAGCCATGCAGATGAGGAGAATCATGGTTTTAACTCAATTTTTTTGCTCTAGCCCTCAAAAGCCTGTGTATGAGAATGACTTCTTAGAGACAAACAAGAGAGCTCTTAAAAAAAACTGAAACCAAAGCAAACCACACAAAACCAAACCCCCTCACCGACCCACCTTTATTGCTGCAAGCAAAATTTCCTTTTGACACTGCTCTTTCTTCTCCAACACCTTTGCTTTCCTTGCATCTCGCTCCTCAGCTCGCTGCATGTAAGAAAAAGTTGCACCATGGTCACACACAGCAAGTCAGTGCCCATCACTGCTCTACCCTGCCAATGAGTGGAGAAATAAGTTCAGATCTCCAGAAGGGTCCACTCCAGCTCTTACCCCTACACATCTAAACAAGACACACTATGCGGAACCACCACTCAATTCTGTTTGGGGATGTTATACTACACAGAAACTTGTATGGAGTACTCTTCAACCAAGGATCCCAAAGTGCTTCTTGACACAAAGTAAGCGACAAGCATTGTAGATGCTAGACTGCCTTAATATTTACCTTTAATTTGTCAGCTTTAGCTCTCATTTCCACAAGCTTTTTCTCTTTTGAATCTATTCGCAAGCCTTCCTCACACCATGCTATTGCTTCAGAGAAATTCTTTAGCTCCATGTGACAGAGAGCTCCTGGAAGGATTAAGATTTTAAGTTTCTAGTATCGGAGTCAGTATGCAACTACTGCACCAAGTGGTGGTTAAAAACACAGCATTAGCCCTAGTGCTTTCAAGAACATACACAGCAGCGCATGCTATTCTCTTGCAGGGTCATGTTCAATCGCAGACTTCCAGCAGGTCAGCTGAGAAGAAAATCTAAACTATTTCAGCAGTTCTTGCATCATTTGCTCATCTAGTCACAGAAATCAGCAGAATGATGCTAGAACTTTCTGTTACAAGCAAAATTTTATGATTATAATTAACATATCAGTATTTGTCTCATAAGGAAGAATAAAGTGGCCATTTCCACGGAGTGAGAAAGGCCGGGGAAAAAAGAAAAAAAACCCCAAACAACCAAAACTAGTATTGTAGAACCAGCAAAAGTTATGCTGTGCTCGCCAGAAACAGATCCATGCCTGCCTCTGACAGATACAGAAGCTAAAGACCAAAGAGGGAAAAGATAGTGTTTTGACTGAAAATCCAAAGACAAAACACAGAGCTCTGTTTTGGGGAGAAGCAGCAATAAGAAAACAAGAGATCTGGTACAGTAACTGCTTTAATTTTCTGAAATGCGTGCTGTCCTGAAACAAAGTATGACTGCATGCCCACAGTAATTTAGGGTTTATAAACACTGTTATTTAACACACAGAAACATGCAGTGAAACAAAGCAACATCCAACAAGTCTGTTCCAGGGCTTGTAACAGTAGCAGCCTAGTAAGTAAATATAAGGTGTGCAAAGCTGTTTTGAAATTATGTACCTAGCGCTCCATGCAGTAACAGGAGCTTTAACTCTTACCTCTTATGACTGCTTTGAGGTGGGTGGGCTTTAGCTTTTTTGCTTGGATGGCATCACTGAGCGCAGAACGGTAGTTCCCTACAAAGCAAGCGAAACGGCTCAGAACCTTCCATTTACGTTTAAAGCCCAGGCAGATCGCGAGGTGACAAGACAGCTCATGTGGAGACTTGACACCTGCGAGGTGAGCGGAGGAAGAAAGAGCACGCCAGGAGCAAGAAGCGAAAGGCCAGGGATCCATCAGACAGGTAAGAGCCCCCTTCCCAGCCCCGGCCGAGGTGGGACGGGGCATGTCTCCTTACCTAGGTAAAACTGTGCAGCCCCCCGGTTTGTGTGCAGCACGGCGTTCAGCTCAGGGTCCTCGCACTTACTCTTCAGCCCCTCGGTGTAGGCGATGACAGCCCTCCTGTAGTCCCTCTCCCTGAAGTACTCATTCCCTTCGTTTTTGTACATCCTGGCCAGCTCTGCGGGGGAGAGGCCCTGAGCGGGGGGGGGGGGGCACGGCTCCCCACCAGCACCCCGCGC
>JANZLQ010000095.1:6128589-6140535 GCA_026212715.1 Elanus axillaris | reverse complement strand
TCTGGAGGAGGAGGAGGAGGAGGAGGAGGAGGAATCTCTCCCCCCGAAGCCCCGGCCGGCGAGAAGCGTTCGCTCCTCTGCCTTGCCCCTGTAAGAAAGCCCGCAGATTTGCATGCAATCTGAATTGCTGATAAGGAGGGGAGCGGGGGGGGGGGGCACGGCTCCCCACCAGCACCCCGCGCCCTCTCCCCCGGCCGGGGCCGGAGGGACAGGCCCGAGAGACCCCCCCTCAGCCCTGGCTGCCCACCTGCGGGACCCTGCTCCTCGTCGAAGAGGAGGGACTGCAGACAGGCCAGCTCGGGCTGCCGCGCCGCGTCGATCTCGGCCGGGCACCGCTTCATGAACATGGGGATGGCCTCCAGCTCCTGCGGACATACACACACACACACACACTCGTCCCTCAGCCCGCCGCAACGGCCCCCCCGCGGCTCACCTCCTCCCAGGTATCGGGGTGGAGAGCACCCCGGTACCGCGGCCCGCCGCCGCCCGGCCTGGCCTCCGCCATGCTGCCGCTCCGGCCCGCCTCCCCACTGCCGCCCGCCCCCTCAGCCCCGGCCCAGCGCCCTCCGCGCCGCTTTCAGCTTCTGGTGGCATCTGCCATGGGGATGGCAGGTGGAGCTGACCCCGCCGGGGAGAGGGAGGTGAAGGGCTGCGGCGGCCCCTCAGGCCCGGGGGGCTCACGGGGGAGCGTGGGTCTGACACGAAGCCCCACAGGACCGCGGCACCGCCGTTGCTGGCGATGGCTGGATCTCAGACCCAGGAGCTGTGGCACCGGGTGAGGGGACTCCTCCAAGGAGCTCTCCCTGCCCAGGGCAGGAGGCTCATGGGGCGACCGCACCAGTCGGGGCCCCTCCGGAGAAGCTCCCAGGCTGCAGTGGGCATGTACTGGCAGGATGTCACCATCCTGCCGGACAGGAGTACTGACAGCCTATATGCAACACAGCCTGGACATTTTTATCCCCAGGCTTTGCAGGTCCCCAAATTTCATCTTTCCTTGTTAATTTTTTTTTTTTTGTCAAGGATTTTCTACCACTCTGAAGGCTGCATTCCCGAAACCGTGCCATCACCATCCATGCCTGGCAGATGCAGGCATCTCACCAGCTGGACTGACCTGCAGGACTGGGGTGTGGATGCCCGACACCATTCTTCACCTTAATGCATGCAGATTTGCAGCACTATGGCATTTTCAAGGTGAACAAGGCTCTAGAATTCACCATTTTGCAGTAATAAAGATTAACCTCCAACTTCTCGGAAGCTGGGTGCCTCCAAAGAGAAGATGCAAATGGAGGAAAGGCACCTTCCTTCCTCTCCTTCTTAAAATCCCTCATCTGAAGAACTCAGCACCTGAAAATGGCAAAAGTAAGCCCTCCCATACTCCCTCCTGCAGCCTCAGCCTTTGCACGCGCTTGACAGAGGCCATGTCTGCCATGGGTGGGCAGCGAGGGGCTGACCCCGGCACTCGCCGACCCCGGCACTCCCATGGCTGCACAAGACTACATGCGCTGGTAAAAGCAGCTCACCCGGGCCTGTAGCCAGAGGGAGGAATGCCCCTGGCCCCACAGGGGAACCTGGGGAACAGGGGAACAGTTGCAAGACACCGTGGCCAGGTCTGACGTGAGCTGGATTCAGCCATCGCTGACAACCCACCTGCCCTTGGAAAGGGACTGGGGCTGTTCAGATAAATGCAGTGCAGCAAAGATGAGAGACTCAGAGACGGGGAGTTTAAGGGACTTGCACTTTACTCAGCAACTCAATGATGCCTTCCTTGCTGAGGAACAACACCTCACCAGCGTTCTGATTCCAGACCTCGAAAACCGGGGGGTCCTCGCAAACCCTCTTCCCGGCTATGACCACGTAGGGATAACCCAGCTTGTTGGCGTCCTTTAGCCTTTTCCCGATGGTCAGCTGTGTCCTGTCATCCAGAACCGAGTCACCAGCAAGGTGGGGCAGCGCTTCAGTGAGGTCGTCATACACCCGCTCCAGCAACGTGACCCCCTCCTCCTCCTCCTTGCTGCCTCTCTTGGGGGGAATGAAGCAGAGCTGGTAGGGTGCGATGAGGCTCGGCCAACGGATGCCGTCCTCTGTAGAGAGCACCTCAATGGAGGCTGCCAGGATGCGAGTGATGCCCAGGCCGTAGCAACCCATTTCTGCCAGCTGGGGTTTGTTCTTGGGGGAATAGAAGACAGCATTGAAGATGGAGGAGTACTTGGTGCCCAGATAAAATGTGTGCCCCACTTCGATACCTTTGGTCTGGGTGAGTTTTTCTCCACATGTGGGGCAAAATGTTTGCTCCCCATTTAGCATTTCCATGTTGGCTGCAAAATGCCCGTCACGGCACAGCACCAGCCTGTCCTCGCCAACGTCTGCCGGGAGCTGGAACTCATGGGACACGGTACCGCCAATGCTGCCTGTGGCCGCCCGCACTTTGACGAAGGGAAGGCCCAGACGGTCAAAGAGGCTGCGGTAGGCGTCGCAAACCAGGTCATATGTCTGCCGAGCTGCCTCTTCGGAGGCGTCAAAGGTGTACATGTCCTTCATGTAAAACTCCCGGCTGCGCAGCAAGCCGAAGCGGGGCTTGGGCTCATCCCGAAACTTCCTGGTTATCTGGTAGAGGCGCAGTGGGAGCTGCTTGTAGGACAGGTTGCTCTGAGTGGCCACCAGCTCCGTTGCTGCCTCCTCGTGCGTGGGGGCCAGGCAGTAGCCCTTGCCATGCCGGTCTGCCAGCCGGAAGAGCTCTGGCCCCATCCCATCCCAGCGGCCACTGGCACGCCACAGCTCCGCCGAGCTCAGGCTAGGCATGTTCAGCTTCTGCCCCCCAAATGCCTGCATCTCTCCGTCCACCACCTTGATCAGCTTCTCCATGGCACGGACGGCAGGCGGCAGGTAGTAGTAGCAGCCGGGGCTGGAGGGGTACACGAGCCCCCCTTGCAGCATCAACTTCTGGCTCCGGCAGGTGGGCTCCCCGGCCCTGCCCTCCCACCCGGCCTCGTCACCCGCCTGCAGGTTGAAGGGCTGGAAAAGCTGTGACAGCAGCAACCGCTTCGCCCTGCCCGGGATGCCATACCGGGGACCGCAACCGTGCCGCCGGCCGCTCCCCGCCGGCAGCCTCCATCTTCTTAGCAGGCCCTTCATGGCGGTGCCAGGGAGGGGGCCCAGACCCCGCTGTCCGGGGGGGTTTATCGCCGACTCCGCCACCCGGGGGCTTCGCCCCCCCCGCCCCGTACAGGCATCAAGGAGGCGGAAGCGCGCGCACCCGCCACACGCGCGCGCGCCCCCACGTGCGCGCAGGCCCGCGCCCTCGCCCCGCGCCCGCAGGGACCACCGGACTCCCCGCCCTGCCAATACAACCAATGGGAACCACAGCATCCTGTCACGTGGAGGATCTTACCGGCGGCCGGCCGGAAGCCGGAAGTTGGTAGGGTCAGACCCGCGGGAGGAGGCAGGAGGCTGGGACTCTATGGTTCCGCCGGCACGGCGGGGGTCGGGTGCCACCTGGCGGGCAGGCAGGGCGGCCCGCAGCGGGAGTCCGCCGAGGTGACCCTGGGTGTCCGCGGGGTGACCTGCCGTCTCCCACCCGCCGTGGGCCGCGGCAGCCCCGTGATCGCACTGGGCTCCCGTGACCGGATTGCCGAAGGCGGCTGGGCATCCTTGGGAGGGGTCAGAGGAGCTGAGGCAGGCCGGCCTGGGGGACACCGCCCACTCAGGCTTCCCCAGAACCCAGAGGTCCCGCCGCAGGGGCAGAGGCAGGGACCCCCACCGCCTCCCAGCTCCGCCGGCGGGAGCCGCAGGTTGGGGGGAACCTCGGCAGGCCTGCGGCCGAGGATGGCGGGGGATGGCCGGCGGTGCCAGGGACAGCGGGGCAGCGACAGGGCTCTTACAGGGCTAAGGCCGCAGGGGGGTTGTCCATTGCTTTTTTAATTAACAAGGTTGTAGAAAACTGAGGAGGTCCTGACAGGTCACGAGAGAGCCAGCCATGCTGCAGAGCCTGCTGCCACCCCGACAGCTGGGAGGGACAGCGATGGCGCATTCATCCTGCCTTTGGAAGAATCAACCTTCATCATCTGGGGCAGCAGCTTCACCAGCTCTGTCCTCTCCCCCCCTGCCCCGGCCGATCATGGCTTTGCAGAGCCGTATCACCTCCAGTGTGCGGTTGTGGCATACCGCCCTCATACCGGCTCCTGCTGCAGGCGCTGCCGTGGGAATTTCTCCTCGTCTTTCTTAACCTGCCATTCCACTGCCTGCATCAGCGTTTCTGTCTTCAGCCTCACCTGGCCAAAGAGCACAAGTGGCGTCTCCAGGAGGCACCGCAAGTTCTCAGTGGAGCCTGCGTCATCCAGTTCAATGGCCTGCTTGAAGCACTTGATGGTGAGAGTTTCCTGGCTTTTAAGTGCAAGATTTGCCCCTAAAGAGCTGCAGTTAGGGTATGGCGTCTCCCAGGTCAAACTCCAGGGCTTTACCCAGGAGTTTCATCCACCAGAACCAGTTCTTGCACAGCATCCACCCTTACGTAGTAGTAAAAAAATAGTAAACAGAGGTGGGACAGGACAAAATGGGTCTGTCAGGAGAAAACTGGGACCAGTGGCTGCCTCCAAGGATGGCATTCCCCACTGGGCTCTGGGGAGAGGAGTAATAGGGTGAGGCTGACCTGCTTGCAGCACCATGTCCATAGTGTACATGTGGGGATGGATTCCTGCTCCCATCCTTGTGTCTAATGTCTCCTGGTGGCTCTTCACTCCTGTAAGCTCTCAGAATTCCCTCCCTGCAAAGGCTAATGTTAACCATAGCAATCCTTCCATTCCCTGTTCCTGCCTTCAGCCCTGCTGCACCCCTCAGCCTCCCTTGCACCTAACTGGAACTGAGCCCAACAGGAGGGAGAGGCTGCTAAGGGCCAGTCCCCTCAGTCTTTGTGGTCTAACTTTAGGGCTGAGAGTTAATGAAAAGCTGGGGACGCTGCAGGGAGTTTGCCGGGATCTCAGGGGTATGGTGTACCCACCCTAACCTGCCCCTTGTCCAGGTTTGTCCTCGGGCATGGACAAACCTGAGGACCCTTTCAAGGTGATTTTTAGCATGCATGAACTTCCTTCTGTGAGGCACTGGGCCCTGTCCCATCTTGGTGTGCTCCAGATCTTGCAGATATATCTTCATGTGGATCTGGAGACCAGAGGAAACTCATCAGCTTGTGCCCAGTTGCAGGGTGGATGATGAAATGATACAAGTACAAACCACCAGTATGTGTCAGATCAGATCCTTGGCCATGCCATGCTACCCCAGAGAGCCAGGCCAGCTTGCCCAGCACCAACAGCCCAGTCTCCAAAGCATGACCCCTGGCAGGCTCATGGTTAGCAGTACTGGGAAAGGCAGTGCAAGCCCCTGAGATGTTGCTCATCCTGTTGACCTTGGCTGTAAATTTGGTTGCCAGTGATCATGGGGTCCTTGAAAGCAGCTAGCCCATCTGCTCCCCCTTCCAGGCTCAGGCTCAAGGCATGGGGGCAGCATGCCCTAACGGGTTCAGAGGTTGAACCGCTTGGCCATGGGAGTGTGCCTGAAGAAGGGCCAAGAAATCAAAAGCCTTTTTCTTATGTCATTTCAGCTCTCTCCAATCCAGTCTGGCAGACAGACATTGCCTGGCACCCAGTGACCACCTCCATACTGCACTTTTCAACCTCCTGCCTCGAGCTCAGAGGAAGTTAAAACATCTCTGAAGAGCAGCTGGAAGCATATATTAAAGTACTTCACTAGAGGAGGAGATTTCACTTCACTGAGCCTCATTTTATGAGGAATTAAATAATCCTGTTTAAATACAAGGAAGTAAGAATGAGTCCTTATTTTATTTAAAAATGGGATTTGAAGAAATCTTCATGATTCTTCTATAATGGGAAATACTCACTAATGTGTACTCCTGTTTACAGGGGACTGGAAATGGGCAAACCCAAGGGATTAAAGAGTACATTTTAATGCTCCTGAGTGATTTAGGAGCATTAAAGTCATTAAATAGTCAAGCCAGTTCTACCTGGTGACTCAGCATCCTGTGAAGTGTTGCCCAGAGGGACCTGGGGAAGGCATTTAGCAGCTCAGTGCCAGAGCCAGGATCTGGCCCAGATTTTCTGGCTGCCAGGTAACAACTTTACTCCCAGACCAGCCTTCACCAGTTTTGTCAGGCAATTACTTCCCCCTACGTGTTTCTCACCATAATTAAACAAGCAATGCAAAAGCTGTCTGGAAGAAGCACCGTGGCTGTCTTGGAGGCTGGAGGAGGAGAAGTCCCTGTGGCAAGGGGACCTGCCCACACCTCGGGCACCCAGCATGCTGTGCTGGGCCTGATGGGGACCTACCTGTTCCCTGGGTGCGGTACGCCTGCCAGTTGAAGTGTGGGTCCTGCAGGACCTCCAGTGCCATTTTGCATTTCCCTTTGGCCATCTTCTGCTGGCCCAGGAGGTCGAAGATTTTTGCCATGTGGTTCAGGATGGGAGGGTTGTCTTTTCACCGTTTCTATTGCCTGCTCGAGCCCAGAAGTGAAACACATTTCCATCAGTGACTTATTCCCTGCTGTGCTGATCAAAGGGACAAAAACATCTTGGATTGATTTGCTGGGGTGGTGTTTTAACTGGGAGGATTTAAGGCTAGACAAGAGACCTGGTCTGTGGGGAAAGCTGATATATCTTATTAAATGAACAGACAGGACTGAATGCAGGGCTAAGCTCAGGGGTTATGTGCCTGAAAGCCTGTCTGTGTTCCTTATTTTTTCCAGCTGCGCTGGGGGAATCTAATAAAGGTATTGCTGTCCCTGCAGCCTTTCACCGAACTGCTGGCCTGCTGCTTTGCCAGGGGCTGATTTATGCCACTGGGGCCAAACACATGGCCTGGGAGGGGTATGCTCTGTACATGGCAGGACGGAGGATATGGGCTCCAGTCTGGGGCCTCCCCTATTTGCCCTGGGGGATTTCCAAGAGGAAAAGCACTGAGGATAGGGGGGAAGGTGAACAAAGGACCTGAATCATCCCGTGGCACAGTGGTGCTGGGTATAGGACCATTCCAGAGCAATCAAGGGGTTTGGTCTCGAAGAATCCACAGTCCTGCATCCCCGTTGGGGTGGTGGAAAATGTTTCTTTCCTTTCCAGCAGCATCCTCAGGTAGCATCAGGGCAGGGCTAGGGACAAGAAGTCAGGGCAGGTGAGAGGCCAACTCATTCAGTGGCCAAATCTCTCTCCATCCTGCCGAGGATTTGCAGTTTGGGCTTGGGGTCTCAGCACAGAGAGGTGGTACATCCCAGCTGACCCTGGACATGCTCTTACACAGCTTGTATGGTCCGTGAGCCCACAGCACTGGCTCACACAGCTGGTTGACCAACTTTCTTGAGTACTTTCATTCCCTCCAGTGACATTACTGTAACTGCACAACTGCAGGGCAATGTTTTTATGCCCACTGAAGCGGTAGTTGCAGAGTTTGTCTTAAACTCAACCCTTGGGAAGTTGCTGGGGGATATAAAATTACTGCACATCCCCTGCACGCTGGCAACTACCCAAGGCACAGGCACTCTCAGGTAACCCTTGGGTGCTTTCAGGCAGCTCATCCTGAGCAGACAACACTTTTGAAAGTAAACAACACTAATAAGAATATAGTCATTAAATCAATCAGTAGAACACGTATCATCATCTGAGGTTCAGGGCTACCTTGGATGTAGGTACACACAGCATCCATCAGTGCTGGATGCATCACACCATGAATTACAGGTGCTTAGGGACCAGAGGTGAGTTTCACACAGACAGGTTTGGGGTCCCTCTCCTGCTGAAATAATCTGCTGCTTCTACCTCCGTAGTGAGTGTTGGAGGACTTGATGACTTGTTGGGGCAGAACCAGGGTCCTGTTGAAGGCAGGCAGCCTCTTCTGCTCCTCACTGCTGTGGCTCAGCAGGATCCTGTCCAGCCTGCAACAGGATTGGGTAGCACAGCTGGGCAGCAAACCCCAGCTGGGCAGCAAAATCCCACTTTCTGCACCAAACAGTAGCCCAGCAGCAGGGAACAGCAGCCCAGTGCCCGAAGCCTGGCTTGCTCTTGTCTGAAATGCCACGGGCATTAAGGGGGCTGGCAAGCCTCCCCTGCAGAGATCAGATGTGGGTCTCCTTGTCCAGACCCACCAGTGCCCACAGATACAGCAAATAAGGTGCCACAGAGGATACAAGCACCAAGAGCATTATTTTATTGCTCAAAGTGTGATTGGCAGGTTGGGTAGTTGCTTTCAGAATATATTTTTTAGCAGATTAGATATAGTTTGTCCCTATGAAAGCCTGGTAACCAGTTGGATCAAGCCCTGAATTATGTAGCTTTAGCCAGCCTGGGAGCCTCTGTTCCAGCCAGGATCCCTGCCTTGACCCTGCTGTCTGCTGGCCCTGTCTGCTCCCAGGAGGAGACGTTGCCTGGGGAACCGGGATGCTGAGTGCCACAGTGACTGCTACCATGGCAAGGCCTGCCACCCTCTCCACAGCCCCCAGGGACCAAAGCCGCCAGCGTGGGTCTGCAGGCACTCTCTGGGGACATGGGCAGCCAGGTGAGGTCACCAGCCAGGCTTGCCTGGATGTGGGGGGGGAACCAGACTTACCGGTGTAGCTCTCCTAACCTCCCAAATGGCCTGTGCCTGCTGGGAAGCAGCTTCTTGCATGGGGACTTTTTTGCACACAACAGTCCTGGACACGCAGAATGAGGCTGGGACCTCCCCAGGGTGGAAGTGTGGGAAGTGGACTGCTCATGCTGGAGCTTGCTGACGCCTTCCCAATGCTCAGCAAACACAGCATGGAGGAGCACTCTGTGTAGATCCCTGTGTCCATCTCCCCTAATCACCCCTCTTCACCCAGCTGTGGAGCCACGGCTGGCTGAGCTTTGGGTCAGCCTTGTGCTCCGGTCCCGTCGTTGCTGACAGCAGTGCTCTGGCTCTGCACTGCAGGGGAAAGCATCAGCCTCTGGCTGGCCAGAGCAGAGAATGGCTCCCGGCTTAGTCAGCTGCCGCATTTCCAGTTCAGGGAGATAATGAAGAGGCGCAAACACCAGGTAAGAGCTGGGTTTGTCTGCCCTGCATACATGTTTGCTGAGGGCCATCGGTGTGGGCAGCACAGGCAGCGCAGCCCAGCCCCATCCTTGCCCTCTCCACTCTCCTCCCACAGCAGGAAATGCTGGGCCCAGGAACGTATAACATCAGGGACTTTCTGCAGGAGACACGGCCCTCCAGTCTCCCGGGGATCTGCAACACCAGAGAGCAGCGGTTCAGAGATGCCCACAGGGTATGTCACACCCTGACACGGGGGAGATGCTGGGGAATGGAGCCTGCCAGCTGCAGGACTTGGCTTCAGGCTGATGTCTCCAGTGAACAAGCCCTTTGGAAATGTTAGGAGCTACTGTGGGTGCCATCTCCTCCTGCTGGGCTGGGGACTGACCCCTTGATGAGGCTGCCCATGGCCACCCCACCTCTCCCACAGGACTGCTTTCCTGGCCCTGGCATGTACGGAACCCGGGGGAACACCTACGCCTGGCTCGAGGAGAGGGACAAGCGCTCCACCAGCACATGAGGGCTGATGGACAGCAGGTCAGTGAAGTGTGCCCTGCTGGCAGCCATGGCAAGTCCTGCCCCTTGCCCTGGGGACATGCTCGTGGGGTGGCCCTGTCCCACTGCTGAGCGCAGTCCCCACTGCCTTTTCCCCCATACCTGCAGGGCAGCGGCCTGGGACCTGGCACCTAACACCTGCAGAGAAGCATTGATGTGGTGGTGGGCGGGTGGCCTCGGCCCCTGCCAGCCCTTCTCCGGAGACAGGTCGAAGCTCATCCATGGTGGTTATCAAGCCTTGGAGGTGCGTCGCCCCAGGGTACCACACCCAAACGAGGTTTCTCATCAAGCCGTGACATTGTCAACATGTTGCTATAAGGATGGAGAGCTGCCTTACACGAGCCCACTTGGATTTTGCTCTTTGACTTCCCTTGGATGCTGGAAAAATATGCCCGTGCAGCAGCATTTGGGGAGCAAGTGGGCTGCAGGCAGAGTGCAGGAGAGTGGGCTGGTGCCTGTGAGCAGTGGCAGGGCTGAGCTTCCATGGCACGGGAGGGATGGGGCAGCATGAGAGACCACCGGCGGCTGAGCCTCTAGCACCACTCCCTTGTCCCAGCAGAGGAGAGGCACCGAGATGAGTACTAGCACTGTCAAGGGTTTCCTGGACGAGCTAATGTTGAAGGAAAACAAGAAGAAAGGTTGCTTCAGCACCCTGCCGAGGAACCTGGGCTGCCCCACAGAGAGGGTCTTCTGGGCCACACTCAGCCAGTGCCCAAGGGAGGTGGTCAGTGGGAGCATGAACATTGGCACCAGCTGGTGTTACAAGCATCTGTGGTGGTGCAGGGGGTGCCTGGGCTGGGGACACATTAGGCCCTGGGAGGATGGATGGATGAGTGGCTCTCTGACATTGTGCAGCTCTTTTTATGAGCAAATTGAAGCATAACAGGTTTCCTTCTGCACAGTATGTGGCAGGGCTGGGCTCCTATAACCCAAAGCCCATTGAGAGATCAGCATATTCCAGCCCACCCCCATCTTGGTCATCTGCCAAGAGATTTGTCAGAAAGTCCTACTGCCTCTTTACTGGGAACAAGGTGAGTGAACAGACATGGTAGTTAGAGAAGGATGCAAGAACAGTCAGGCTCTGAGCCTCCTCCATGCCCATCCGCAATCCATTACCAGCATCCCTGGGGGGGATGAAAGTCCTCTGAGCCAAAGTGAGGGTGGGCAATCCTCACCAGCTTCAGCCAGTTAAATGTTAGGTGGATCCTCTGAGTGGAGCAGCAGCCCAGAAGTCCCGCCTCAGATGGCTGGCTGTGATAGAAGGGCAGACTGACCTCAGGAGGTGCTTTTCTCTCCCTGTTGGTTATCAGTGAAACCTGGGCGACTTGGCCAGGTACCCATCCTTTAGAGAGATGAGTCCCTCTCTGGGTGCTGCTCTTCTTGCCCAACCTTGCTAAAGAATAAAGGGTGAATAAAGGCCTGCGGCCCGTTGTCCTGCCAGGTCAAGGGAAAGGTGCCCCTACATACAGCAGCACGCTGAGCACCCACTGCTGAGCACATGCTGCCCGCAGGCAGGGGAGCTTGTCTGGTGCTGAGCAGAGGGGCAGGAGCTCTGCAGCAACCATGTTATCTCTGCCTGCAGCCCCAGGCCTTTGCCCTTTTCAAAGGATGCTCAGACAACCCTTCCCATTAGTTTTGCTCTGCATCAGCTGCAAGCAAGCGGATGCACTTCATGGGTGAGGGCAGCTGGGTTTTAGTCCTTTTAGGTGCCGGGAGCTCCTTGTATCCTCCTAGAAAGTCATATTCTGCTGCTTGAAAGTCAGTTTTTCCTCTAGCAGCATCAGCAGCACATTGCAGAGCCAGTGGAGGTGGGAGCCCTTCCCTTAGTACCCGTTCCTGGAGCTGTATTCATCTTGACAGCTTCCCCATGGAGAACCAGAACAAAGCCTAAAGGGCTCAAAGGAGACAGGGAAAGCTTTAGTCCAAAACAGTCCACTTTGGCTAGGGATGAGGAGCAGGCTTCCATGTGGTTTCTCGCCTTTATCCAGCTGAGTGGGGAGCAGGCAACTTGAAAGAGGTCAAGGATGAAGATATCTTCGTAACTGCTGGGGAACTTGACAGATCACATTTCAGGGGGACACCGTGACACAGCAGCCCTTCACTACAGCTAGCAGTAGGCAGCTGGTGAGCGTGCTTGAACCCACAGACCTAATTGACTTCTTTATAGTCCACTGTGATGAGAATAACTGCTCGTGAAGAGGACTGGCCAGGCTAACACTGATTAGTGTCTCCCTCCCCTGCCATATAGGCCCAGTTTGGTTAAGAAATGCCTCTTATCGTTGTATCAGTCACCAAGGTGAGCAGCTCCGGTGCCAGCACGATCCACAGTAGAGTGCTCCAGTGCAGTGCATGGGG
>JANZLQ010000095.1:6111002-6128489 GCA_026212715.1 Elanus axillaris | reverse complement strand
GCGGGGGTTGTTCCTGAAATGGGAACCTCAGGGGGAGCCGGGAGAGCTGCCAGGAGCCCGCAGCTCACGCTACAGTGGCTGACAGGACCCGGGCAGGGCCAGGACCTACGGCAGCCAAGCCCCCTCCCCGCCATGTATAAAAGAAGCCCCTGGGGGAGAACCAGCGACCAGGGCAAGCAAACAGGCCACGGCATGGCAGTTCGTGCAAGAAGGGTGCTGAAGCCCTGCCAGCTGGACTCAGGGAGCAAGGGTATCCAGCTGGCAGAAAGCCATGGCCTCTCTAAGCTCCCCCACAGCTGATGCAGCTGTGATGGGAACACGCTGCCAGGCAGGCGCCAGGCTGCGGGCTGTGCCCCGCTCTTACGCCGGTACCAGGCGGCTGCTTTGAGCCTGGCTGTGGGGGCGGTGTGCCCAGGGAGAGGAACTCCTCTGCTTAATAGCAGAGCTCCAGGAGGAGGTTGAGGACTACTGGGAGTGTGAGAGAGAGACAGATTATTGGAACTGCACCCTGCCTTTCCTGGAAAAGGCCCAGCAGGCAGGCAGGACATGTGATATGGAGGATTCCCCATCGTCTCTTGGTCTGGCTGAACGCAGTGACTTAAGGGGTATGGGGCAATGGCGACAAGTTCCTGCTTGGTGCAGCGGGAGCATCTCCTCTGTGACTACCCCACCTTCCCAGGTGCCCTTGTATAATAGGTATGAGGCTCTGTAGGTGGAACCGAACAATAACAAGGGCGATGGTTCATCTAGCTTGGAGGTATCGCCGAGGTTGAATCGGCCTATGCCCTGTGTCAAAACTGCTTCCATAAAGAAAAAAAGATGGGTCATTGACATAGGAGACTCCCTTCTGAAGGGAACAGAAGGCCCAATATGCAGACCATATCCCCTTCTTAAGGAAGTCTGCTGCCTCCCTGGGGCCCGGGTTAAAGATGTGAAGAGAAAGCTTCCTACCCTGGCACAGCCCTCACATTGTTATCCATTATTGATTTTTCAGGTAGGCAGTGATGAAGTTGCAAGAAGTCCAAGGGCAATCAAGAGACTTCAGGGCCTTGGGACAACTGGTTAAGGGATCAGGAATACAAGTTCTTCCAGTCCCTTCCAGTTGCAGGGAATGATGAGGGAAGAAACAGGACGAGCCAGCAGATCAGTAACTGGTTCCAAGCCTGGTGTCACCAGCAGAATTTTGGGGTTTTGATCCTGGGTCGATCTACATGACACCAGGCCTGCTGGTGACAGATGGGTTACACCTGTCTCAAAGGGGGAAAAGGATCTTTCCACAGGAGTTATCAGGGCTCATTGAAAGAGCTTTAAACTAGATTTGAAGAGGGAAAGGGATAAAAGCAGGCTCACTAGAGATAAGCCTGGGGGCAGCATGCCAACATTTGAGGGAAGGTGTGCTAGCAAGGTCCTTCAGCCTGCTGTCTCAGTGGAGGTAGGGGATGGAGATCCATGTGGCAGCAAAGATGCAAGGGTTATTGATATGTTAGAAACCACAGAAGCACCTGGGAATGGTCACGTAGGAATTGGGGGTCCTTTGCCCGAAAAGGTGGCGGGACCAATAGGCCAGCTGAACTGCATCTACACCAATGCACACAGCATGGGCGACAAACAAGAGGAGCTGGAAGCCATTGTACAGCAGGAAAACTATGATATAGTTGCCATCAGAGAAAAATGGTGGGATGACTCACACAACTGGAATGCTGCAATGGATGGCTATATTTTTCAGAAGGGGTAGGCAAGGAAGGAAAGGTGGTGGGGTAGCCCTGTATGTTAGGGAGGGCTTTGATTGTCCATAGCTTAATGATGGTGATGGTAGGGTTGAGTGTTTATGGGTAAGAATCAGGGGGACGGTGAACAAGGTAGATACCGTGGTGGGAGTCTGTTACAGACCACCCAACCAGGATGAAGAGGCAGACAAAACATTCTATAAGCAGCTGGGAGAAGTCTCACAATTTCTAGCCTTTGTTCTTGTGGGAGACTTCAATTTACCAGATGTCTGCTGGAAATACAATACAGCAGAGAGGAAACAGTCTAGGAGGTTCCTGGAGCATGTGGAAGATAACTTCCTGACACAGCTGGTCAGTGAGCCAACTAGGGAAGGTGCCCTGCTGGACCTGTTGGTCATGAACAGAGAAAGACTTGTGGGTGGTGTGATGGTTGGAGGCTGTCTTGGGCATAGCGATCACCAAATTACAGTTTTCAATTTTTGGAGAAGTAAGGAGGTGAGTCAGCAGAACTGCCACCTTGGACTTCTGAAGGGCAGATGTTGGCCTGTTTAGGAGCCTGGTTGGCCTAGTCCCTTGGGAGGTGGTCAAAGGAGTCTGGGAAGGCTGGGCATTCTTCAAGAAGGAAATCTTAAAGGTGCAGGAGCAGGCTGTCCCCACATGCCAAAAGATGGGCCAGGAGGGAAGAAGACTGGCCTGGCTGAACAGAGAGCTTTGGCTGAAAATCAGGACAAAAAGGAGAGTTTATGACCTTTGGAAGAAGGACAGGCAACTCAGGAGGGCTACAAGGATGTTGTGAGGTTATGCAGAGAGGAAACTAGAAGGGCCAAAGTCCAACTAGAACTTAATATGGCTACTGCTGTAAAAGACAATAATTTTTTTTCTATAAATACATTAGCAACAAAAGGAGGGCTAAGGAGAATCTCCATCCTTTATTGGATGTGGCGGGAAACACAGTGACAAAGGATGAGGAAAAGGCTGAGGTACATAATGCCTTCTTTGCCTCAGTCTTTAATAGTAAGACAAGTTGTTTTCAGGGTACCCAGCTCTCTGAGCTGGAAGACAGGGATGGGGAGCAGAATGAAGCCCCCATAATCCAAGGGGAAATGGTTAGCAACTTAGACACGCACAAGTCTTTGGGGCTGGATGGGATCCACACAAGGGTACTGAGGGAGCTGGTGGAAGTGCTCACCAAGCCACTTTCCATTATTTATAATCAGTCCTGGCTAACTGGGGAGGTCTCAGTTGATTGGAAATTAGTAAATGTGATGCCCATCTACAAGAAGGGCTGGAAGAAAGATCTGGGGAACTACAGGCCTGTCAGTCTGATCTTGGTGCCGGGGAAGGTTATGGAGCAGATCGTCTTGAGTGCCATCACACAGCACATACAGGACAACCAAGTGATCGGGCCCAGCCAGCATGGGTTTATGAAAGGCAGGTCTTGCTTGACTAACCTGATCTCCTTCTAGTACAAGGTGAGCTGCTCAGTGGGTGAGGGAAAGACTGTAGATACTGTCTACCTAGACTTTAGTAAAGCCTTTGACATCACTTCCCACAGCATTCTCCTGGAGAAACTGACTGCTCATGGTTTAGATGAGCATATGCTTTGCTGGGTAAAAAACTGGCTGGGTGGCTGGGCCCAAAGAGTTGTGGTGAACGTAGTTCAATCCAGTTGGCAGCTGGTCACAAGTGGTGTTCCCCAGGGCTCAGTATTTGGGCTAGTTCTGTTTAATGTCTTTATCAGTGATTTGGATAAGGGGATCGAGGGCACTGGTGAGGCTGCACCTCAAATACTGTATTCAGTTTTGGGGCCCTCAATACAAGAAAGACATTGAGGTGTTTGAGCGTATCCAAAGAAGGGCAACAAAGCTGGTGAAGGGTCTAGAGAACGTCTTATGAGGAGCGGCTGAGGGAACTGGGGTTGCTTAGCCTGGAGAAAAGGAGGCTGAGGGGAGATCTTGTCACTCTCTATGACCACCTGAAGGTGGAGGTTCATCTCTTCTCCTAGCGAACAAGCAATAGGACAAGAGGAAATGGCTTCAAGTTGCCCCAGGAGAGATTTAGATTGGATATTAGGAAAAATTTCTTCACTGAAAAGGTTATCAAGCATTGGAACAGGCTGCCCAGGGAAGTGGTGGAGTCACCATCCCTGGAGGTATTTACAAGACGTGTAGATGTGGTGCTTAGGGACATGGGTTAGTGGTGGACCTGGCAGTGCTAGGTTAATGGTTGGACTTGGTGATCTTAAAGGTCTTTTCCAACCTAAACGATTCTGTGATTTTTTGCAACTGAAGGGCTGGCCACAGGAAAGCATTACCTGGTTTTGCCCCACTCGCATCCCCCATGCTGCCTCTGGACAGGGAAGGACACAAGACCTTCTCCTTCCAGAACCCTGTAGGTGTTGGTCTCTACGACATCACCAGGCATGAAAAATACCCTCAGAAGATGAGATACCAGTCCCTGTACTGGTGTGACATGCAGCGGTACCTAAGCAACTTGAAGCAGGATGCCTGCTTGTTGTAAGTCTGACAGACAAGGGGGCTGTAAGTGGTTTCACACTGGCTTACAGGAAAATCCTCTTGAGCAGCTCCAGGGAGACTGAGTGCACGTTACTGACACTACAATTGATGCGAGATGGGATGATCGTGTAGTTAAAGCACCTGATCAGGACTGAGAAACACTCACCAGCTCCACTGCAGGTTCCCACTGTGGACAGGGAGGTTAGTATTGCTACAGCTCTCCCCTCCCAGGAAAGCAAGGAGATCTTTGTGCTTCCCCACTGCACAGGGGTAGTGGGAAGGTTAAAGAACTACTGGCTCTCGGGGCATTTCATGGTGCCACCACCAAGGTGGGTGGTGTTGTGTCTTGTGAAATGCGATTTGCCTGCAGCAGAGGTGTAGGCAACTAATTTCCACTGAGTCAGAGGAGGCAGCCTGGGAAGCAACTGGGAGGTGGATGGATAATCAGGCTCTCTGGACCGATTCCCAGTGCCAGCACAGGGCTCAACGGCCCTGAACAAAAATCACCTTCTTGGGCTGTGCCTTGGTTTACCCATCTGAGGAAGGAAGATAACAAGTCTCACTTTTACCACAAAGGGCTTTGAAATTGCTAGCATGAAAACCCTCTGAAGCAGTTAGGAACTATACTAATGAGAGACCTCAGGATAGCCCTCTGCTCTCACCTTTGCTTGTGGCCAAGATTAGCAAACTGCTGCGGCGGCACTATGGGCTTACAGCTCTGCAAAGGTGTTTCTTGATCTCCAGAGAGTAGTTAGAAATCTGTCTTGGCTGAATATAACTCGGCAGCTTTCAGCGGGGCAGCCAGAAGTTAGCTATCCTATGATGGAGAAAGCATAATGAAATCTAGCTTTCAGTATTTCCCAGCTTTGTTAATCTTGCAGTTCCAGTGGGAATAAAAAAAAATCTGAACAGCGAGCAGGACTTGGAATTCAAACGCATCTCTCTGATCAAATAGCACTAGCTCCAAAATCACTTTTCAAGTTAAAGCTGTACTTTTAAGGGAATAGCTGGCTTTTAAGAGCTCTGTTCACCTCCATGCTTGTTAAGACTAATGAGATTAATCCAACCAATAATTTGAGCCCACTGAATTGCATCTTTTTTCCCCAGTGAGCAGCTCAAGCCTGTTGCTAAAAAACCCTGGAGTGACATGATTTCTGCTCCACACTGTCCAGATACCTCTGAAGAAATGTTTTCCAAACATAAGATGGTGCTGGAAAGCCCAAATCAGTGAATAAATGGCAGACATGCCAGCAGATGAGATGGGGTAGATGAAAATACTTACAGTGTGCTGGTGTGCAAGTTAAGAGATAGGAGACAACTCATCTTGTTCTGTGGTAATAAAACACTCTTCCTTAGACAATTAACTTCTTTGACAAGTAATTCAGTATTTCCACCTTGTCTTTTATAAAAGTGACACACTTGAGAAGAGGATGCCAGATACTGCGCATCCTCCGAAGGAAGGTCTGCTGGCATGCACAGCTCATTCAATATTAAAACACTTCTTTTAAAGTGATGCTATATAAGAAGTTGCACGTAGCTGTTACAGGCATGGTGGTGTTACTACAGCTGAATACCCTCAGGCTGACCAGTACAACTTGGTGGAGAGCTGGGTCTGAGAAAACACTACTACAGCAAAGCAGAGTAGTTAGGCCTTCAGTAATTGCCTACATACCTGTCCTATGGCATCTTTAAAGTAGCTGCATGTAAGGATCTTCATCACAAGCTGTAACATACAACTTCTCTTGAATTAACAGTGCAATTGTTTATAAGCAGCTGGAGGGAATTAGGGTGAATTTAGCATCATGATTTCAAATTTTGTAGGATATTAAAACCTAGAGGCAATGGACAAACTGAAATGGAGAGCTGTGTCAGCGGTAACAAAGGATAGCCATAAAAATGTACTGGGAGTAGGGTGGTTCACTTAGTAGTTAACCTTCATGAAGTCTCACACTACTGTTTAGACCAGACTGGAATAATTAAATCTAGGTGTAATTACATGTTAGTTGAGGCTGATTAAGTATGCTAATTAATCTGCAGTTATCCTTTGGTGGGGGAGATAATTGAACACAGGTTAAACTGCAGTGATTTAAGGACATAATGATTATTGTTATAGAGAGGCAAGCAAAGGAGGAAGGAGGTCTCTGAAGGGAAAAATGCCTGAGCAGTGATGTGAGCGAGTGCTGGGTGCAGAAACACTGCTGGGATAATAAGAGAGGATCATGAAATGCAGCGTAAGTCAGGGCCAACACGGAATGTGATTAAAGGAATGCAGGGCTTTGGCACCTGAACTGCGGTTTCAGTGGGGCTGAGGCATCTGGCAGCCTGGATTTTCGGGGAAAGCCTGGGAGCTTCTCTGGGAAGAGAGCAACAGAAGAGGATGCACCAGCTGTGACCAAGGCAGGTGCAGGAATGCCTCTGACTAAGCCCACAGAGCTGCTGTGAAGGCATTTTTTTCAAGGAAACCAAAGATGTGGATGTGAAACTCCTCAGGCTGAAGAGGGCACTGAATCTTCATCCTTGCTTCTGCAGCTCATTCGAACCAGGGATTAGTGTTATTAGTGTGAAGTGAGAAGAATGAAGTAGCTATCCACGTCAACAGCTGTAGCACCTAAATCCAAAATGGGGGTTTGTCCTCCTTGGACAAAATGTTGCAGGGAAAGGGGGGTGTGTGTGTGTGGAAATCAGGATAATTGGCATCGTGAGGCAATGTGGAGTTAGTGGGTCATAAGGGAAGGGTTAAGGCTCAGCTATAAGGTGTTTGTTTTGTACAGGTGTGTCTTGGGCCAGAGATAAGAGTAGACTCTGTTTTCAAAGACTTTCCTTCAAAGCTGTTTGCAGCACCGAAGTCCTCATCTCCCAGCAGCCTCACAATGCCTCTGGTCTCTTACCCAGGCAGCAGCTTTTCTCAGTAATTGCTGACCATTTGTAGCAATACAATAAACATGAGAAGTGTTAAGCAGAACCATTGAAAAGTAAATAATCATTCATTAAAAGACACCACTTTGAACAGTATGCTGGCTAGATCTTTATTTTAAACAGCCCATACAACCAAAAATTAAGAGCAAGAGCAATTATGCATGTGCATGTGTGTGACTGATAGTTACAGTACCCAATCACGACATACAAAGTTTGCCAATAAATAAAGAAGTGAAAAAACAAATACAGTGCATACCTAAAGATCATCAGTATAGAAGTGAGAGAAACACAGCCTAAGTAAAGGTATTTGCACATCCTCTTTAAAAGCTAATCCATCCCATTCTTGGTCTGTGCAGATTATTTTACAAGCACTGGGCTAAACTGTACCTTTATGCCAGGGCCTCGTGCCACTTCCCTCACAGGGGCAGGAGGGCAGGTTACACCCCAAGAACCAGTGTTTGCCTTCCTGCATACCCCAAAGCCTGGAACAGCATAGCAGATGCTCCTGGATCACTGACACAGCTCTACCTCCTGTCTGGCTCCATGGCTTGGGCAGCACTGCAGGCCCTCTGCATTGGCTGCATCTCCCCTTGGCAGGCTGCCCTTGCTACCAGTCCCCTGCGGGGGATTTTAAGGGGTACCTTATTTGCACACAGCTTGCCCAGCATGCATCACTGAGTAACAGGCCAAGCTTATTCTTGTTACTGCTTTATCATTGGTTTCATCTGGACCATAAACATCCATCTATCAATAAATAAAATCATTGGTTTAGCACTCGTATAAAAATTACAACGCCTCCCACTGGTAACTGTTTAAAAAGTTCTTCATGTTACTCCCTATGCAAGCCTCAAGAAAGTTACTTTCTTTTCCCTCGAGCTCAGTAATGTTTCAAGTAACAATTTAGAGTACTGCTTGGACAAGACATGGGCTTGGTTTGGAACCCTGTTTCTGGCTACAGAGTCAAAACATTTCCACACTTCTACGCTACACTGGACGAAGTGTGTGACTGTGCCGTTTTCACCAGCAAGCAGCAGAAGGGGAACTGAACAGTACTTGCTGTTGATTTCCTCTCCAGGTGACTGAAACAGTCCTTTTACAAAGCCTATCAACCTAATCCAGCTAAAACAAAAAGCAAAAATGTCACTCGAGTCAGAACCAAAGCCTGCATGTATCAAGATTCACAACAAGAGTTCTTCTTGTCCACAGCCACTTGCTCTAACAAACCTTTTATAAATAAAGCCTTGACTTTCTTTTCCTACCGGCCAGGACAGAACGGTCTGAAATAACCCACATCTTCCTCCAACTGAGTATTTATTTATAAGGCACTAAAATTAAGCAACAACCAAAACCCCTGCCAAAAAAAACCCAACCCCAAAACCCCCAAAATTCAAATAAACTGACCCACAACAAGTAAAAACTGAAATTAAAACTTGGCTATATGAAATAGCAGCAATTTTTTCAGTACTCTATGAAGCCAGAACATTGATATTTTGGGGCAAAAAAATGAATGCACTTTTAGCCAATTACAAAATACCTAAAACCTACATCCACTTACACTTTATAATCAAAATCAGTACAAATCTGATAGGCACAAGTAAAAAGCATTTTCTTCACACCTCAATGCTCAGTTTTGAAACCGAGGCCACTGTTAGGGAGTTTAACTGCTCTGCTGAGGTTATAGTATGGTACAACCCAAGCAGTATAGTACCACACAACATCATGCAGCACTGTACAGCCAGAAGATTATGGTACCATCGCTAAGCTGTTTTACAGGTTACCGACTGGAGCCAAATGTTTTTAACATCATGATTAATTTGACAATGAGTTCAGCTTTGGCACCTATCTCTGAGCCTCCCTACTGTTTTCAAAAGTAATGTTAAATATATCTATAGTATACAGCTAGTGTAACTCCAGTGTCTTCATCCTTTCCAATTATTTTTCTTATGCTTGGAAATAGGTGAATTCACCTATGTCACTACATTAGATACAAAGGCTAGCATTTAAGATTTCTTAAAAACAATCACTTTGAGTTTGGAAAATTGGTTTTAAAACATACGAAGAAATACTAAACATAAATTCATAAAGCAGGAATTTATACCTTTAAACATCAACAAGAATGAGCTTATTTGGAGAGCAATAAAGCTTTTTTTTTTAAAGGATATACTGACTAACTATAGGTAAATTCATTTTTCCCTGATTGCTTGATTAGATCACCCAGGCTCAGTGCCTTGCAGCTTTGCAGATTTTGTCATACACTTCTGGAAAGGCATCCTTGCAATTCATTTGCTCCCTCAGCTTGTGGTACAATGAACCATCAAACATATCCCAGAACTCCTCACGGGTCATATAGCAATCTGCATACAGCATCTGGAAACTGGAAAGGGGAAAAATAAAAAAAAATGAAGAGACAGAGATTCAATATTAATTGTGCCACAAGATTTGAAATAGATTATTTTAAAAAAAAAACTTCAGGGCAAGCTATGAACAGCAAATATGAAACAAAAAAATAATAAAAAATGCTTTTTAAAAACAAGCAAATATAATTGCTCACATGGATTACACTGGGACACTCAGCCAATTCTATTTTGTGGATTTAACATTACCATGATCTCTTTTCCAAGAGGAAATAACATGTAATGGTGAAAACAGCAGACTACTGCCACTGTCATTTTGGTGAAGGGGAAGATGGGAAAAGAAAGCAACTGAAATAACTGTTGCTTTTAAAATATGGTTCAGAACATTTCTTTAGCCATGAATGTATTCATACTTCCATTAGTTTTGCAGAAACAAAGAGAAAAGGAGGACTAAAAAATGTGTATAAAACAGCGGTTCATGTTTAGACATCCTAACCACGTGCAGTCAGGTATTCTGGCAACCTGTATTCTAGCAACCTGTGTCCACAGGAACACAAGTCTAGAGAGAACTTCAAAAGTTCCCCCAAATCAAGAGTCTGGCCCCTTGCACCGAAAACCACACATTAAACCTAAATTCTCCCTGACAAATACTTTTCTAACTGCTTTTGAAAGCCTCCTTTCCTATTTTCTCCCATTCAAAACCTTTTAATTCCAGCTTCAAAAAAAGGAAGTATTTTTTCTGCATGCTTTCTTATGATCCATGGAGGTACAGTCATGGTGTCTTGTATTAGCCTGCGTTACCAAATGCATTCAAGGCAGAGGTAGCAATACGTTCTTTGGCTTTTTAAGATTTCTTTGAACTGGACATTGAGAATATAACTGGGAAGGCAAAAGCCTGCCAAATCAGACCAGGCTGAGAAGATAAATTTATAGTGTAAATAAAGCAAATTTATAGTGTAAATGAAGCACAGTGCAACAAAGGTCCATTTACAAAAATAAATGAAATCCTTATCTAGCTGTGGACTCTTCCTTACTTTCATACTGTGTGCTCTAAAATGCAGCTAGCATTAGAATACAGCAGTAAAACATAAATTGTTACATAAAAGCACTATTGTATGTGATTACGAAACTGTAAGATTAAGGATTTATCCATTGTTCGTTTCCCAGTGACAGGTAGAGAGTAGACAAAACTTTGTTAGTAAAGAGCTTTAAATTAAAAGCTTAATTTCAAGTTAATTAAAAAAAGCTTAAAATTAACTTTTGGTTGCTTTGTTCTCTGGCAAATCACTTATTGCAGCTAAAAGTCATTTACACTCTCCAAATCATCTCGAAGCAGTCTCACCACTGTTACTCAGCCACACGAGATATAATCACTGTTAGACTGAGAAGTAGGTCAAAACAGAAATGTGGATAAATTATACTGATGGTATAAAAATACTGTGTAGTTGTTGTTTTGTTCCTGAGAAACAAGCCTGTAACTGCTTCTCCACTGACACTACTACAGCAAATTAGGCTGGCATGAGTGTGACAGATGGTGGGCACGTATCTCACGCCTACTGCAGTCATATGTAGTAACAGTCGGGGCAGGGAAAAGGAAGCTATGGAAGTACAAGTTGTGAGGGAGGAAAGACTCCCACCACCGCACAGGGACTGCAGGGAAGAGTCAAGGCTGGCCTCCCTGTGCAAGGACACACCAGCGCAAGGACAGAGAAGAGTTGCAGCATGACACTGCAAGGACTGCAGGGAGCAGAACGGTCCCAAGGGCAGGCAGGGAAGCTGTCCAAACTTTAACAGCCTGTGGGATTCCTGGAGGGACTGTGGCCAACTGTGGCCAAAAGCTCTGAAACAACCTGAAACAAGTCAGCCTCGGTATGCAAGTTCAGTGGCTGCCTTCCCGAGAGCTGGACTAGCCAGCCTTGCTGAGAGCAGTCACCAACCCACGCTAATGCCACTTCTAGACAGCAACTGGTTTATGTACAGTTAGAACAGACCTGCTGAGGTCTTTCTGCACCTGGGTGCATGGATGCATTTTGTTGCAGCAGAGACTCTATTCCTACAGCAGCCTGGAGCTGAAAGGATGCACAGGCTACCTGGAGCGACCCAGCTCCCAAATACATTTCAAGAACTTCAGCCAGTGTGCTCATTTGTTTGGTTTTGCAATCAAATGATGAAAGTAAAATAGTATTTTAAAATCATAACATCAGAATTAGTAATTAAAATTAGTTTCCAATTACTGTGGTTGTTAAATTATTGCAATATTAAAGTGCCATAGCATTAAACAACTGTGATTAAACCACGTGGCAATGTAAATTATATGGCATTATTACTATTCTAAGGAATGGGATCCTTACCCATGCACACTTCTTACAAACTTCTCCATTTGCCTCATTGAAGCCCTGGCCTCAAATTGTTTCCTTTTGGGCTCTCCATAAGCTCCTATATCCACGTAGAGCTCTGTTTCATCCCCTTTTGGGTGGACCATACCAGGATTATTGGGCAATATGAAAGGACATAACCAAAGAGGGTACACCTGCAGAAGTAAGAAAACACTTTATCACTTACTTTTAACAGAAGAATCCTGTAAGCTATCTCCTAGTAAAGGTAATAAAATGAAGAGTTAAGAGGACTTCTTCCCAGTTTGGGATTGAAACTTACACAGCTATTCCCTTCTAGTTCTCCTGCTGTGTTTCTTAGCTCCACTTTCTAATGACCATAACACAAACAGTTTGAGATGCTCAGAATATGTGCAATGTCCTCCTAGAATTACACCTCCTCCCACTTAAATATTTGGAAAAAAAAAAAATTCCTGATCCCAAAGCAACAACTGAATACACTTTCTGAATAAAAATAGAATGAAGAGTTTTCTTCTCCAGGTCAGTCCAAAACTGAAATCGCCAAGTTTGTACTTTTTATACTAACCAAAATAAATTCAGAAATAAAAGCAAGAAAGGGAAATTAATTTCCACGGTTGGGGTTTAGTGAGACCACCAGTGATTTCAGGTGAAAGAAAAATCAGTTCAAGTTTTATTAAGTGATGAAATTTTTAGAAGTGTTTGCCTTCTACATTTGAATCTCATGTTTTTATTTTTATTTGAGAAAGCTGTGTTGACTTCTTTTGCCACCTTGCATCATAGACTCACAAAGCACAATACTACCCAGGATACGATAATGACCTTTCACACAAGCAGACTATTACATCTTGAGACCAACAGTCACAGTTCTTATTACACACAGTCCAAGATTCACTACATTTTAAAACCACATGAACTTACATTAAGGTCAGCATGGAAGGTTTGGATAGATTTCTCAAGGCTCTTCATTGGCACCAACATGTCTTGTACAACATGGTGTTGCTCGTATAGCTTTCGAATAGCTTCTCCTTGGGTGAGTTTTAACAAAGAGATTTTTGGAGGAACCATCCAGCCAAACAGGTAACGGAAAATGGGGTTATTGCCAAAAGGAATTATATCCTTTAAAGAAGAAAGAAAAAAGTTTGACCTAAGAATGTGTAACTGAACCGAAAGACAATACTTCAAAATCCTCAGAGCAATATTAAGCCAGATGTTCAATAAATTTAACTGCTGATACTTTTGCTAAACTACTACAATACAAATATGAACAAGTAAGAGAGGCCTGCACTGAACTTAGCTACACAGCCCTGCCCTAAGCCTCCTCTAGTTACAATGATTGATTTTCAGTCACATGAATCACAACACACTCAGCTCCAAATACATACAGAGAATGAAGTTCAGAGAACAGTAGGCTATTATCTTAAAACAGCTAAGGAAGGAACACATAAGAAGCTAAACTTACACAACTCTTGCAAGAATAAACACATACAAGATCAGGTCTTAAAAAAATTGTAAAGCTGTAAAATTTTAAATACTTCCTACACAGCCAACTCCTGTTTAACGTCTCCGGGAGCTGAAAGGATCCAGTATCTCATGCCAGAGATTCCAAATGGCGCAATGGGAATATTTCAGAATGCCAAATAAAGTTTTGCGTAAATGTACATCACAACATACACATTTATGAAATTCAAATTAATGACCTTACTGTATAATTAGTGTTCTGAAGGGCAGGGCAAATTTTCAGCCATTATTTCACATTAATATTTTTTCCACTGTCTGCCTTTGGAAATCACTTAGTAGCTATAAAAGCTTAACACTGAAATATGTACTTAAGGTCTAAATTCAAAAAAAGCACTAAAATGGAAATTAGGAGGTTATGATATAACACCTTACATATAACGAAGTGCCTTTAGATTTATTTTGCCCAATGCAGGACTTTTAAATTTGCCATAAACTTCACTGTTTTTCTCTGCCATGAAAGACACAAGTGTGGCCAAGGGGAAGAAGGTATATTGTACCTACACTGGGAAAGACCAGAGTACCTTCCTGCAGATGTTATTTTAGTTTTGGAACTGGTCTTACTTGGAGCTCCCAGAAGATACTGCGTGTATGTCTATGGTAATAATGTCTTGAGGGAATGTATTCTATTCCAGTTCTGTCAGCTTTCAAATACTTCTCCACATGCTTAAAGAACCACGGCTTGTAGTAGTTGCCAATTCTGTTTATCTACAAGAAAACATGCATTAATTAGCAAACACCAACACAGGTAGCTGTTACACCTTACTAGACAACATTAAGTATGTCCTCAAATTCCTTTACAGTGAAGAATCAATGTTACACCCTCTGTGACAGTTTGAATGAGACTGTCACAAGAGATTTAGGGAGCCTTAATTTCTCCACATGCATGGCTCCTTCTTACCTTTCTTGCCATAAGGTTTAATTTAAATCAGGCTTGCTAAGGCTTGCCTGTTACAAGTTGATTAAGAGACCATGAAATGACAGAAATGGATACCTAAAATACAGATCTCTCAACCCATCATTAATCCAAAGTCTCATTATGGCAGAGGAGAAACATTTGCGTTGAGGGTTGCAGTGAACAGTTAGCATGTCCCTCCTGTAAATGTCCCTGATGTGTTTTACCAATATTAACTGTATTAAAAGCTTGCTCGGAAAAGCTTCCTGTTTAGGTACTGCAATGAAAAGGCTGTAGACTAAATTATTTGCTAGAATAATGAAACCAGTGAGTCATTTCTTATCAACTGAAGAGATTTAGAGTACAAGCTCTGTTGTAGTAGCAAAGAGCTGTAATTTAAAATATTTTGACGGACAGATCTAACTTTTAATCCCATGTTAAGAGATTGTTCCAATCTTATAAAGATTCTGACTTTATACGGGCATATTGTACAGCTTCAGTTAAACTTTGGGGGCTTTTTTCTTCTTTGTGAGTAGCTTCCCATTAGTTACCTTGCTTTGCTCAGCTTCATCAGTCAAGACTCCTGTCATGATGACTGCTTCTTCTAAAGAATACACAAGTCCTTCCACAAAACTATTCTCCTTTTTCTTAGATTCTTCAGTGAACTTTTCACAAATCTTCTGCAGTCCTCTCACAGGCTCATAATGTATTTTGACATATTTCTTGGCAGGAATCATTTTTATTTCTGCTGCAACCAGGAAACCCAGAGTACCACAAGACCAAGGCACTGCATAAAATAGGTCTGAATTTTCAGTCTGCAAAAAGCATGTCATACTAAATCATATATCCATACCGATAACTGTCAATGACATTGTAAATGATAGCAAATAACATTTTGTCTTACTGGTGAACATCTCACAAGGCTTCCATCAGCAAGAACAAGTTCATAGGCCAAACAGGTGTGTTGAAAAAGTCCATAGATATGGGATGAAGACTCAATGCCAGTTCCCATGATCAGGCCACCTTAACAAAAGAGCACATAACAAATCAAATGAAACACACTCCAAAATGGAGGTGGTTTACGAGAACCTCACTTTTAAGCTCTGGGCATGACTTTTAAGACTATTTTTAAAAAAAAAAAAAAAAAGGAAGTGTTTACAACATAAATACCACAATAGAACATAAAGTTCAGCAGAGTATTTCCAGAAGCTTTAAAATAATGCAACATGTTACTGCATAAAAAGCTAATGAAAATGCAGCAAAATCAGTGAGTCTCTTGTCACCAAAATGACCCTTACCTACTGTAAGATCATCAAGCTCTGGTACCACAGGAATAGTCCAGCCCATGGGATTCAGGTGTGCAGTCAGTTGGCCCATGGTCACCAAAGGTTCTACACGAACAACCTAAAAAGCAAAAAAAACCAATTCCCCCCAACAAACATAAATTAAGTGTTCAGCATTAACGATGACAAAATACGGCTAACTGGATTGTACTTCCATCTGTTATCAGAATTCAGAGACTTACTTTCCTAAGAGTACTACTAAAAATAGTTGAAACTCTTTAGTGATTCCTCCTCTGCCTCAACATCTTGTTGCTCAGTCCCCAAAACCATAAATCAATCTGGTCTTTTAGACTTCAGCACATAAAAGCTAAGCAATTCCATATGCTGTTTTTTTTGATAGAATGATCCAATCACACACTGTAAAACCTGAAATTTGGTGGGTCTACTGCTACAAAAATCCTTTGTTCTTTATGGGATCTAATCTCGTCTTCAGCTACAAATATGGTAAAAAGAGCTGTAAACTTCATTATTATGAAAGCTTTGTGATGAACTTGTTACCTGTCTTTCCTTGTCCACTTCCAGAACATCCATTAGGTTTATCATGATATTCTTATGAATCTTCTTATACTTCCCAACACGAAGTGATACAGTCAACCAGCCAGGCCGGCCAGTGCACATGTATCTTTTGCTGCCTTCATTTTTCCATTCCCGAACCTGCAAGAGGTAACAACTGAACTGATGCTGTAAGGCATACATGCGTTGTCAATAACGTATGCCAGAAACATTTTTCCCTCACTGTGAAAAACCCTTCAGAAATGTTGTTACTTGTCTACAATGCATGTTGTAAGTAATGAACTCTGGATGTCTCTAGGTTGAGTAGTAATGCTTTGGAAGTCTCTCTGCAGACCTCTAAACTTCTAAATAAAATACAACTAGAGGGGTCTATGTAGATAAAGCATTTCTAATACCCCATAGCTTTGGGGATTTTTTGGAGATGGGATTCAGAAAAATAGAATGAAAGTTTTAAAAATCCACAGGAAAACCTATACTCAAAGGGAGGTACTATCACTGTCATAAATAATGTCAGTTCCATGAAGTTTAATGAAACAATGCCTCCTCCTAAAGACACCAAAAAATGGTCTGAGACTGAAAATGAACAGGCAAAGAGAAAAGTTGGGAGGGAAAATGTGTAAGCCATACACAATTCACAAATTTTGCAAAGCCACAGTGGCTAACATTTTGGGAAAAAACATCAATTGTAGCATTTTCTTCAAAGCTCAACTGCTACTACAGCTGGTGATAAAAAACGCAACCCCAAACCCTCAAAGAATAACTCTGTCTACATTAATATCCATCTGTAGCTGCAATGAATGTGACAGGCAAGGAAGGGAACAGAAGTAGATGTGACAGAATTATCATAAATATTAGACAGCACAGAAACATTAAAGAAATATGCATTTCAGGATGGAAGAAAAGTTTCAGCTCCCCTTCAATCATCTCTTGGAACCAACAATGCTGAGAAGCTGGATGTAAGTGGTATTAAATTGCGGTATTAAGCCAACCATTCAAAGACTAACACTTTCACGTTACACCCACACACACACTTACGTGCCTGAGCCGTGTGAGTGCACAGAAAGACTCACAGCACGTCTCTAAGGATGTTACAATGACAGCAGCCGGACAGCCAGCTGTCGACGCCACAACTTCGAGGGAAGTTTCAGATGGGGGTAAAAACCCAAACCACACATGAGCAGAACCACCCGCTGGCTTTTATTCGTTTGCTTTTTCCCGTTCCGGCTGCCACAGCCGGATTCGAGGCTGGATTTTGCCCCGGCTCCGGGAGAGCAGGCGGGGGGGGGGGGGGCTGGCCGCCAGGCCCCGTCCAGCACCAGTGTACAACGCAGCCGGGAGGCAGGCTGGCAAGGAG
>JANZLQ010000095.1:6083879-6097503 GCA_026212715.1 Elanus axillaris | reverse complement strand
GGGGGGGGTACATGTGCTTTGCTTTCTGTGGGCTCCCCGCCACCTGAACCTGCGTTCGGGAGGCTGGTGGCACCAGGGCTTCTCGGACGCGCTTTCAAAAGCATCCCTGTTACTGGGGTTTGGATGGGTACCAAAGCCCTCACTACTACTACTAGGAGCAAATTCAGATCAGGAGGGAATCTCCCGGCTGACACTCGCACTTCGCACTTCAGCGCGTCTCTCCCCGGCGTTCCTCTTGGCACAGCTGTGCATGGTTAAAGGTCTCCAGCTCGCGCGGTGGAAGGGCAGGCTGTGAGCACCGTGGAGGGATGCGCGGTGTGGAGGTGGATTTCTGCTTGATGGTGGTGGGAGAGATTCAAAACTCTTTTCGTTTCTTGTGTTGCTGGAGAAGAGTGTTTTTCTGAGTAATGCTTAGTAGACCCTATGAATCACCATCTGCATAACTTTATATGGGGGATGCTATTCTCAGCATCTTAATGGAACTATGTAAACTATTAACGTTCGTATCTGTTTGTACATGCAACGTGTAAATCTGTTCCCCCAGAAAGGCTATTTCGGAGCAGGTCAAAGGAGGAGACGGGGTAGAACAAGATGTCAGGGTGGCTCGGCGGGTGGAGGCAAGCATCTGGGAGCCAGCAATTGCTGACTTTGGAGGGGCAGCCCCTCTGTGGAAACCTGTGCTGGAAATCCTCACTGGGAGACCTGATGGGCAGGATGCCGAGTGCTCTGGGAGCGAAGCCACGGGTAGGCTTGGGGAGCAGGAACTTGGATCCTGCCCCGGCCTCATACCTCACTTCCTGCCCCTGCTCCTTTGGCCTCTTCTTCCAGTGGCTGGTGTGCTGAGAAAAACATTGTGGGTCTTTTAAGGATGCTCAAGAGAGCTGTGCCAGCCTGAGAGGGGTTTTGGCAAGATGACGGTGGGATGGCAATGTCACCTAGCATGGAGGAGCTGCCCCCGCACACGCGCTGCAGGAGCACGTGCTGGGTAGGCTGGAGGAGCTTTTAGTGTTTCACGCTGCGCTGGTTTTGTTAAGAGAGAAGAGTTTGTTCTCTCGCGCTGTCAATCCGTCACCTCCCAGAGGCTCTCCGCCTTCCCTCCACGTCCACCCCCAACTCGCTGCCACTGCTCCCAGATGTGCGCAGTGCCAAGGGCTGCAAAATTCCCTGTGCCCAGGCAGGGGAATTGCAGCGTCTTCTAAACCTCACCAAGGGAATCATGGCATCTCCCAAACATCACCAGGCTGACCCCCAAATGAGGAGAGTGTTGACTGCAGGAGCTGAGCATTTCAACTCTTGGTGCTGTTTCAGTTCAGGCTTTCAGTTTGGAGCAACCTGTCATTTCCATGCAGTTGGATCGAGAGCTTTGATGTAGGGGTTTTTGGGTTGTGGGGTTTCTTCCAAATAATATTGGCTGAAAATTTTCCAGGAAAATGTGATGCTCTCAAAAGGAGCTGGACTCATGAGTCAGTAGGGTCCTTGCATTCTCCTGAGCATCTACTGCTGCAAGGCAGCATGAGCCTGGCTTGTCTGCTGTGTCCTGCTCATGTTCGGTGGTGAGCTGGAGGTCGCTGATCCCTAATAGCATCTAACAGCATCTCTAACCAGTCTCTAACAGTCCCTTCTCCGTTTCGGCTCAGCCAAGCCCCTGCAATTCAGGAGGGAGCATCTAAACACATCCCCTCATTATGGGGGGAAGCTCTGCCTCCTCTCAGCCCAGAAACACCACCTCCTTCTCAGCGGGTGACTGCAGCTGCTGGTGGGGACCAGCACCGGCCACCGCCAGCCTGGGTGGCAATTCAGGCTCATGACTGTGGGATGAGAGCTGGAGCATGTGGTCAGGGCTTCCAGTCTGCAGCCTTCCTGCAGATTCCCTAAATCCCACTTCTCATCGGATTTCTTCATTAAATGTAGATTAGATCAGATGGCGTTTCTTTTGCTACAAAGTAATTTGGCTTTCCATTTAGTGGGCCCATCTGATAAATAATGGCTTGAAAGAATGTAATTACACCTGCCCTTGATCACACCAAGTCTGTGCTGGACTTCTGCTCCCTCCTTATCTCTAGCTTAGCACTTCCAGATTTCAGGGTACAGTTTAAATCCCCACCGTAGGAGGAGAGCCCTGCCTGGAGGAATGGAGACCAGAGCCACCAGATTATCTTCATTTTACTGACATACAGGCAAAGTGATGAAGGCAGAGGTGGGGGCTGAACGTGGGTCACCCAGCTCTCCATCAACCTCTGTGCTTGAGCCCCATCTCTGTCCTGTCAGTCTCCTGGCGCGCAGGCTCTCCACTGGCACTGCCACCATGGGAAACCCTCACAGAGGGATCACCCAAGACTGAATATGTAAAGGGGTGCTGGTCCTTAATTTCCACATGGTCCAAAGCTTTTTGTCCATCAAGAAATGGGAGCTGAACCTGCATCTTCTTGCTGGGCAGCGAGCAAGGCCAGAGGGGACGTGGTGGGACCTCTCTGCCTCCCTGTTTGCTGGTGCTGTTTGGTTAGTTGAGGGCTGGGGATCCCCAAGCCCAGAGACCAGATGCTTGTTGTTTGCTGGAGAAAGCAAGGGTGAGAGCAAGAGCTGTAGACATCAGCAACTGGCTCCCCCTTCCCAAATTTTTCCTGCGCTGTGGAAGGATGGTTGCTCTCAGTGTGTGACATTTAGCTGAGAAGTGCCGCCCAGCAGGAACATGTGGCACTGCCTCATCTCTTTTGTTGTCAAACCAACCCCAAACCCACCCTGATAGGGATGGTGAAGGTGGTGGTAACACCTGTGGGATTGATCTTGCTGGGGAGCTAGGAAGGTGTGCGCTGGAGCTGACCCAGGGGAGCAAGATTTTGTGCACCGGAGCTGATTTGGATAAAGATTGAGCAGACCCTTCCAGCATCAGGTATTTATCCCATTTCCAAAATAAACCGAAGCCCCTCTCCACTTCTGGAACATCTCAAAATGGGACATTGTAGCTGCATCAGTAAGAGCCTCATAGATCTTAGTGGTCAGTTGCCTCAGCCCCCCTGACGAGCATAGCAGAAAAACCTACTTCAGCCATAGGCCATACCCTCTCTGAGGGTTTAGCTTGCATCCAGCACATTCCTGACTTCTAACAGAGATATGGATGGCTTCCTGCTCCCATCCTTGCCCTGAGCTTGGTTGTGGCAGTGAGTGCAGGTATTGTGGGCTCCAGCAGTGATGGGAGAGCTCATTGGGGTTCCTGCTCACTCAGTGTCTCAGGAGCCATCCCTAGGTGAGGTCCCCTGGGCTGCCAGCATCTGAGGGTTTTTGCCCTCCCTGAAATAGCATCCCTGTGACTTTCAGAGATGGTACTTGGCTCTTTTCCCTGAGAAAGCAAGAGGCAGGGCAGGCCTGAATCCCCTGGGCTGCGGGCTTTCAAGCAGTCATGCCAGGCAGCTGCTGTCACCACAGGACTGATTTACCTCTAGTTTCAGAGGACGAAATATGTGCACTGATAATTCGGAAGCGATGACATCTTAAATTTACGTTCCTCTCCCTAACCTCTTCCATAAGCCTTGCTTTGATCAGAAACCCAGCTGGCGTTCCTCCAAACTTGGGAGGAAGTCTGGAATAAAACCCAAAGACAAGAGCTATGCAAGTCCCTGGAGCTGTCTCCGTGGCTCCCCTGGCTGGGGTTTCCATCCTGCCTCCATAGGAGTGCTGCATTGTTTCTTGAAAATGAGGATGTTTTTACGAGGCTGTTGGGAAGTTTATGGCTGCCAAACTGGTGGCTGACTTTGCTCTGCCCAAGGGCTTCCCATCTGGGATGGTGGAAATGCCCTTTCTGATGGTCAGGAATAAGTAGCTGAAGAGTGTGCAACCCCCAGTGAGGTCCTAGCTCAGTTGTTTTCTCCTCTGGTACATCTTCTTCCATCTCAAACCCGGTCCCTTTCTTGTCTTGCAGGACAGGGGCTCTCTCATGCCTTGTCTCGTTCTTCTCCCCTCATAAAAACTCCTTCCGAAGGATGGCAGCTGCCTCTTTCCGCTACGGCATGACCATCACCGGGGCTGTGCTGCTAGTGACGGGGACGCTGTGCTTTGCCTGGTGGAGCGATGGGGAGGTGGGCTCCCCGGCTGGCAGCGGGGCTCGCCTTCTGCCTCCCCGGGAAGCCGAGGCAGTTCCCAGCTCCTCCTCCTCCAGTGCCCTGCTCCGCTCTGTCAGCTTCTTCTGCTGTGGCATCGGCGGCATCCTCCTCCTCTTTGGCCTCCTGTGGTCCGTGAAAGCCAATGCCAGGGTGGTCTCCCGTCGCTACCAGTATCATTTCCCCAGGGACCTGCAGTACTTCACCGCGGAGCCTCTGGAGAAGTGGAACTGCAGGTGGGTGCCATGTCGCTGCATGGTGCTTGGGTGGGAAGAAGTCAAGGGTGGGTTTGACTGTTCCAGCATGGCTGTGTACCTAAGCCTGCTCTCAGGCTTGCTTGCTGGCAAACTCAGATGAGCAGTAACGCTGCCAGCCATGCTTAGATCCCATTCTGTGCTCTCCTCCTGCTCCCTGAGCAGATGCTCTTGCTCATTAGTGTCAACCTTCACCCAAGCCCCTGCAACCTGCCCTCCCTGAAGGCACCATCCGTGCCCATGCTGGCTGCTCCCATGGCCGGCTCAGCCACAGATGGCTCTCCTTGCCCTGCGGGGCCATCACTGGCCAAGGCATTCATCTCCTTAGCAGAGCCACCGAGCAGAAGACCGCATTGGTTTTCTGGCAGAGTGCTTGGATTTGGGTGTGGGGGGGTCATCCAGACCTCCAGCTGTTGAAAACTTTCCCAGTGCCACAGGTCTGCAGTGCTCTGTAAGGATGAGGGGGTTTATGCCATCTTTAATGGAAGCAAAATCTATGTTAAAAGGGAGTTAAAAGAAAAAAAGAAGGAAAATAATCCTTGGATTTGCATTAAGATGGGAGTGTAGGCAGAGGGTCCTTCTACAAAGCCCATTTTGGGGTGTGGAAAGACCCCTCACCCTGCCCCGAACACTGCTGCTTGTTGAGTCCCCAAACTCTTCCTGTGAGAGCCTGAGATTCATTCCCACTTCTGGACTTAAAAGTTTTTTGATCAAAAGGGTTTTTTTTTTCCAGAGATTGCTGTGGAAGCTGAGCCAGCCAGCCCTTCCCAGTGCTGTTTTATGGGGTCACAGCAAAGATCTTGGCTCCAGCATAAGTCGGACTCTGGGGAAAAGCAGCACTAAAAGAAACTCTTAAGAACATAAAACGATAAAAATTCAGTCAGAGGGGGAGGCACGTTCCTGGTTCTCTGGAGGTTTCAGTGCCAATCTGAATATCTTGGAGGGAGATCATGAGCCGGTCTGGGTAGTCTGGGGGGGGTTCCTCCTCCCATGGAGGGTTTTAGTGTGCCCCCCATCGGGAACACCCACTTCCCTGAGCTCCCAACTCCCACACCAGATGGGAAGGTAGTGCCCTGGCACTGCTGGCACTGCGGCAGCTCCTCCAGTCCCAGCTGTGCTGGCATTCACGCAGCAAAGCATCCTGTGCTGGGAGAAATCCCTCTCTCCGCATTTCCAAGGCAGCATCCTTTTGCAAGCTGAGGCTGTTTGGCAAAAGCCACGGTGCAAATGCCTGGGGCAGTAGGTCTGGGACAGGGCACTGCCAAGTTTGGGATGGAGGCATCCCTGCGGAGCATCGCAGCTTTCCCTCTGGTCCAGCTGTGCCCTTCCAATGCCCGCAGCTTCCCAAAGCACACCGCGTTGGGTTTTCATCTGCAAAAGCAAGTGGACAGTGGATTGCTTTCAAAGCTTCCCTGTCTTTGGGGCTGCACTGTTTCATAGGGTACTGAGCAGGGCCATGCACAGGGCAAAGGTTGGGTGGAGGTTTTCCCTGTATACAAGCCACGTTTGCTCAGCAAAGTGCTGCTGGAAGTGGCACCAGGCTTGGCCAGTGCATGGAGGGCTCTGGTGGGCACAAGGGTGGGGTGCGACTGCATTGAACTGGGATGCTTGGCTCTTACCCACCTGCTCATGCCAAACCGCTTACTCGGCTGCCAGCAGCCTCTGTGCTTTTGGGGGATGACTTTGGGGTTAGGCAGATGATGAGGATGCTCTCCTCCCAGTGGGAAGCAGTGTGGTGCAGAATGGGGGGGAGATGTCTCAGGAGCCAGCACCTCTGCTGCTTTGAGGTCATTCACACCTGCAGTTGTAGCCCTTAATGCTGGAGGTGGCAGCTCTTCGAGACTGCCTTGCCAGGCTGCTCTTCCTCTTCTTGGGTGAGGAGTTCATAAACTTGGTGGGAACTGGGCAACATTGCCTTGTTGCATGGTCTGATGGATGGTGCCCTTCCTCCTGCACGGCTCCCCACCTTTCTGGTACCAGGAAGCAGCTGACATGGTCTTCCCTTGACCCTGGGCATGCAAAACCTGCCCATGTGCTATCCCCAGCACACACGTCCATCATGCTCAGGGATGCTCCAGCTGATGGGGTTGATGGGGTGCTGGGATGCTCCAGTTGATGGGGCACAGGAATGGCTCTGGTTGACAGGGCACAGGAATGCTCCAGTTGACAACTGCTGGAGTGCTGCAGTTGTTGGGTGCTGGGATGCTCCGGTTGACAAGGTGCGCTGCTGGGTTTCTTCCCTCGCAGCACTTGGGACTCCAGTGCCATCCCCACCTACGAAGAAGCCCTGACCTGCAGACCTGCCCATGGTGCTCCAGCCTATGTCCAGCCCCAGGGGAGGAAGGAGGAGCTCACGCCACCCCTGTACCGCTACCTGGAGGAGGATGAGAGCTGGCAGGGTGGCCGCCGGCGCAGCTCCTCCGACAGTGCCTTGTTCCGCCCCAGCCTGTCCTGGCTGGAGACCCAGCACCCTGGGGAGCCACAGGCAACGCCACCTCCCAGCTACGAAAACATCAGCATCCGGGGTGTCTGAGCTGGTGGCAGCACGGGGCTGGGACTCTGCAGGTGGCTGCCCAGTCCCTCAGCTTTAAACCGAGCCCCTTGCTTTGCTGGGGTGAGAGGAGGGTGGGCAAGGAGAGGAGAGGGTCCGTCTGGCTTTCCAGGCAGTCAGTCCAGGGCTGTCGGGGTTGTGGGTCCTGTGGGTGATGTGTTCAGAATGTTGGGGGTAACTGGCTTATTTGAAAGCCTTTGTATTTTTAATAAAACCACTGCTGGTTGCAGATGCTTTGCATTCTCTGCTCTGACCCACCCTGGGGAGCTCATATCAGGCCAGGGGCTGCACGCTCAAAGCAAGAGCTCTATAATAAAAACTGCAGCACAGAACAAGGGATCTGACCAGAGGAAAACCAGCTCCATGCCATCCTGTTCACTCCTCTACCTTTTCAATGCCCCTTCCAGCTGCATCTCCATCCCTTCTACCTCGCTTTCCCCGCATACTGACTTCCCATGCCTCACTTCATTTGGGTTAGAGATGTTCAGTGGCTTGTGCATGCGTTCAGGGCATCGAAGCGCACTTGGCATTTCAGGCAGCATCCTATAAAAAGACACCCCAAGTGGCACAACACCCTCCCTGCCCACCACAGACAGGGTTGCAGCCTTGCCCAGAGGAAAGGCCAACTGCATCGGGAGCTGCTGCCAGTTGCTCCATCCCACTGAAATAATGGTCTGCTCTGGGCCCCCTGCAGACCTACAGGGCTGCAGAGTGGCTGCAGAGCCACAGACAAATATAACATGTTGTTTAAGTTATAATAGGTTCTTTTTCATAAGCCAGATATATATGCTCCCACATGGACAGGCAAGCAAGGGAACAAAATGAAGGCTAATTAAAGCCACCGCTACTGTCTGGCTGTCAAATGCGCAGTGGGAAGAGGACACCATTTAACACCCCAGCTCCATCTTAAGCAAACACAGGGTACACAGACACTCCATCCTCACTCCCCTGGGTGGACCAACCCTGCTCCATCCTTCCCTGGCTTTAGTCCCATTTCACAGCCCAGTTGCTGCCCCACCGAGGTAGCCCCACCAGTGGTACCCTGGCACACAGCCGGAGCAAGGTGGGGGCTATTCCCAACCCACTGGCCTCTCCAAAAAGACCTAGGAGCACTCCTTCCTTCCCTGCAGCCCTTGAAAACACAGTGTCCTGGTGTCCCCCTTATTTGGGGCTTTGCCAGCTCTGATTTATGGCCAAGTCCAGCTCCAGCCCCCAGGGCTGGGAAAGTCCCATCAGGATGAGCCACTCTCTGGGTCCCCGTCTCTGCTGCCGTACCCCCCTCTCCCTCCCCATCCCTTCCCCAGGCGTGGGGTCCGGCCACACATGCCTGCAGGGAAGGTTACCTGGACACGTGCCGGGCAGCTTCACTGGAGTGTGAACAGCGGGTCAGTGTTTGCATTCATCACAAACCCATTAAAAACTGGCTAGCTCAGCCCTGGGCAGGACCAGGCTCAATGTGCAGCTGATCCTCAGCCCCTGGCAGCCTCCGGAGAAAGAAACCACTCCTTGCCTTACCTCGGAGGTGTGCTCAGTGGGCAGCAGCCACAGGTAAAAGGGCTTCCCGGCTTCCCTCCTCCCCTGCCTCTCCCACCTCGTGCCCATGGCCGAGGAGAAGACCTTTCGTTACGGGTTCATCATGCTGGGTTTTTTCCTGGTGATGACGGGGATGTTCATCATGAGCGTGGAAAAGCCCCAGATCTACATCACCTTCTGTGCCCTGGGTGTCCTGCTTGTAGCTGTGGGCATCACCTGGAGCATGTGCCAGTGCTACCCGAAGGTAGGGTCCATCCTGCTGCTGTGCACCTCAGGGGGCTCAAGGGCTCAGCCGGGTTTTGGGGGGCTTCAGCTGCTATGGATGTGTAGCCTCAGGCTGTGCCTCAGTTTCCCTGGGGAAAGTGGGGTAGAGGCAGATCGCAGGGCAAAGCCAGCTGGGGCGGTCTGGAGGGAGAAGTGTTGGTTTGGGAGGCTCGTGTCCTGCTACACCCACCTGTGATGCCTGCAGGATGTGGCCCCATACTCCTGTACCCCCCTGAGCCTGGGTCTTTGCTGTCGAGCAGGCAGCGAGGAGTAAGCCCAGGGAAATAAGCTTGTGTTTGTCTTTCCCATGCAATCCCCTCCCCAAACCAGCGCCTTCCCTGCACCCACAGAGGCCGGGGGCTTGGTGGGCTCCCAGGGCTTCAAAGAAGGGGCTGTCATGGCCATGGAGGTCGGGAGGGATCTGCCCCCCACCCCCCCACACCCCCAGCACAGCCCTCACCTCCCAGTCTCCTTGGCAGAGGGCACTGCTGGTGCAACAGGGCGGCCACGCGTCCCTGCCCTGGGAAACAGAGCTGGCAGAAAAGGCTTTTTTTCCAAGGAAAGGGCGGCTGTGGTGTGGATCTGGACACTGCAGGATGGCCTGTCAACAGCTTGGCTGCACCCCGAAATGTGGGGTGGTGCATGGGACTCCAGGACCCGGGAGATGCTGGGACCCCAGGGCCAGCCGGGTCCCCTGGGACCAGGGTGAAGCTGACCCCAGCTCCCCCCAAAGCTGAGCTCAGCCCTGGTGAGGAGGGAGATGTGGCTTTGTCACTGTGCTTGGGGCTCAAGGACGGGGCACCCTTGGTGTTGTGCCTGGCCACTGACCTCCCCCATGGGCCCTGGGGCCCCCCGGGCTCAGGGACATGCACGACCCCACTGGGGACAAGATGCTGAGAGTGGGGTGTGCTGGGTTCATTTATTTTAATTTTAATTTGATTGATTTCCCCCTAAAAACCCATTTCCAAGCAAGACATCCAACTATGCTGGGAAAAGACCAAAACCCCAGCTGAAGGAACACACCAGCCTTTTTACCACTAATGAGGGCTGAGGGTTCCCGCGATGCCCAGCGCAGCCCCCCGGGCTCTGCGTGTCTTTTCCCCCCAGATAACATTCATCCCTGTGGACCTCGAAGCTGAGCGGTTCCTGGACAACAAACCCATTGTGCTGCCGGAGAGGGACACCTGGTAGGTCCCAGCGGCTGTTTCCTTTTGGTGGGTGTTTTCTTCTGTACACAGGGTCACCTGCATGCCCTCAGGGACAAGGGCAGTGTCTGAGCATACTGGCACCAGGGATAACTCCACCTATTGCAGCAAAAAGTGACAAGCAGGGTCCGGGATGGGGGAGGCAAGGGCTGGCTGACCCCCCCCCCCCCAGGGCCAGTGCTGGAGCAATGCTGGAGGGTGCAAGGCATCCAGCTGTGTTCCTGCCAGGCATCCCCCCTGCAAGGACCCGCTGGTGTGGGCAGCGATGTGGCCTCAGTGGACTCCTGATGGAGTCCTGTGTGCATGTCCCTGAGCATTTCCCAGCTCCCTGGGGGTCCAGATACTGCTCAGCATCCCGTTCTTCCTTCATCTCCAGCTTGCAGGCACCCTGCCCCAACCAAGAGGCCACCAGCACCTATGAGAAAAGCCTGCTCTCCTACGAGCAGATCTAGAGGCAGGTGATGGGCTCAGCTCTGCTCCCACCCACGGCCCAGCCCAGACCCTGCAGCTGCTCCCAGCTCGTGATGCAGGCAAAAACAGAGGTCCACTGGGAGCTGGGGGGTGCTGGAGACCCCCCCCGAGAGCCAGCACCTCGGCTGGAAACAGCCGCAGGCAGCTGGTACATGATGCCCAAGAGGTTGGGTTGGTACCGGCAGGACAGAGTGAAACTGGGAGGGGGTCAGACCCCCGGTGTGGGGGTGGGAGAGGAGGCAGACCACTGACCCCCCCAGATACCCAGCCCTGCTGGAGCCCAGACAATGTGTCAGCCCATGGCGTCTCCCAGTACTAAATCATTTACCAGGGTGAAATGAGGAGATTTGGATTGCCTTTGGTTGCAATTTACATTTTGCTTTTATTTAATTTTATAAATATAAACTATGTCCCTCACCAGAATAAATCCCAAGTTCCTCGTCAGACTTTGATAGAAATGAGACTCTCAGTATGTGTCCCCCAAACCAGATGGCACATATGATGCTTGTGCATTGGTTTGGGAGGTCCTAAAAGTGCTTTGCAGGGCACAGGGGTCACCAGGAAGCCTTGAGGTATAGGACTCAGGCACCTCCTCTGCCAAAATGCAGCTACAGCTGGGACAGGGCACCCTGCTTTCCCCTGAGACGCAGGCACAGCATGTGAGGGCAGCCGCTGCTTCGTCCCATGGGCAGGAAAGGGAACCTGGCAGGCAGGTTGTCCCCAAAAATGCAGGCACCAGGGGCTGAGATAGGGCCCTCCCGGGGCTCCCCAGCCACCCAGCAAGGGGTGGGGATGCTGGGACGCTGGCTGAGCAACACTGAGCCCAGTGCCGTGACCAGCAGCCACCAGCTGCAGGGAAAATCCCAGCTCCAGCCCAGCTGTGTTTAGTGTAACCCCTGTGCTGCTCGTCACCCCTCAGCCCTCCCTGTTCCCGCAGCCCCCCCCAGCCAGTCCCAGGGGACGCACCGCTGGCATCCCTCCTGGAGGACATGGACACACCATCGCTGGAAGGCTCGGTGCCCAGCAGCCCCGTGCCACGGGGCCAACCTCCCCCACCATGTGCCACCCGCTCTGGCTGTACCCTGAACAGCTCCCCGGTGGGGGGAGAGCACCCCGGTTTCCCCTGCAAAGGTGCTGGGGAAGAGGATGACCTTTATGGGCTCCAAGAGGGGCTGGATGCTCTGCTCGAGGATAGCGACCACCTTTTTGAGCCTGAAAACTGATTTCCCGGAGAGAATGGCCTCTTGGCATGGACTCATCTTGTGGAGGGGATGCAAATGTCACAGACTGGAAGAAAGGGGCTGCCCCCTGAAAGTGCAGCACTTGCAGAATGGAGGAGCCCCCAGGCTCCTGCCCGTCCCCTGTGCCACGCTGTGTCCTTCGCGCCCACCCAGCTGCACGGGGGGCGGCCATCCTGCGAAACTGGAGGGGACCACCACCACTTCCCCAATTTCCACAGCAGAGGGGACAAGGTCCCTCTCACTAGAGCCCTTTGGGTGGGCGCAGATAAGCATGAATGCTGGGCTGGGCGGGATCCAGGCTTTTAGGAAGGGCATGTCTTAATGTCTTTAGGCAGGGAAAAGATTAGCTTTGCTGCTTGAAACAGGATCAGCGTTCAGGCGAGTAAAGATGTATTCACCCTGGGTAGGCTTTATGAAGCAGGGATGTCCACAAAGCCTTTTTCCCACTTATAAAGCCCACCCCCCCGGATTTAAATTTAGATCCTGAGACTCCCACAGCAGGCAGCCTTCATGTCTCCAGGTTGGGAGAGGGGTGATGGTGGGGGACAGACAGTGCTGTCCCCTAACTCCTGCACAAGGATCAACTTTCAGCACCGGCGCAGGCAGAGGGAAGAGGACTTGGCTGAGCTGAAACCTCAGTGATGGCAGTGGCTTCCCCAGGGCCGCCTGAGGTGATGGCTTTGGGCAACATTTTCTCTCTCCGCTGGGTCAGTGTCAACAGCCACAGCGCCGTGGGTGGCTTTGCCTGCCAGTGCCTGCTGTCCCCAAACTCCCTCTGAATAATAAGCGCTCGTTTAAAGTCACGTTGATGGAACTAAGCCTGGTTTGTCACCACAACAGGGGCGTTGCAGCAGCTTTCCGCAGCCTGTTTGCCACACGCGGGGATGGCAGCATTGGCGGGATCTGCGACCTCCGCCTGCCCTTCAGCTGCTCGGGGCCATGGGGATCTGTGTGGCTGAGCCTCCTTGGGGCAGCAGCTGGGTTTGGATCAAAGCATCAGCAGATCCAACACTATGGGCATGCTGAGTCCCTCACCTTGTGTTGGAAAAGCTGGGTTAGATGCTGCGTGTGCCTGGCATGGCCCCAGGAGGCTTGGGAGCACATATCAGCTGGCAGAGAGGCTCTTCAGCAAATTTATGGGGATTGACAAGCCCAAAAGTGGGGGAAAAGCTGTCGTCTGGCACCTGAGGGGGATGGAGCATGGGAGCCCTGGAAATGATGCTCCCCGCGCTCCCTCACCGCCCAGGGAGCGCTTTGCTGGTGCAGTCCTGCATGGTGCAAGAAATGGCTCTACCTGGGGGCTTCATGTCCCCGACACCCCTCCAGGTGTTACTGCACCCTTTGGTCACCTTTGCATCACCACAGCAGCAAGGGGAAAAGGGCAGGCAGTGCCCTGCGCGCTTGGGGTGTTTATGGCCGACTGTGCCATCGGGAGGGTGGGGAACGAAGATGCCAGTGTTTGCTAAATATTGCCGGCAGGATTGCGAGCGGCTGTCCGAAAGGAAGTGTTACCCAACTGTTTACACTTGCTTGAGTCCTGCCCGTTGTCCTTCCCGGTATGGGGGGAGCGCAGTGGCTGTGTGGACACCGTTGGGCCAGGATTCTGGAGGGTGCCCAGGGCAGGATGTCGCTTTACATCGCTGGCTTGTATTGAGCGTGGGAGTCTTGTAGAGACCCGAAAGCTTTTGCCCATCTCACGTCCTGGCACTCGCTACCACTCTTGGCGAAAGAAACTTAATTTTCCAAAGCATTTTCCTTGGGCAGGGACGGAGGAGAGGGCTGAGATGGGGCCTGGAGTCCTCCGTGTCCCCCCTTTGTGCAGCTGGATTTGGGTGCCCACAGGCGGGAGGACCCCGGGCACAGAGGTTGCCTCAGCCAAAGGGCTCAGCTCCGCCCACGCCGGCTGAGGTTAAACATTTGTGAGAAACGGGACATTCCTGCATGAAATTAAGAGTCCTGCAAAGCCCCCGGGGGGGCCGGGACGGGGGACGGGGGCGGGGCGTGTCGCGCC
>JANZLQ010000095.1:6009630-6081022 GCA_026212715.1 Elanus axillaris | reverse complement strand
CCCCGCAGGCGTCATGGCGGCTGCCCGGGCGCTACGTGGTGGTGCTGCGGGCAGGGGGTGGCCCGGCCGAGGTGCGAGGCACGGCATGGCGGCTGCAGGCCCGGGCGGCTCGGCGGGGATACCTGACTGAACTGCTGCATGTCTTCCACCTCCTGCCTGCCTTCCTGGTGAAGATGAGCAGTGACGTCCTGGACATGGTATGTGGAGTGGAGGAGGATGGGTCCCAGGCGTGCGAGTCGGGGCAGCAGCTGGGGTGGGCACTGGCAGGGGGGCAGGTGGCACCCCCAGCCTTGGTGGGGAACGGGAACTTTGCCACCACCGTACCAGGTGCTGCACCTTGTCCCTACAGGCGCTGAAGCTGCCGCATGTGGAGTACGTTGAGGAGGACGCTTACATCTTTGCCCAGAGCATCCCCTGGAACCTGGGCAGGATTGTGCAGCCGCAGCCCAGCTCGGGCACCTACAGCCCTCCCAGTAAGCGCTGGGGCGTGGGAGGAGGGCCACGGGTGTTTGGGGAGGGGTCAGTGACCCCGTCCCCTCTCCTGATCTCGAGGGGACGGGGATATCCCCTGCCCCATGGTGCTGTGGGTCTGGAGCTGTGTTTTGGGAGCATCCCAGGTGGCCTGGGCTGACCGTGGCAGTGGTTGCCTTTCTCCCTGGCTGTGTCCCTGGTAGATAAAGGCGACCTGGTGGAGATTTACCTGCTGGACACCAGTGTGCAGAGCACCCATCGGGAGATCGAGGGCAGGGTGCTTGTGACTGACTTTGAGAGTGTCCCAGAGGAGGATGGCACCCGCTTCCACAGGCAGGTAAGTCCCGAGGTGCCACATGCTGCAGCCTGGCAAGAGCTTCCCCCTGCACCCACCATACCCTGGCCAGGCTCTTGGGGCTTCCCAGGACAAAAGGGACACTTGGCTCACGGTAAAATGCTGGGTAGGACATGCAGCAGCTGCAGCTGTTGTCCTGTGGGATGTTGGGACCTTCAACGTGTTCTATTTGGAGCTGTGGCTGAGCGGGGCAGGGCTCCTTTCTGGGGAAAGCTGTCTGTGGGGGGCATGGGTGTGTGTCAAGGTGTTGTTGCAAGAGGGAGTGGAGGTCCACCCCGCACCCAGGTGTGGGACAGCTGCCTGTGCCCTGTGGTGGGTGCTAGTGCTGCCTTGCATGGCTTTTATCGATGCTAGCGCAGCCACGGGGAGGGCTGCCTGCATCCCCTGTCCTTTCTTGCCAGCTTTTTATCTTCTGCACAGGATGATTTTTTTTATCTTCCTCCCACCCCAAAATATTTTAAAAGATTTGTTCTGCAGTGGGATTTAGCTGGTGCAAAGCACAAGGGGTGGGGAGGATGCTGTGGGGTTGTAAACCTGCTTTGATGCAATGGGCCAGGGAGTAAAACCATGGTGCCTGTGCCAGGCCAGCAAGTGTAACAGCCATGGGACCCACATGGCCGGGGTGCTGAGTGGACGTGACGCTGGCGTGGCCACGGGCGCCAACATCCGCAGCCTCCGTGTGCTGAACTGCCAGGGGAAGGGCACTGTCAGTGGGACCCTTACTGGTGAGTCACCCCACGGCCCAGAGAGGAGCACGGTGCCTCCCAGAGCCCCCTCGCCTTGTCGCCCTCCTGCAATAGTTTCCTGTCCCTCATCTTGTCCCTCCCAGGCCTGGAGTTTATCAAGGTGACACTGGAGGCTCAGCCCCACGCACCGCTGGTGGTCCTGCTGCCCTTCGCCGGCGCCTACAGCCGTGTGCTCAATGCTGGCTGTCGGCGGATGGCACAGATGGGGGCGGTGATGGTCGCGGCTGCCGGTAACTACAAGGATGATGCCTGCCTGTACTCACCAGCCTCCGAGCCAGAGGTATGGGCTAGGAGGGGTGTTCCCTGAGGTGTGGGGACATGCTGCCACCTCCGCAGGCTCATCCGCTCCAGCGCCAAGTCAGCCGGGTGGGCTGGGGCTGTGTATCCCATCCAGCCCATGTCCCCCTCCATCACCGCCCTGGCAGGTCATCACGGTTGGTGCTACGAACAGCGAGGACCAGCCCGCCTCCATCGGCACCCTGGGCACCAACTTTGGCCGCTGCGTGGATCTGTTTGCCCCGGGGGATGACATCATCGGTGCCTCCAGCGACTGCAGCACGTGCTTCACGGCGCAGAGCGGGACGTCGCAGGCGGCTGCACATGTGGCAGGCAAGCTGGGCTCTGGGGTGGCAGGCAGGACTGGCCCTCCACTTGCTGGTGCTGGGGACGTTTTCACGTGCCATAATGCCACAGTTTTGGCATGTTTGGCTCATTTGGGTGCTGCAGCCTGCACAGAGCTCCCGCATCCCGTGCGTGTGGATGATGGGCTGCAGTGATTCCCTTTGTGTCTCTCCGGACTTGCATTGCTCACGGGAGTCATGTGCAGCCCCCGGTTCTCACTGCAGTCCCCTGGGCTCTTGGCAGGCATCGCTGCCATGCTGCTCAGCGCCAAGCCCCAGCTGAGCCTCGCTGAACTCCGGCAGCACCTCCTGCACTTTGCCACCAAGAATGTCATGGACATGGTCTGGTTCCCCAAGGAGCAGCGGCTCCAGACACCCAACAGTGTGGCTGGACTGCCCGTCCAGCTGGGCGCAGGTAAAGACCTTGGCTGCCTGCTGGGTGCCCAGCAGAGCTCTGCCCTTACTGGAGAAAGAAGTGCCTGGGTGAAAGCACAGAGCATCAGCAGGGCATGCTCCTCCCCAAGCTGTGCTGGGGATGGCTGAGCCCAAGCGCAGCTATTCACATGCAGAGGGTAGCAGGGGAAACCTGCCAGCCCTCGATGGCAGCCTGCTCTGTGCTGTGGGCTCTGAGTGCTGCTGTGGGTGTCCACCCCACCACTGATGCTATCTGCCCTGTTGCAGATGAGCAGCTGTACTGTCGCTCGGTGTGGTCGGCACGCTCGGGGCTCACCTGGCACGCCACGGCCGTGGCTCGCTGCACTGGTGCTGAGGAGATGCTCAGCTGCTCCAGCTTCTCCCACAGTGGCAGGCGGCTGGGGGAGCACATGGAGGTGAGCAGACCATGCGGAGATAGAAGTACTACTGCCCCTGGGGTGCCCACCGGCCTTGGAGGGGCATCCCCAGGCCCTTGAGCACCCCCGGTGACACCGTGCTGCCCTGGCCGCAGGACAAGGATGGGCAGAAGCAGTGTGTGGCCCACAATGCTTTCCGCGGCCAGGGTGTCTACGCCATTGCCAGGTGCTGCACGTGGCCCAGGGCCGAATGCCGGATCAATGCCAGCTCCATGATGGCTGAGGGGGCTGGCTGCTCCCCACAGGACCATGTGCTGACTGGTAGTGCCCGACACGGTGGGTTACAGACCCTTGAGCCAATGCGCTGATGGCCGAGGGCATTTCTTTCAGAAAAACTCTGGGACCCGGGGGTAAAATGGTGGGTGTGCATGCTGAGGTGCCAGGGAAGGGGGACACGTGCTGTGCACGTGGAAGCAGGGAAGGCTCAGGGCTGAGTGTGGACATCCCTCAGCGCCTGCATGTGCACTGGGATGCTGCTGCGGCCACACCATGCAGACAGCCCCTCTCCCCTTGGCAGGCTGCAGTTTCCACTCCCCTGCTGCGGTGCTGGGTGATGGTGGCAGACCCGTCACAGGGCCGGGAAGCCGGCCCAGCCGCTGCACTGGCAGGACGGAGGCAATGGCGCATGCCTTGTGCTGCCCTGCTGCCAGCCTCGAGTGCCGGGTGAAGGAGCACACATCCCTGGGCTCTGCAGAGAAGGTAGGGACAGCGCACGCTCCTCCACCGCGATGTTGTCCTTGCCTCTGCTTGTCCCTCTGCCACCCTGATGGGGGGGTTGGGTTGGCTTCAGCATCTCATTGCGGCCGCCCCAACCCCAGCCTTCATTGGCATCCCCAGTTGCCCACTTGTAATGGAACACAAGCCCCAGCTGGGGTCCAGTGGTTCAGCGTGACATCAGTCACATCATCCTAGGCCCTGGGGACCACCGGGGATGGGCAGACCCCTGCCCCTTTGCTGACCCGTGGAGGGTGACCTCTTCTCCCCCGTTAGGTGATGGTGTCCTGTGATGACGGCTGGACGCTGACCGGCTGTAACACCCATTCCCAGAGCCCTGGCACCATGGGAGCCTACGCTGTGGACAACACCTGTGTGGCAGCCAGTGTCCCGGGCAGCAGTGTGGCTGCAGCAATCGCCATTTGCTGCCGGAGCCGGCAGTAGGGATGGGCCGAGCTGGAGGCATGGCTGCCCTGGCCTGGCGTGCCCAGCACAGCAGGGACGGGTGCCTCGCTGGACTGCCGCATTGCTGGCTTGGTACCTTCCCTGGGCTGAGCTGCTGCTCTCCGCGGAGTCCACGCTCCAACACATGGCTGCTGCAAAGGTGTGGTACAAGCTCGTCACCCTCTCGCATCGCAGCAGGGCTGAGACCCAGAGTGCTCTGCAGGAACTCTCCAAGCAGCCAGAGCCCTGCCCCATCACAGGAGTTATCCTGGCATCCTGTCCCCACCATGCGCCAGGTCTTTCTGTAAACATGCTGACTGTAATGAGCCGCCTCGAGGCTGTTTGTGTTGTCACCCCAGCATGACAAACCACCACCTTTCAAAAAAAAACCCAACCAAACCCATTGGGGTGAGGATTGCTCCTTTTCCTGGTTAGCTGCTCATTAAATGTCAACTAATGCTGCTTAGCACCTGGAAAATCATAGTTTAGCCATCTTCGGGCAGTTTTATAATTGTTTACCCATGTAGCTAGAAGACTTCTTTACTTTTTAGTCAAGTGTAAGGGCTGTAGTTTAAACAGTCTGCGTGTTTAATTAGATTTTAATCTGCATTGCTACAGTCAGCTACTGCTTTGTTAGTATTTTTTCTGTTGTTAAGTCAAAGTTAATGATCTGCTGGTGTTACACATTGCTTTAAGTTTCCCTTTCAGGTCTTCCCAAGACACATAGAACTGGCTGTAATTCCTTTTTAAAAAAAAAAAAAACCCAACAAACTGTGAAAGAAGAAAAAGCTTTCATAGTACTTCAGTTTTTACATTTGTACCTTAAATATTTATTTAGAATTTTATAAATAAACATTTTATAAATGTCTTTTTAAAATAAAATTCATAGACCAGTGCTCAGTAGATATGATCCATCATCTGGCTTCATGTACATCCCCACAGGGAACCAGTCTGGAAGGGGGAGCTGGCACCCATCCAGCAGGGATGCTGCTCCAACAAACGAGCTCTGCTTCATTACTGAACCAGCCACAGGCCACAACATCAGGCTCTGATCCCTGCCTCTGGCAGGAGGTGCCCCTGGATGACTGCTGGCATCCTCAGAGGTCAGCGCAGACAGCATGGGCACCCTCCCCTTGCCCACAGCTGACCTGAGCTCTGGGACTGGCACAGAGACCAGGCGCCTAGTCTTGTTGTCCCATGCACATGCAAGAACAGAAGTTTGTTTTTAAAACAGTGGTGTAGGACAAGAGCTTCCAGTTACGGAAACAAAGCATCATCCAGCTTTGGGGAACATGCCCTTGTGCTTTTTGTTGCTGGTGCTAATCACACTGGGCTTCAATTGATAAGTGTTGAAGCTCCAGAAAGAAGACAAAGCATAGATGCTCGGAGATGCACAGCAGCAAGAAAGGCTGATAAGCACCAGAAGCCACCAAGGCTGGATCTCACTTTTTTGGGGTGATTAGCAGCCTTGTGGTACTCAGTATATAATTTGTGTTGTGTTACCTGAGGACAGATGAAAAAATAAAGCTTGATACCACAAGCACAAGGTTAACCTGTCAAACCTTGGCTATTCCGGGTTGGGTGTTCTTCTCCTATCAAAAAGCCCCTTGCAGATGTTACTCCAGCTTTAATTGGCAAGAGAAATCAGAGACCCAGTAGGAAGCACCACTTTGAAAGGTTTAAACTATTTCTAACTTGTTACCCTAAAGATGGTAAAAGCCCAACCCTAGTCTAAACATGTAGTTACATAACATGTATATAAATTACAGCCCACAATTTTATCAGCTATAATCCAAATTTTGCATAAAGAATGGGAAAAGATAAAGGGACATTAGCCTAAGAGCTCCTGAATGGCTTTCACACAGCTGGTAATTTTTCAGCTGTAAGCTCTCAAAACATGCATCAGGTATTTCACCTCTGTTGACTTCCCTGCAAGAGGGGAAGATGCCGCTGCCTGCTCCCCCACCGGCTCCCAGCAGAAGGTGCGAGCACGTTCTGTGCACAATAAGCCAGACACAGCTTTCACAGCTTAGTTCAAGCATGTGTAAGCCTGGTGGAAGGAAACTATTAAAAGATTAGCCCTTGCTTAGTAACTTGTATGTGGGTAGGCAGAAAAGCCCCTCTCATTCAGGAGAAAGCAGCGTTGAAACCAGGTACACTGCGCACAGTCCCACCAGCACACTGTTTGCAATACCCCGTCCATGCTCCCAGGACTGGCACTGCCAGTGGAGAGCACAGGCTGGGTCACGCTTGAAATGTAAAAGTCTTTGTCCTTAGAGCAGAGGGCAAAGGCACCTATCAGGAAGGCAGAACCAGGATGGCAGCCCTATTTGTAGCTCCCAGTTCTGCTTACAAAGGCAGCAGACAGGTGAGCAGGGGAATACCAGCACTGTGGCACTGCTACATCCAGCTTTCTGCACTTTGCACCAACAGAAAAGGCAGTATTAACTCAAGTCCAGATTGCCTGCAAATCTTGCTATCCGACATATAAAAGCCTGTCTAATCCATGACTGCAAGCATAGGCCAGGGTAAATCATTCTGCTAAGAAGGTCAGGAGAAGAAACTGCACACAGATACAAATCCAACTGTGTGAGAACATGCCATGGCATAAGGATATACAGCGGCGTAGCTCCATGGGCCATTCAGCTGCTTCAATTTACTCTGGACACGAGCCAAAATGGCAATCAGAGCAACCTCTCAGAGCTTATAATCTGCAGGACTGGCCTAAGAAGTTTCAAGATAAGAGGATCAACAAGACAACAGCATAGCAGTGTATGTGCAGTCTAAAGATTACACTAGTTTTCTGTGAAAGGAATAACTTTATTCCATTGACCAGGAATCCCAAGAGTGTTCATATCAGACTGCCTATTTTTCCAGTGCCAAATGTCTACATATTAATCTGACAGTATCTCCCCAAATGCTCATGGGCAGGCTGCGGCTGCTCTTCACTGAACATTTTGTAAGCTGTATAAAAACATTTTCATCCAAAAAGATTGGCAGTAAAAATTACAACATAGAAATGCATCACAATTTACACAAAACCTAGTTTTGTTGAACTCTATCTTCAAAAAAATAATCTTCAGCAGGTTCAAATGACAGCAGCTGGAAACAAAAAATAATTGACCAAGTATCATCTTATTGCAAATTATAACCACTGACTTTGTACAAGCATGAGCAGAACCATGAAAAAGTTTGTATTGGTTTCAAGTATACAGTGGTGATGAGCCATCCTGATGCAATTCTCTTATCAATGCTTCTCTGGGCCTGCAGTAATTGAGAACGTCGTTTCCATAGGAAATAACAGGAACCTGAAGTGACAATTGGTGCCAACCCATAGGAACATTACCAGCTTCTTCCATCACCATCACCGCTGTGTACTGACTTCTTGTGATGATTTATGACCCATTAACAAAGTATTAGGGATGGGGGAAGGAAGAAGGGGTATCCGTAAGAAATGGTTTATTCAAAATTAATTTAAAACATCACATTTAAAATGTCCCAGCACATTATCAGAAACATTTATAAAATGCTAACTCTGCCATGTGTCTATGAAGACATTGTTTGGAAAAGAAAGTGAAAGATTCACTACAATGCCACCCTTACTTCTTCGCACACGCAATTTATGACAACGGCTCTCAACCCGCAATAAGTTATAAAGCTGTACAGCTGAAATCAGATCAGATGTTTACTTCCAACAGTGAAATGACTGGTTAATTTCAATATTAGTGCACAACAGTGAAAAGCTGTCTGCTGCTTCTTGTTTTGGCAACAGTATGTAAAAAGAAAAAAAAGGCACTTTTTGGCTGGTTGTGCCTTTAACTTGGCAAATTTATCTATTCTGGAGGTACCCAGGCACTCCTTAAGATGTCCCCCATTTCTGTGCATGTTTGTTATATAATTTTTTTAAAAGTAAGGCAGAATCCATAAATAAAGGCAAAAAGCAGTGCAGAAAATGTGACAAACGCAAAATGTACAAAAGATGAGGAGTTGGTTGGCACAAAAGAAGCTAGTATCCAGAGCCAGAAATCACTGAACTGTACTTGACACGGAAAACAAAACTGTGCTCCAATCTTATGAGCAAATCAAAAGAGCTGTGATATTTTAAACGTTGCCTGGTCAAGCGAAAATACAAACAAAGCCAAATCATTCTTTCCCCGTGTTAAAATTGCTATAAAATCTGCACAACAGTGTCCCCAACTCACTCAAGGAACTATTCATCATATACAACCAATACCAACTTTCTCAGCAATTTCAAAGCATAAGCAAGTGATTGCAGATCACATGATTGAGACTACAATTTATTCAATATGTCTCCGAAGGTTAAAAAAATTTAATGAGTAAAACTGCAACAGAATTCCATCTTAAAGTGCTTTTTTTCTTTTAAACTACTCATTAACTTTTTTTTTTTTAAATCCACCAACATTCTTTAATAATGAACACTCACATACCTAGAGAACAAAGCTTTTCTTTTACTGCCCTTCCCAATTGTCTGTGGTTTTTGGAAGGGTATCAGAGAAGATGACCCATTCCAGAGCTCCTTGACCGAACCATTCTGTAAGGAATCCCTCTCCTTACAGAGCCATCTTGCCAATCCTTCTCATAAAAAGCTTTACAAATTAGCAGGGAGACATATTAAATACAGAAGTCCTTATGTAAACCCATTCTTTAACTAATATTTTACAATGAAATGTAAGTCATCACACATCTTTACAGAAATTTGAATATTCCTATTCAGAAAGATTAAAAATTTGCCCTCCATTCCTAAGGGCAGTCTGTTTTTTTTTCCTGTATAAAAACCAAAAGAATTTTTTTGCAGCATCACAGAAAAGCAACAGTTTTACATTCACTCATTTAATGTTCACATAAAAATTCAAGCACTAGCGTTTGTGTATTTGATAAAATCTTCTTGACAAACTGTTTCTGGTGTCCAGACTGTCACAAGCTACTTCACGTAGAGATGCAGTTTTCTAGAGCATTTGCTGATCCGAAGCCTTCGTGGCTAAAAAATGCTTCTAGTTTTCAGGGAAACAATAACCTCCAGCATTGCCTCCAATCCTATAAAGCCACTTCTCTTCCAGACTCTTCTAATGGCATAAGCAACAGGACTCCAGTTTCAGTAGGTACCAGGCATTAAATGTTTGAGTTGATCTGTTCCTGTGTTCACAGGTATCCCTCTACGGGTCAACGTCATCAAGGTCACTTTTAGGCTCACCAATCATCATAGGAGATTCTGAGCCCTTTCAATACACACAAGGGATGGGGAGAGAAAGATATGGCATGTTACTTTTGTAAGGTGCACAATTATTGTGTCTACACTCAGTGATGGTTCTGACTCGAGCCTCAGGAACAAGCTGTCTAAACAAAGCAACACAACAGAAGATAAACATGCCCTTAATTTTATTGTTACCTGCTGCAGATGTCTCTCTCCGTTCTCGTTGGCTGGACTGCTTTCTGACCCGTTACTGCTTCCAGATTGGTCTTTCTCATTCAGCAAGGCTGTGGCATAGGCCAGTGTGTCCTGAATTGGAAACAGTCCAAGAGAGTGTCAGGGGCCATGGTAATACCTTTATTTATTTTAAAAAGTTGATTCTGAAACAATATGGCCACTGTAGTGAGATAGCTGAGTCACCACAGGTAATTGTGAGGTATTGAGTAATATCACTCAAGGGTTAGTTTTTTCAGGAACAGCCATGGGGCCTGGGCTTCTAAAGGAAGAATGGTCTTAAGTGCACTGGCATACGCTGAAGTTGCCAAAACCAAAGATGCCAATTGAAAAACAAAAAAGGAAATAAAAGAAGTTTAACATTGTCTCCCAAGACTGACACATACCTGTGCTGAAATAGTGCGCTGGAAGGTTTTTGCAGTTGAAGTTTCATTGGATACATTACTCTGTGGAGCCCAATAATGTTCAGACATCTGCATAAAAAGCCAAGAAAGCAATAAAATTGCCATGAGTTTTACACGTGTAAAGCCTCATTCCCTTGTGATGGTAGGTGAACTAACAAGCCTGGAACAAGCTTCCCGAATCCTTTGGCAATGAGCTGGAGATCTGGGGCACAGACAAGCATGTACTTTTAATGCAGCCAGAACAGTCAGAGGGGCTATTGCCCCTCAGCTGAAAACTAGCAACCAATTCCCTTTATTTGGTAACTGTACACGCGTGCAAGTTATTGGATGCTAGCTGAAGAGTGCTGGATTCACAGTACAAAGTAAAAATGGGTACGGCAGGACTATCAGACCTGTCAGTTTGCTGTGTTTCGAGAGCAGAGTAGCAACAAGTTCTGCCAGCTGCATCCCACTAATTCTGCTTCCAGTGTTCATTAAAATACTAGTTTATGCATCTGACATCTGCCTGGCAGCAGCTGTCAGTACAGAAAGGCAGCCTGGAGCTGGGATACTATCCTGTTTGTATATGTGGTACTGGGAGACCAAGCATGGCCCTGCTTGACTGTAGGCAAACCTGTGCCAATTCTACTGAGCTTCACATTTCCAAAGTGTCCTTGGGTATTTATTAAAGATGCATTGGACAACCTATGTTTAGAGGGAAGAACAAAAACTACACACGTGGGAGGAAAAAGCTGTATCTGTCAACAGCTATGTTTTGTGCAAAGCTGCAAAGATTCTGCAAGGAATCCACTCATTTACACATTGTCTCGCACCAACACATAGGCAAAGGAAAGCTGCTTTTTAAAAAAAAGCTAAACCTTGTAACATGAATACAGTGGCACTGGAAAATTCCCACATGGCAAGGAATAATCATTACAACCATTCATGCTTGGTTTTAATCACTGTACATGCATCTATGCCTGAACATGTGGGGGCCTATTGAAGTTCTTCCATGTGGCAGATTTAGCTGCATCCAAACTGTCCTTGTAAAAAAAACGAAGTAGTTTGTATTTTGTCTTTACAGTCATCTCGGAGAGCTATACAGAGGATGCAGATTTCATAATTCTCATTGTAAACTAAATGACAGTTTCTCTGTAAAGTTACAGCCAAATTACCTTTTTCTGTAGCCACTGCACAGCCCAACTCCAGTGGTGGGAATTCTCCTTGAAATAATCTTTTGCAGTAGGGCACCTTGGAAATTGAAATTATATTCATTAGTCATGAACAAAGCATTCTGGCAAACTTAAAAAAAAAAATCCAAAGACTTCTCTCTCTTTGCGCTGCTGCCCTCTGTATGCACTGTTATCACTGCAAACTCTGACTTAAACCATACAGCCCTGTTATTAACTGAACTGGCAAGAGCAATAATGCCTAGTAAAGTTTACACAAAGTAGTCTACTACTCAGATTCATATATTTCAGAACTATGCTTTAAGGGGACATATGCTAAGTTCTAAACAGAGAGAATTTACGAATCATAACACTGCAAAAATCTGGGACAATTTCCTTACGTTTATCTTGGTCTTAATGCTAGGCTCCTGCTCTACAGAATGTAGCTGACCTTTGCCTTTATAAACAGCAATTATCAGTTGTGATACAAGAAATCCATCTCAGGTACTAATCAGTAAAGATTTCACCTCATACTGACACACGTACTATCAAGACCTTTGAGCACCACTTTTATCACGGTAACAAAAGATAAAGCTGATCAAAAGTAGTAAGAGTAGCAGCCTAGTCAGAGGGGCCTAAGGTAGGGATGAGGTTAAACTCCAAAACCTCTGTTACTCACTTCTGCGCCAAAGTAACAAGGAACTTGACACACTGGTAACAACGGCTGCTATCCACGTGGTTGCTGTGGTGCATCAATGCTGTGGGGAGAAACACACAGATTAAAAACCACAATTCAGATTTCTGTGTACCAGCCAGTCTGAAAGCATAACAAAGATGAAGCTAAAATTTTAACTTAGGTGGTAGAAGTTATTTCTACATACGTTATTAGCATGAGTATTTATGTTAAACACACTGCTGTACTGCTTGTAGTTTTGAGTACTTCCACAACTCTACGGGATTAAAAATAGATCAAAGTGAAAATGCAGTAATTCTTTCAAATGTGGTACCTGAATTTTAAACAGTCCTCTCCTAATGCAGTTATTCTTCTCCTATAATCCATTCTATGTTAGATAATCACTATGGTTACAGCTATCCGAAGGAAAAAAAAACAACTGTTTGAAACCCCCATAGATGGACCATATGACCAGCTTCCACCTGGATCAAAGTTTGCAAATCTAGAAGAATGTTTAAAGCTTATTCATCCGAAGGAAAAAAAAACAACTGTTTGAAACCCCCATAGATGGACCATATGACCAGCTTCCACCTGGATCAAAGTTTGCAAATCTAGAAGAATGTTTAAAGCTTATTCACACAAACAAGCACAGCAGAATTCAGCAGCCATGCCTCCTTTTCTGTGGGAGACTTGGGCAAAACCCCAGGCCACTCCTACCAGGAAATTTTCTATACCGTGAATTCCCACATCTTTTAAAAAAAATTGTTGACTGAAGAGAAGCACAAATATTTCCACGGAGCTGCTGCAATTAGATTTGCTACTCAAAAGTTGCTCCGTCCAAAGCAGTCAGTGAAGAACACTGTGGTGAGACCTCTAAAGTTGGCAAATAATTGCTAGGGAACTGCACGTTGCCAGTTTTTCTACTGTCAAAACACAGCAGATGATAAAATTACAGCACTAGTGTACTGCAAATTATGCACAAACACCCTATGGAGGACCACAGAAAACTATTATTTGCTGATTTCATTTCTTGGACTAAAACTAGCCAATATGAGAGATAGCTCATGGTCCTTGTGCAGTGAGACCAGATGCTGTTCAGTGCTGTTGCAAGGAAACTATAAGGTAAAACTGCAACTTTCACTCCTCAAACTCACAGCAGTTCTTGAAGCCTTCAACATAAAAATCCAATTGAATAACTGCACCTCTCCTCTGTAGAGGAAAAAAGGTCACATGTTGCCCAAGTTACAGAATAGAATTGGTCCAAGTGGGACCAATTTACCCAGAAATAAAATAACCACTTAGCTATTCTCTTACACTTCTGCATATTACCTTCTCTTCTATCAGTCATACATGGAAACTACTAAACAGAAGAGCACTGAAGTATAAGATAGAAATAAAGAACAAAGCTAAATATTCCTTCTCACTAAAACAGAATCCAAAACAACTTTAGGTGAAAGCCACAATCTGAAGCAGCTCATCCAAACAGCTCTGAGAAACATGCTCAAGCTGCACTAACTCATCAGAGGTGCTCTTTGAGCAGCATGTAGCTACCCCACATTTCTCTTGCACACACACAAAGCCTCTTCTGATTCATATGAAGTAAGCTCTCATCACTTCTGAGACTTTTCTGTTGCTTTTGAATGCTTTAGGAACTTCACTTCAGTGGAGCTTCTGTATCAACAGGAGAGACAACACTTTGTATGAGCAGCAACAGATGGGAGCCACCTGTCAGATTATGAGGCTATCCTGCAGTTAGTAGTATTAGTATCCTTCGATGCTGAACAAGTTTCTTTTTATGGCAATCAGGATGCTGACAAAACAAAAAGATTGCTGATTTGTTGAGATACGTAGGAAAGAAAATTAATTTTTAAGGTTAAAAGATTCATAGAGCTACTCTTACCTTAATCTAAGGTACTTTTTTTTCACCTCTGCATTATGTATACACCATGATCTGCTGCTTATTTTAAAAAGTTAGCTCTCTTGTCAACCTCTTGGTTAAGGTTCCTTAGTGACACTTTATAAGTATGTAAGTACCACTCTTCTCTGGGTTCACTGACTTGCTGTTCTTGAAGATAATTAATTTTTCCCAGTTAAATTCCTTTCCAGTTTGCCATTACTATAATATTCTAATGCTTATTTTGGATTTTCTTAGAGCAGTTTTTGGGGTGGTGGTGGCTAAGTCAGATGTGTCGAGTTGTTTTCCCCAAGAATTAAAACAGTTTAGAGGGATTATAAACTACGAGATAATAGGAACCATCATCAACATAAGGGTCAGTAGGAGACAGGAGCATTCGCCCACTGGCTTACTTGCCTATTAATCCATTTTCAGTTTCAAAGGCAAATTTGATGCGTTCTACTTGTAATGGGTCTTCAATAACCTGTTAGAAAAGAAGATCAACGTAAGTTGTGTGTGATACCTGTATCTATTACACGGATTGAAAACCACCTAAGCACAAAAAACAAGTAAGACTTGTGAAGTTTCATATATCATCGGATTATCAAGACAGCAATTTAAAAAGTAATAAAAACTCCAAACTGAAGGATTAAAAGATATATGAATGTTGAAATTACTAATGCAATCCTGACTTTTTCTGTTATGCATCAATGCAAAATCTATCCTATACAAGTCTTTACCCTTCACCTACCAGTATCTCATGGAGTAACTGGAATATGTTTTTCAGTTCATGAGGTGGAGCAGTTTCCAGCTGAGTCTGCATGTAAGAAATACAAAGTTACTTAGACAGTAAAATATGTTGATGGTGCAAGGAATTACAAGACAGCTTTACAGATTTTTGAAAAATTGTTGTTTTAAACAGTAAAAGCCTAAAAAAAACCCCAAACCCACCAATGCCCCGGCCAAATCCAACAAGCCATACTGATTGTTCTGCAGATCTCAGTGCCATTATAACCCACAACACAGAGTGTGACCAAAGCCTAAAAAAAACATTTATTCAAAAAGCTTATCCTGTTTATCTCCCTACCTTGATGAAGTGTAGCACAGTAAAGGAAAAGTGCTCATTACAAAAGCAGCAGTACACCACCATCTCAATGAGAACCGACAGAGATCCAGTTAGCTCTCGTAACGCATACATCACCTAACGGAAAAGTGCAAAGAATTTCAGATGCAGCCATGCAATTATATTAAAGTAAGTTTGTAATAGAATGTTAAGTCTTTTTCAGGAAGGATACAGCTTTTTCTCCCAGCACCTGCATGGCCCAGGAAGCTGAACCCCTGCTCTCATAGCATTCCACTCAGCTCCTGCTGCCCACCTCCAAGGGTCTGGTCAAGTGTGATCCATTAAGTCAGAGCAATTCAAGTTAGAATCTCCAGCTGACATGGTAACTGACTGCATGAGCACTTGCAAAATGTGTTCAGCTGTATTTGCTAACGTCGTAATCTCTCAAACCAGAGCCCTACATTTAAGGGATATACTAGAACAAGAAGGGGTCAAGAAGAAATCAAAGGTGCCTTCTTGTTTAGGCTCAAAATAACAACCATATACTCCCCAACTGGCTGCTTTTTAATATTCAGTGTTTTTCATGTAAGGATACTTCAAAGAAATCAGATCAGACCAGCTTTTAGGTTCAAGCAGGGCAGAATTTAGAACAGATACCTCCATTAAGTAGGGTTTTCCCTCAGACAGGAATAACAAGGCTTCCACTTCTTCATGGAGTGTCAAAAGTGGACCTGAAGCGGTGATGCTTAGAGGTGGACGCTGCTTAAAGAGACCAGGAGCTATAATAGCAAATACAAAAACAATCCACTAATAAATTAATTTGTTCTACACACCTTGAAGACACTGCTGCTTATTTGGCACCATGTAATCTCTAATGACACTCATCTCAACTAGCTTATAGCTTGTATGGTACCATTTCAAACAACAACCTCTTGTACAGCAAAGTCTCATTTACTTTGGTGATAACAGAGGCAAACAAACTGCAAGAAGTCAAAGCAGTATGTTCATATTTACTATCAGTACTTTGAGCTTTAGCTTCAGTCCCAATCACTGTTGCACATTCATCATATTCAGAACATTTATCACTCTTCTTTTACTTTATGATTTTTGACTGCCTCCAACTCCAGAAGCTTTTAACCCTAGACAGAAATCAAGTTATTCTTTTAAAAAGACAGCTTTAACTTTCTCCTTCAGGAAACTGAAGATCTCAACTTATTTCTTTATTACCTTTTCTCCCTCTTGTAAGAAATATCTAGGAGAGTATTTCATTACTTGTTATTCAGTAGCTCAGCCTAAATACTCCCTGCTTCAGATTAGCAAAAGGCATAACAAGTCTAAGCAAAATACAGCCTGTTAGGCTGCAAGTCTGCTCCAGCCAACAGTGACACAGCTTGATTTGCTCACATGAGGAAAGACCTTTTAGGCATATGGGGGAGGGGAGAAAGCACAATAATGTTAACATCAAAATTCCTCCCCACTCTGCTGAGTGGCTGTACTACTATCTGTTTGCCACAGCCTTTCTGTTCATTTACAGCAAAATAAAAAGTAACAAAATGTATGCAAACCATTACTGCCTTAAATTCAAAGTTACTGTATTTTCCTCACTGATATTAAGGTTAGTTCCAGTCAAAGTAACTGAAATGCAAAGTCACTAAAAGGCAAAACCACAATTCTTACCAACATTTCTTTGTGAGGAGACATCAGAGTGCAAAACGAGTAGTGCTACAGTATTGTGAAGATAGCCAAACTCACGTGCTTGTGCTGAACTCCACCTGCGATTCTGTTTGAGGCAAAGGAGAAATGTAATTAACTTCTGATTGGTTGATTTAGACAACTTCTGTTAAGTGAAAACAAAGCAATGTCCTTAACAGTCCACCACCATGTTCTAACACTTTGAAGTTGGTGAAAATTTTATTAGCAAACCCATGATGCTCACTGCATCAAAACTGGCTATTTCCATACTAACTACTCATAGGTAGACTAAGACTTGCATGAAGTTTACAGAATAATCCAAGGATTGATTAGTCTATCCTGCCACAATAAAAGTATTTATCCATAATTTAAGCATCATAAAAAACATGGGGATGGAGAAACTACAGTGTAACACATGCTACTTAAACTTTACCTGATTACTCTGCCGGTTGGGGCCAAGGAGAAAGTTGATCATGTGCCTCAAAGCAGAGTGTCTGAGAAGAAGACTGCTAGCCCTTATACCCTGCTGTTTAGACAACAACAAAAAGTTACATTCCTGTGCAGGTAAAGAATTAGTGGTCTAGGGAACAAAATAAAATGCATAGGCTAAACACTGCATTTTCCACTCTAAAAAAATAGAAAAAAAAAAATCACACAGATCAATACTGTGTCATTATATAGAGCACATTACATAGACCAGACCAGAATCAGCATATGTAAAATAAGTGTCACTAAAAAAATAAAATAAAAAAAGATGAAAAAAAGAAGACAAAAAGAATAGGCAAATAAAGACAAACCATACTAGGGTGAACAGTCCTGTCCAGTCAGTTATTCTGCTTCCTATAGGACAAAAATCCTGAACACTGGATTTTCTTTTATTTTTATTTTTAAGAACAGCCAAGAACAATCCCCCAAGACAGAAATGCAAAATTCAGACTCTGGAAATGACATCTTCAATTGGTATACTATGCTGGTAAATTTTTGTGTGATTTTATCCTAACCCAGTGTTTGAAGCCATTTACTTTAAAAAAAAAAAAAGAAAAAACCCAAGTACTCTAATAAAAGTTCTGGAAGAGTTTCACTGTACTGCTTAAAATTCTATGAATATGGTTGAATAGCTGCTTTACTACTGTCCTTTAAAATTAAAATGGCATGAAAAACAAATGGTTTCTTACCTTCTGTACAAAGTTATTGAACAGCAAAAAGTACTGAGCACAGTTTTTACAGTTTTCAGGTACATCTTTATCCAGCAGAGCAAGTAGCACCTCCAATAATTGATGTAGACTTTTTAACTGTGAAAAAATTATTAATTTGAACGTAAAGAGTTGTCTACAGCTTAAAACCCAAGTGTTTCACATATCAGTTAAGGTATGGTTAACAAAATCATGTGTGGTCAGATACAGTTGCTGTGGTGAGTATCAGTAGCTAACAATAGTATCGCAGCCTTTCCATTTTTAACTCTTCTGAATGAATGCTGCATATATTAAACAGGAAAGTAATGAAAGCATTGGCATGTAGGTAACTTGCTCAAAGAGGTGGAACTCAGCAGTTACATACGTTTGCAGTATTTTTAAAGCAATTCAAATTACTCAGACTGAACTCAGGGTCCTCAGACTGACGTTCAAATGTTCCAGTCATTACAGTAATGCAAAACAAACTAGATTAGAAGTAAACTGTCACTCAAGGTCTCATGTTAGCACACTATCACACTCAGCTATGCAAAAAGCAATGTTAAGTGTTTAGTTTGCATAAAAGCACATTAAGGGTACACACACTGGTATATAATTTATTACATCTCAGTTAACAGATAGCAACTGACAGCCAAGAGGAAGTAACCAAAAATTATCAAACTATATTGTAAATGTTCATCTCTACTACTGTACTCAGCTTGTAGGACCTCGTAGCAATCTTTCCTTAAAGCTCTAAATATGACAAACTTTCTTAACAGAAGCCTATACAACAGCAGTGCCTTCTATCCATGACACTGGATGAAAAACAATAGATAGGTCCCAGAAACTGGATAGAAAAAAAACATTCTAGCACATAAAATATTAACATTTCATGTAAAAAAAAAATTACTTCAGATTAAACAAGACTTGGACATTTAGATGTGTCCAAGCCCCCACTGACAACCTACAGGAACATGCCAGAACACAGGTAACACTTCCATTGGAGTTCTCTTAATACAAATGATTTGGTTCAGGTATCCCAAGGAAAATAGGTAAATCTCAAACATTCTACAAATGACTCATTTTCACAAATTTCCTGCTGAATTTTCCTTGAATATTGAGATCAGCAAAATGTAACAAAGCTGCACTTCCCAAACTTACTTGCCAAGACTTTCCAACAGAAAATGAAACCTTTAACAATAACCATATTTATGGTCTCTCTCTGGAACAAGATAACTCAGTTATTACTGCTACAGGCTTCTGACTGAGTGAGGAAGAAGAATCAGTTAAAAATTAAGCTGATTTCTGGAATCAGAAAGGGATAGTAAATCTTAAGAAAACACTCCAAACTATCAAAAGAATATGTAATACCAGTTTATAAGACAAGCTGAAATCAGACAGAATTGTTTATAAGTAATAGTTTGAACTTAAATTCTTAGAATTACAGCAGCATGTTACCTTCTAGGGTAGGAACAGACAAGCTCTAACCTATTCAAGAAATGAAGAGTTACAAGCCTGATCAAGACAAGAGCCTTTCACCTTGTCATTTACAAATCACACAGCGTTGTCTGCAAACACAGAAAGAGCCATTAGGTAGAGACAACCAACAGGATCATTGGTATTGAGGTGACACTAACCTTCTCCTGATAAAGCAAGGCACTGTCAAGGGTTTTTTCAAGAATAGTGGCTACAGCAACTCGCACCTCTCTTACACTGCATTCCAGGAGGAATGTCCTGGAAGATAAAAGGTAAAGCTGCAAAGATAACTGGAACCAAGGTGTACTCATGGTTACTATGATTAAGCATGGTGTTTATTATTTTAAAAAGGGTAACTGTCCAGATACTTCTTGTCTTGTATTTCTGTTGATAAGCTTTTAACTTATTTTCCTGTACTCCTGCTTGTCACTAGTAAGGCCTATAATATTTTATATATATATTCATTCAAGTAACAAAAAAGCTAAAACTAAAAGCTATCATAGGATCCTGTCTTTCAATGCAACTTCAAAGATAAAATTTTCTTTACATTGACACACCTGTCTAGGTGTGTCAGATCTCCAGTAATTTGTCTCAGGGAAAAATTCTTTCCAATTTATCCCTGATCTTTGTCAGATAAGTATTTAACTTACCTTACCCCAAACACTTCCACCACGTTCTGCTTTCCCACCACTTGCAGAAGTGACTAGAGAAAGTTAAATACATTCCAAGGCATTCCACTGAATTAAACAACTGCATCCTCTTCCACGTACACTGCACTATTTTATTAGATTTTCAGAATTACTTAGAAAGCTGCACAGTCAGAGAAAATACTAGAAATAAAAACCTAAGTGATTATCTAGAGTCTCTATTTAAAGAATGTGTGCAGTCAACTCTTTGGGAATATATCAGTACAGGCCATATCATGTTATTAGGAAGCTTTATCCATACCTGAGACACAAAACACCTAAGACAGAATTCCCAGCACTTACTTTAAAAGCTCCCGGCCCTCTGGCCCAACAAAATATTCAACTAGCCACTGACAAGCATCAATGCTTTTGGAGAGCAGTGCATCTATGGTGGCAATCCATTCTTCTGTATCAGCCCTTTAACAAAACACAGACAACTGTCAGTAATGGAAGAGAAAAACCACCTCCAAAACCTAAGCCATGTTTCTTTTTTGCCAAATAGAAAGAATTTTTACTTTAATTGAACCTTTAGATGGCTTAAGACAAAAACACTTAGAGAAGTATTTGGGAACAGCTTGCTACCTTTAAATCCATTACAGCCTTTCCAAGCCCAATCCACTACCACTGAAATAACAGACACTTGGGAGAGGCAGCAAACTGTCAGGTTATACGTGACCCTCCTTCCTCTCTCACATTTCTTTATGATGGGATTCCAATACAAAACAGAAATGTATTGCTACTCCTGTGAATGTCGATGATACCCACAGTATTTCAAGATGCTGTAGGTATGACAAGCACAAAAACCTCAGAATACGTTGTTAAAGTACCCAGAATAAGGCCTCACCTGAGTTTCTTCTTGGTTCGGAGATAGGTTTGGAAGAGGAATTGGACTGCCAGCTGTAAGCTCACCTTTGCCATGCATGGATAATAAGGATGCTTCACCTTGGTCTGAAAGAGATAACATAAAATTTACTTCGGAGCAGAAGTATGCCTGCAGCACATATGCTGTCTCTTAAACACATCAACATGTTCTATTCAAGGAATATCCTTCATTTGGAAAAAAATAAGCCAAAGCATTTTTCTGTGCTAAAAACAGTCTCCAGTGCTGACTATGCTAGTTAACAAATGAGCATAATTCCTGTTTTAACAGGAACAAACTTGCTCTAAGGCCCACTAGATCTGTGGATGTGACAAATTTAATAAATGCTGGTTTGTTTATCACTCCATTTAGAAAAACTTAATTAGTGAACTGTATTTTCAATGAGTCTATCAACTCTGAGGTGACTAACACCAACTTTTGGATCTTCCATACAGAGAGAAATTTCTGTCCCTCTAAAGCTCAGTTTGTATAATTAAAAAAGGTGTGTGTTATTTCATAAATTTTACTATGGCATAATGATGTTTCTACCACTTCTAGAACAGGAAGCTGGAGTCTGCTCTGAGAGAAATGTTATCAGTGTGAAAAATTATTGGAAACAATGAATTGCTCAGCTGGAAAAGCAAAATCATGTCAATCCTCCTCTTCCAGTTTTCCTGCTTCTGACTCAAATAGCTTCTGTGGCCATTTCTACCCAACATATTCTGAATACATATTCCGAAGATTAAAATCTAGGTACTTACAGCATTCAGTGAAGCTAATGACAGAACAAAACTAAAGTAGTCACTGCTGTATACATCTCTGTTCTTCATAAATTTCAAGTTTTCATCTCTCACCATCTGTAAAAGAAGGCAAAAAAGTTAAAACATTGTCAAAATACATTTGTCTAACTGAAACGACACCTTTTATGTAAATATCTATGGTGTTTAAAAGCCAGTTTCAGACCTATTCTGTTCATAACTCTGAATCACTATTTCAGCAGAGAGGAAAAATATATATAGGAGACGTGTATAAAACCCAGTGATTTTCTTTGAAGGATATTACAAAACACAAGATAACAGATGAGGGACTTAATCATTTGGCTATTAAGGGAAAAGAAAAAGGAAAAAGTTGCTGAGAAGTTCCGTTTTTTGCTTGCTTTTAATAAAAAAGCCAAGAGAACATCCTTCAAACCCAAAAGGCTTGCTTAGCAAATTTACATGCACAGTGGAAGGAGCCATGGTATAATTACAAGCTGCAGCCACAGTAATGTAGTTAAATGTCAAACCCCTCTTTTTTTAAATGAGATTTTGCTTGAAAGACTTCCAATAAATTTGGGCCAGGTTCTGTTTATTGTAATAACACAACCCCGGATGCAAGAATAACTAAAGTGACTATTAATGGCCTGATACAACCCATGCGGAGGGCCACACATTGCCTGCATAGTTTATTCTGACTGCGTATGTAACATAGGCTCTCTTGCACACGTGCAGATCAGCAGGATGGTGTGTGTTCAGAAAGTCAAATATATGCAAGATTGTACCCTCTCCTGTATGGACCAGAGCTGCAGGCCTGCAAACTGAGACCTTCCTCTTACTGGTTCTACCATCCTCTCACTGCTCTGCCAATGCAATCACCCCTCCATTTTCAGTCCTGACTTGCAAAGTTGCCTTCAATACCTGTGTTTTCTCTTTTGAGATTATATTCAGTATTACACAAGTCAAAAGACATGGAAGCTCGTTTTGGTTTCTCTTACATGTCCTCCCTTTTCTACATTCTTGTGAATGTGAGAACTCGAGAATGACTGTAATTTGGCATCATCTCCATTACTCCTGAAGTGTACTTCAAATGAAGCATCTTCTCTGCTCTTACCTCTCCCTGCTTGCATGCTGACTGCTGCCATATCATTCTGCTGTCAGAATGATGGGTTAATTTTGTGAGAATGGACAGCAAAACTTAAAATAATGTACCACTGAACAGCTTGTTAATAACTTTATGTCAGAATCCAGAATTATTTTCTCGCTTTGCTTTCAAGAAGGGAATTACTTCAAGGCCACCTTCAAAGATACTGTGTTCTTACTATGTGCTTAAATTTCATATGAGTAGGATTTAGTTGCCACTTTCAGAGTGGTCTACCTGATATATCCGCACAGGCATTTTCTCTACAAAAAGTCCCTTTTTTTCTCCTTTTCGAACCAGCTTAGTCAAGATGGAGAGGCGGTCACTGTTGGGCCTATGGGGTCGAGGTGATGACTGGGGTGAAATTTCTGGTGAAGATGGAGCAGATCTGAAATACATACAAGCTCAAGGTGAATAATGAAATCCTATGACAAATCTACAGTTCAAGTTTAAAATACCAGTACAGTATATTCTTAAGACAGATACAGATGACAGCCTAAATACTCCTTGAGGCTGTCAATCATCTTGAACTTCTTACTGCAATAGTGACAGCAGCAGGAAAGACAGAATTATAAAAGTAATAAAAGACTATTCATTAAGTGGCTTACAAAACAACACAGAAGGGTCAGTATACTCCTTTGTTGAACAGGAATTATTAATGTCTTAGTTCTGGAAATAAAGTCTAGATATCAACATAAGATAAACCTTTACAGACACAAGAGGAACTTACAATGAGAGGTCCTCAGCTTCTTGACGCACAACACTCACTCGACTTTTCTTTGGTAAGACTGGAGAGTTCTGATCAGACACTCTCTGGTAAAACAGCATATAGGCATTCCAGTAGCGCCGACGCACGTCAGGGTAAGGGTTAGCTGATGGGAGAAAAGGTATTCAATGAAGGCATTGGAAAGTTTAGTACTTTTTTCATTCCTATAGGGAAGTGAAACTGGGTGTGCAAGTGATATATACTGTGGCAGTATGAAGTAATTTGTCAGATCAAAACATCAGTCTATGTTAGTGAATAACAAAAACCTGAATTCTAAAATATCTTTAGAAAAAGCATATGTATTTTTAAAAGATAATTGTCAGAATTATGAAATAAGTGAGTATTGGTGGATATGTATTTGGAATTAATTCCTTAAGCATTGAAAAGTTTAACTGTATGATGCCATACCATGTTCTCTGCAGAGTCATTTTCACTAGCCTAAAATAAAGCCTGTTTTGTGGTTTGGGTTTTTTGTGTTTTTTTTTTTTTTTTTCCCCCCAAACTATTTTAACAAGGTGCCCATTTTACTTTTGAATCTCCTCTGCTATCAAGTCTACAAAGTGCTGAACAACAGTGAATATGGTTCAATTAATACTAGGCTGTATACAAGATGTTATGTCCTTCAGTAAACAGAAGACTTTAGGAAAAAAACTGCTTCAGAAGGATTATTACACCAAGTAACTTGAAGTAGATATAGTGGACACAGCTCTACCTCTACCGAGAACCGGTATGAAATATAAAGCTTCTGTAAATCCCTCTGTACTTCTGCTTACATTGATCGTAGACTTTAGGTCTATACTCTCCACCAAAACATTCATATTCCAAGGTTTCATCAGTTAAATCAAATTCTTCAACAACAGTGTCATTAAATTTATACCACTTTCCTTTTCCACATCCCCTGTGATCAAAACAGAATAGAAACACAACAGAAACAAAGTTACTTGATTGTCTAATAAAAAACCAAACCACCCCAAATACTCTAGAAATGACAACCCTGAACTCACATTTGATTTGGCAGTAAACAGAAAGCTTAGTTCAATCAGTGTCAAAGTTGCTTTTTAAAAAAATAAGCTTGATTAAAAATGAGAAGCACACCACTTGCAACTAAGTGTCACAGGAAGCCCTCAAACTGTAATACAAGGTACATAAGAATTGCTGAGACTTTTATAATATGGTGTCCCATATTACTGTGTTATTGTCTTTAACAATCACAATGTTGAGTGTTAAGAAAGGGAAGACTGCTTCCAACAGAGCTCTGAATGGCTCACTATACCTTCCCAAAACAAGTAGTCTTTAGACCTCTCTCAAACCCTCCATGCAAATCTTCTTGGCTGTTACCTCCGGTCCTTTATAAAGGAGTAGTAGTGCCCTGCATGTGCCTGGCCACTGTGAACAATCACACCAACAAGCTCATAGTTTTCTGTAGGGGCAACTTTCTTCCTTGGGGAGCCTCCACCTCCCTGATCTGTGTTTCTACCATTGTCCCCCACTTCCGAAGATGAGTCCTGGCGAGCCATCCCTGACACAGTGTAAGGTTCCATGTTCAGCATCCAGGGAAACTGTTTGAAGAGATATTTCAGATTAACCGAGAGATTATATTGTGTACATGCTTAGTGTAATTTTATGAGAATTGTATTAATACTTCCCACATTGGGAACACCGAAGGAAAACACAGTACTTCAACTTTTTATGCTTCTGACACAGAAGTTAAATAAAGTATCTTTATGGAGGTTTTTGCTCTTGCTCTCCGAAAGGACCCTGAGAATGTTGCAGACAAGGAAAGCTCTAGGGAAAAATCCTTATTTTTTGTAGCATGCTCATGTTTTAAGTGTACCATGTACTCAAAATCCCCGTATCAAAGTGTGGGGAAAAGCAGGAAGAATGAAAGTCCACTCCACTGTCCACTCCATGAGGCAGCAGGGACACACACACCATACGGAAAAGTTTTCTTACCCTTATTTGTTCATCATATTTAATAGAACGTCCACTCTCCCAGTCAAAGCCAAATCTCATCAGGTGAATCACCAACAGGCTAGGTAAGACTTTAATGCATGTGCGCTTCACTGTAGTTCTCTTAAAAAGAAAAAAAGAATATCACCTCTATCTATATACCTCAAGCATTCTGTAGTATTCTATAGATGCACAATTCCATCTGTCTTGAACTGATGTACAATACAGCCACAGCAGGCAGGATGACCATAAGATGACTACAGTATGTACAGATAGGGTACTATTACAGGTATTACAGTTTGTGCAGGGGGCTGGTTTGTTACAGAACATTTTATGTCCTGCCATCTCTCTAAATGCTCAGTCTACAATACAAGTTACAGGGAATGAAGAATGCTATCCACATGGTTTTGTGGATTTAACCTTTTGATTATGCCTTCAATGTAGCAAGAGTAAGCAGTATCTAAGCATGGCTTCTATGACCATGTAATGCTTAAGAAAATACCAAGCTACAGCTGAATCTTTTCACATACATTAAGGACCAATACCTTTTCTTTGCACTTTTCACAATAGTATGCATTGCTTCCTTCCAGAACTTCTCCTCTAACAAACTGATCCAATGATATTTCCAGACTTTGACATGAAGTCACACCTAGGTTGAGAGCCATAAAAGCTTCCTCACGCTCATACCTAAATTCAAGAAGAAAAATAGTCAAGGCATTGACAGACTAGAACCTATCCAACTTGAATTAACAAGATACATGCTTAGGAAAGAATATTGCCTTTGCCCCATAGCTATCGACAGCTGTGATGCTCACAAAGGCATATATGTCTACCTTCTTGTGCTATTTTGACCTACATATTTTAATAGTTATGGGAACACATAACTTGGTAACTAATGCACTAAATCTAATGTTACCTGTGAGGACAGTCCTTGCAGATCTTCTGATCAGAGAAGATTCCTTGAAAAGTATTCTTAAATATTTGGTCTCTTCCTATTTTCTGTTGGAGATGTAAAGTTAGACAACAGTTGGATATGTTGCAGAGCGAAAGACCAATAAAGCAATAGGAATTTTAAACTTCTGAATACTATGTAGATTATACAATAAGCCAAACGGCTCTCTGCCTTCTTTTCTGAAGAACAAAGGAGAAAGACAGAAAAGGTACCAAGGAAGTGCATACAAAGGAAAGAAATCACTGAGGTTTTTACCTTGAGGTATTCATCCATTTGATCTATAAGACTGGTGAAGAACTCATAAGCATCCTGTTGCTCTCTAACATAAAGTTCCTTATTCCACATCTTGAAAATCTATATAAAGTATAAATATATATAAAGAGGTGGTTGTTCCATATACATATCACTAAAGAAAGTGATTTTTTGAAGAAATTTGTTATTTTTACATGTTTTGACTTTTTGAAGTAGAACTTTATCTCCAGAAATTCTGCAATGAGAAGAGGCTGAATAAATGATTACTTGTTAAGTAGGAAAGCTATATATTCTAAACAAAAAGACTTAATACCTTCCAAAAGTTCTCAGGTACATAATATTGTAGCTTGCTTTCCATCAAATGACCAAAAAGAGATTGAACTTGATAGAACACATTGTCATCTGGATTGTCTGTATCATCATCAATGGAAAGCAAGGCCTGGAAGGGAACAAATAACCTTATTAAATTGGTTCTTGGCAAAATTATTACTGTAAGTTGTCATGACACACAGCACAAAGACTTCTAATTCATATATTTATTGTGTGTATATATTTATGCACACACATATATGTACAGTTTTATTATTTATTTTTTTTAACAATTAATTTACAAATGGTGCTAAGGTGAACTTGCAGTTCAGGTGACAGTAATTCCAAAAGGAAGACTTTACTGGATGTTGAACCAATTACCTCTGGGAGACCAGGCTGCATATATAGCTGCTGGAAGACAGCATTCATGTAACAAGTAGCACCACCATTCTTCAGTCCCACAAATCCTGAAATGGAGCGACTATCCACTGGTGGAAGATACTAGAATGACAAAAACATTTTTTGACCCAGTAAGTTACAAAAAGCATGAGACTTCAACAACATACTATAGCTTTTATAATCACCTTTATAGGAGCTGTTAAGAGCAATTTAATGGAAAACCAGGAATATAAATTCTGTAAGATTGCAAGAGTGCTATATTTGGTCATTTAGATATTTAACACTTTGCACAAAACTGTTAAAAACAGCCTAAAATGTATATAAATAAAATTGGTGATATTTAGGAAATACTTCTTTCTTATCCAGATAAAAACTGACAATGAATCACTGGAGTATTGCTTCTGAGGAAAATCAAATGGGTCTGCATTTACTCTTATCTGGGTTTTGTCACTTTAAATTGAAGACCATGGAAATCTCATGAATGGAGCAGTTAAGGAGATCATACACGGTATTCCAAACCACACTAATACAAATCAAAAAAAGGCTTCTTGCTTACATCAAACTCCTTGGTAAGTGCAGGGTCACACTGGTGATGCATAGAAAGCAGCTCTTTTGTAATAAGCTGGAGATTGGAAGGTGAGCTATCAGCCAGCATTACTAACACTTCATAAGCAGCTAATCGGCTATCTGCTGTACTGCACCTAAAAAGAAAACCACATTTGAAATCTATTTTCTAGATGACTATTTCTAACACCAGAAAGCCACATTACTCAGAACAAGTGACAATTAATGTTCAAAAGGAACACTTCAAATGATAAAACTCTCCTGAGAGACTGCGCAGTGCTATTTTTTCTTTCTTGGGGAAGAATCCAATCAGAAGAACAGCACCAGGAACATTCCTTCAAATAAGCCTCCCTTACTGACATAGAGTCACCTGTCGTTAACATTCTGTAGCAAGGAAAAGTAGGTACCCTAAAAAGAAGACACAGAATTGGTTGTGCGTCTGAGGACAGACAGACAGACGCTCTCCATCACTGTAACACTGATGGAGACATGACGACTTATTTATAGGGTCATTACAAGCTTTCAAAGAGCTGGACCAAATAGCTCACTTGCTACAAGAGATGACCTTAGACCTAAGCTGCACTATACCAGTACAAAACACTTCTACTTAGCTCTTTTCAGTGGGTCAAACATACTAGCCCTTTCTTCTAAAGGCCAAAGAAAAGTATTTAGTTTAAACAAACAAAAGAGCATGCTTGAGATGAACAGCAACGGAGCAAAGCTGGAGCAGAACGCTAAAGTGTAGCAAGTCCCGTTCAGTTCAGGGGTTACTAAATGCTCCACTAGAACCTTCTTCAGGGTTTGTGGTAAGGCAGTGTGGATGCCTAATCCCACTCTAACACCAATTAGTCAGCAATCCACCTGCAGCGGCACAAAACTCCAAGTGTGCAAATTTGCCCATCCCTTCAGATACCGTATGGCAGTAACAGAAGGCAGGCCTGACAGGAAAGAGAAAGCCCTCTTTTTCCCCTATTTGATATATTCTGGGCTATTATCACCTAATTTTAGGTGCAAGGAGACTTGCTCAGCATTAGCTTTTTACGAAATGCATTTGTTTTGAAAAGAAAATAGCAGAACTTTTTAGATTCTCATTTACAAGGGGCTTGAAAAGTTAATTTCCTGTTCATGCTCTGATTTAGCCAGCTTCCCAGGTGATGATGAGCTAAAGGAGTACTCTTTGGACTCATGAAATCAGCCGTGTTTGCAGTTCATCGTTGACCTAACAAATAAAGCACAGACTTTGGAAGTACAGAAAAAGCAAAGATTTTGGGTCACACAAAACCTTACAAAAATGCTATCTGGACACTTATGTAGGAAATGTAGAGAACTGGAGAAATTGGTATTAAATCTTAGTATCTGTAGCCCCAGTGTGACATTTGCATTCATGAGATCTAGGACAAAACCCAACATAAACAAAAAGAAATTAAGTTTTACTTTGGATGAAAGTCTTGCTGACTGATCGCAGCACTGCCTGCTGGAGAATGGCTATTCAGAATAATCCTGGATGCTCGGAAAAGGAAATCATCCAACAATGGCTTTATCAAAGAAGAACCTGTAACACAGTAATTGACATCTACTGTTAAATACTCACATCATCACTGCCAATGTCAAAGGTACAACAAAGGTACTGCCAAAATTACTTATAGCTCTGTATCACTTATACCAATGTATTATAAAGTCTTCACACATATTGTCTACAGATCAAGTCATCTGTTAGTGCTACGCAGAATTCACACTAGTCAAGTCACTAGAGTAAAAAGGAATACTTACCAACCATTTCCTTCTCTGCCCCACATAGTGAAAGGAGAGTCTTGATGAGCCTCAAGTGTCCTGCTAACAGGATGTTATCAGCTTCACTAGTCTCACACTCAGCTGTGCGGTTGGGTTCAAAATTGTCTAGCCAGGTGATCTCATCTTCTAACATGGCAGCTGGGCTTATCTTTAGCTGTTCCATTTCTGATGCTGCAAGAGAAAAAGAAAATCCAGAAAAATTAACAGCACTACAAACATAGAATATAATTACAAAGAATTTCAGTCTGGTAATGGTCTCATTTCCCCCACAATGTGTACAAATGTGTACCTTCCACAAAGGAACTCAGTTCACTTTCCAAAAGGAGCTAGTTGCCTTGCTGTTACTGAATGCCAAGAACAGTCCATGCCAGGCATTAACACAGGACAGCCAGCACACTGGCAGGTCACATTGAGTTCATGGTGTAGTAACCCCTTCATGAAGGCAATTCTACATCTTGTCTACAGAAGGAAGACATGCTTGGAAGCTGTGATGACAATATGTGGCCCTGTACATACTTACATGTGAGGTCATCCAGTAACTGACATCTCAGGTCAAAATATTCCGTACACTGGGACAAAAGTCTGGAACAGGTACAAATAGAAGAAAGGTTTAATTTAAAATCAGAAACTTTTTTTCTAAGCAGTTGCCTTTAAGGCCTGCGTGCTCTGTTCATCTAATCCAAAATAGCATAGCTCTCTAGATATGCTTCTGCATGCACATGCTACGGCTTTAAAATAAATTCCTTCCCAACAGCTACATCTGAATGTTACGAATAACATTTAATCCTGTTTTCTTCCTTCACCTCATAATAATTTTAATTATCAGAAGACAATAACACAACATGGTTTAACTTCTCTGTTACCCCTCTATTCAGATTCCTCTAGAAATTGCTGTTTAAAGTTACTGTTAAATTCAACAACCTTTGGCCAGTGAGGGACAAAGTTAACAGGACTGACACCTACAGTCTTTACATGTGCAACAGGCAACATAAGCAACAAGAAATCAGGTGAAGTCATGGGTTCAGACATCACTGAAAAGGCTGGAGGAACCTTTAGGATGGGTTTCTGATCTGGATCTGTGCAATGCTATCACTATCAAATAAATTCAATGTTACTGTCACACATCCCATTGCCTCTACGTCTCGTGCAGGATTCCAGCCAGGTTCTGACTGCCATGACCACGTCCTATAAAAAGCAGGCCTATTTAGCAATTACTACCTCCCAAATGGGAAGTCAAATAAACTGAACTATAAGAGTTCACAGAGGAAGAGTTGTACCTTGAGAATTCAGTTTTATTTCCCCTCAATTTACATACTCCCAAAACTATGTGGGGTGTGGCAAGGATGTCTATTTTTGATAGACTTGCAAAAAAAAAAAGTGATTGGCTTCCTCAATAAACATACATCTGACTTACCTCTGGTTGATTCCTCTCATGATGCTGGTTGGTGACCAAAGAGGCAGCTGGGCACCAAGAACAACACTCAGGAGAAACTGGTTTGGCTTTTGAACATCTGGATGAGCTGATGTGTCTGTCTGACTAAGGGTGTACAACTGGTCACATGCAACACGACGAATCTGAAACAGTGTCACTGTCAAACACTAGCAGTTGCTCAAAGGTTGCAAACAATACACTTCTGTTTTGTTAGAACTCTAACAGAAAAAACAGACATTGAAAAGCTTGTGTAAACCAGACTATGAGCTCTGCACCCACCAGCCAGTTTCTCCATTTATAGGAATTTAGCAATCCACTTTCATCCCTGAGCTAAAAGCTCTGATGCTTTATTAAACACAGATTATAAATTCAGGTAAGGGGGAAAAGATGCAATGACTTCATGCAAAATACATGAGATGCAATGAAATGAAGTAAGTGTGACTTGAAAATCTCTAGGTTTCAGAATATCCAGAATAACCTTAAATCATAAAGAATGAATTTTAGGAGGGTTCTGACATTTGGAAGAATTTTTCAAAAGTTCAGAAGAGTCCATTAAATCTTACCCAAATCTTTTCAGATTAAAGGTACTTAGAACTTTCCCTAAAGTACTAGTTTTACAGAATTTGTCTCACCAAAATGAGAGTATTTTCTTTAGACTAGCCACAGCACAGTCCTATGTGCCTCATGGATTAAACAAGCCTAAAGAATGTAATACTTCAGCATTTTCTATCAACACATCACTAGATACTGGAATTACTAACAGTTATACAAAGATTATTCATCCAAATACAAAAAAACTGTGGGAATCTTTGCAATGAACAATTTTATCTTCAGACCATATTAAATGATCGAAGTGTACACATTTCAGAAGTGTAATACTTAACAAGTTTTCAGAGAAAGACTCTCACCTCAGCACTTGGTGATCCAAGCAGTATGTCAATGATGAAATCGGCAACACAAGGCAAATTGTAAAAAGATCCTAGAACAGAAGAGTACCAGGCTATCTTTTTTAAAATACTAATTTAAAGTCAGTTACACTCTTGCATTAAAATACCATAGGACCTAGAGGACATCCCTCCAACAACACTGAAAAGCAGTAATGTCTATTTGCATATTTCCCCATCTCCTTCCCTCACTAGAGGCTAGCAACACAATATAACAGCATTTTCCTTCACCTTCCACCACCACCACTGTTTACATTTCCTGTACACAAAGGTTCAAGTAGTAAACACTAGCTATGCAAACAGCAGCACTTACAGAACTGCAGACTTCAAAGCCAGTGCAAATATTTATATACTGGCAGTAAGTCCGCCTTCCCAAAACATTTCACTAAGGCATAGCACTACATGCCTTGTTTCATGCCACCTGTTCTTCAGTCCTGGAAAAAAAACAACTGTATTTTTTAATGAAATTTTGTGGTTTTAACTTGAGCTGTCTCAGCTTAGAAAGCTAGAAGTTTCTCATTATTTTTTTTTTACTTCTCTGTCTCCAAAAGTCTACCCCCACCTTACTTATATTCCAAATAGTGAGTAATCTGATTCTATTTCATACCTAGTTGCTGACTGCGTAGCTGAAGGCAGGTTACTAGGAGAGACAAGGCTTCTCCAGCAATCAGAGCATCTTTGGTGGATACAGACTGCTGTCTCACACAGATACCAGCATGCAGTGCAGTTGGCTCTCCTTCGCTTCCTGAACTGCAATTACTTCCTGCATTAGGAAATGAACAAGTGCTGTAATCCATTACATTTTTTTAGATGTTTTCAGCTTCTGGTCAGTTCTCTGCAATTAAAAAAACTTCTGCAAATGCCAATTCTCCAAAGGTGGAGCATTTTGCTCAGATTTCTGTAATTCAATCACACAATATCCTGAGTTGGAAGGGACCCAAGAGGATCATCGAGTCAAACTCCAGTGAATTCAGCTTCAAGCTTCAAAAGTGTTCAGTTGAGAATAAACCGAATGCATTCTTTAGATTGGTTTTGAGGCAGAGTTAACCTACCTGAGCTGCTAAGTCTGTTTCGAACCCCAGCAGGAAATAAAGTGTTGCTCTCTTTTATTGGCTGACTACTTCCCACAAGGTCCAGTCGTCCTGCAGCAGCCGCCCAAGAGAGTCGCATGAAGCAAGCCACTGTGGAAGTGAAGTCGTTCACCTCCATCGTCTGAAGGAACAAGAAACAACAGTTACTTCTTCAATATTCAACGGCCTTTGTTAATGACAGGGATAAGAGGAATGTATTTTCTGGATCACATTAAATTGACAATTTGGATTTGTTTTCCTCTGTCTTCTCTAAGCAGGCTCAAGGAGACAAGAGTCTTTTTGTTCCCAAGGAGAGATTAGTATCACTCCTTTAATAGGAAGAAGTTACTTTTTAAATTCTCCACTAGGGTAGATGCTCTTTTCACCTACCTGGAGTTAGGCATACTGATTTCAATTGTATCAATCCATTTAGGAAGGACTGCCCAAGAACCTAACATAGCATACTAGTTACATTAACTATGAAGTTTCTTTCAACTGGGTTCAACAAAGTATTGAAAATAAAAATTTCCTTTTTCCCCAGGGTGCCATCATGAAAATTTAATTTTTAATGAGGTATTTGAAACAAAAAACTTGCCCAAAATTCTTAGTTCAGAGAAACATGGACTATAAGCCAAAAGCCCAAGCAGGAACCTTCTCCTTTCTACTCACAGAAAATTAACAACAATAAGATCTTAGAGTTAAGTGTGACTGAAAATAAATCCCAAGTAAGATTTCTGTGTAGATCTATTTCTGGTAAGCACTTTTGGGGTACTGCTTCCCTTTGTACTGCCAAAATATTTTCTGAGACTATGTTAAAATTCAGTTCAAGATTGGGAAGACAGACTGATGGTCAGGATTTTCAGATGCTTTTAAATGGAGCCTGGGCAAGAACCTGTATAAAAAGTAGACTTTTGATTTAAAATCCAGGAGTTATACAGCTGTTGCTGGAGACGACACCACTATATCACCATAAATCACCAAACCCTTACTTGTATGGCAACTCTTGCTGCTGGTATGATTTCTTCTACCCTAATGGAGGATCTATCAGACACAGAGAGCTGTCGGTAGGATGACTTCTCAGGTGTTCCACAAATGGACATCTGCCTGCTTGCTTGTCGGCTGACATTACGGAAAGGGCGTGAGGACAATGCTTCTACCCCATCTTTAATGAAATCCTCATCCAGTAAGGTAGGCATTGTCTGGCCAACAAGCAAGAACCTACATTCACAGAGCAAAAATGTCAGGCTTGTTTTTGAATGTTCACTGCAAACGAATAAAACAGAACTCAAAGTACCAATTAACTTAACTATTACAAGCCATACTCTACAAGTCAAGAAAGCAGCACTTTCTCTAATGAAAGGCAATTACATACCTTGCAAGTTGCAGGCAGATGGAATAGACTCCCTGTCTTGTTTCATAGTCTACTTCTGATGGGATAGAATCTCTCTGCATCACATTCACCACCAAACTTAAAAACAAATCAGTAAGACAGACTCCGTTTGAAAGTGTTTTACATTAGGAGAGGACTGCAATTAATTTATCCTTCCCTCCTCCTATGCAGTCCGCTGAGTGCCAGTTAAAGCTGCCAAACTGGCATCTTTGGAGACTAACATCCCCATTTTCCCCTCCCACACCTACAAATGGAAGTTTTCTGTTCCTGCTGGAAAATGCTTCAGGACCTATGGGGTGGGGGTGAGGTTGACAGAATTACTAAGAGCAATATATACTTCATAAATCCGACACATCCACAAGCAGTATTGCCAGGTCTTCCAAACCACTCACACTGTGCCTCAACTTTTATCTGAAGGATCTGAATTTTGGAGACTGTAAAATCTAATTTGGTTGCCACTGCATGATCTATGCTTTGACTGCTTAAAATGTCTACTGGTATTTATGCAGGACATACTGTAATGTACACACTTGCAAATCTGAACTGAAACACTTAATGCTAAGTATCCAAATATCAACTACCTTAGTAAAAGTTACACTTTGCAAGCTTATCTGTATCTAACTTTATTTTGGGGTTTAACAACAAGTACTCTGTTACATTACTATGGTAGCTACAGCAGCTTTACAGACACTGGATTATGAAAAAAACAGCTTTGGGTGGATTTTTTTTCTCTGAAAAGGAAGCTGACAGGTTTACTACTGCGCTACATTGTGGAACTCAGAAACCATGCAGAACTGCTAACTAAATGAAGTATTATAAATTGAGTCAAGATTTTGAAATCTAACCTCAAACCTCCTGCTCTGAGGAAGTTTTCACAGAAAGACTTGGCACAGTTTCTTGCCATTTCATCATCTGCAGTTGGCATCAGCTTGGAGCTCAGCACCTAAAATAAATGAATAAACAAACATGCATACACTGTCCCTGCCCCTTAGTATTCTTTACACTCTAGCACATGAAACGTTGTCTTCAGGCTCAGCTGGTGCTCCTTAAGAGCAGAAATCCTTCTTTCTAGATTTTCAGTTGACAGTATCCCATAAAACACCCTTCAGATGGCTTACTTATTGACTCATGCCTTCTGAAACATAACTGTAGTGCTTTTTTTTTTTTTTAATAAGATGGTACAGATAGTTCTACGGGCCTTATGAACATCACCACTGTATCATCCCTCCTGTTTTAAGTCGGCACTAAACTTCACAGAATACAGTTATGCTCAGAAACATGGCCATAAGGAAGTCTGTGGCCTCTGTGGGTCGGATCTCATATACATTTATTATCAATTTCACTTCATTTTACATTAAGAAAAAACAAACCAACAGCCACCCCCCCCCAAAAGCCCAGAAAACCCTCAGAAGTTATTTAGTTTCTTGAAAAGTCATTGGCATGTACAGCCAACAATGCTGGATGTGGGAAACAAAATGCATCTTTTCCAGGTTCACAGGTCAGAAGAATGGTTTACAGAGTTCCAGGCATGAAATCTTATCACAACATTGCATGATATAACCCTGAACATCTGCAACATTTAATTTTCCTCTGTTTCGTAAGCTCTGCAAATTTCCTGTGCACATTTTTTCAGAAAGCAGTTTAGCCTGGTTCCCATATTTTCAACAGATCACCAGTTGAAGGGATAAAAAATCATATCATTCCTTTCCTGACAGAAATCATCTTCCAGTTGGCTTGACTGGACTTGAGGAACAAGTCCACTCATATAATCTACACATCTAATTCAATTTACGACTTCTCATCCCTTGCCAGAAAAGCACACAATTTATTACTTGCTTTTATAATTTTCTCTGGCATAGAAGCAGCAGATAACTGTGTTGTTCTACTGTAACCTGCCAGTTCAACAAGATACCTTTGCTGTGATATGCTAAACCATTTGCTTTCAGTTGCAGAACTTGTCAACTTATTTCAAAGATATCATCAAATACCTTTCATTCCAGCTGTACAGAAAAGGGGGAAATCCTAACGCTGCAGTGCAATGACAAAGAGCTAACATTAGACTGAAGAAACCCAGAGAAAAGCAACTACAAGAAAATTCCTACAGTAATCTTGGCACACGAGGAATGAAAGAGAATACCTTTGTCCACTCTTTTCAAAGCTGCTGGCAACCGCTCCTCCAACTTCAAGTTGTTCAAACCATAATTGTAATGGCTCCTTATAAATAGTGGGACCTGTGAGTAGAACTAGAAACTGCCCAGCTTCCTAGAGTGTGCAGATTACAGTGTCCTAACAACACCAGCTGCACTCTCCCATACTCTAAAATCCATGCACTGAGCAGTTGCAAAGAACCTTTTTACACGGTCCAATCCAGTGTTCTGGCTAAAGAACTTACTCAGGAGAATACTTAGGGGTAAAAAAGTTCTATGTATTCCCTTCACTTTACATCCACAGCTAAAACAGGCCAGAAGCTTCTGGGTAAAAGCCCTGCACATTTGGATAGTGAAAATTCTTCACAGCTGAATGCTTCTCAAAAATATTCCTCCTTAGCCTCAACAGAATATGGTAGACTTGTATAGCAGGGAAGTTAGCATTCTTTTTCTTTCAAATTCAGTCAAACAAACCCAATCAAACTAAGCAACAGGTCTCATTAATTTTTTAGAAGAGCCAACTATTTTTATATATATACTAAAAATCCCATATTCAGAGTTTCTGGAGATTCAAGCAAGAATTTTACCTAAACAGTAAGGACTTTCATGTTTCTTTGCTCTCTCCACTTACTTCAGAATACTCCTTCCACCTTGCAAATCACAAAAAGAGGGGCCTGGCTTCACAGTGAAGTCTCTAAAGGGGAACTGTTTACCCCTTTTGTTCTGTGTAGAATTTATCACATCCATAAAAGCAGACTATGACATGACATTTCCATTTTGCATAATGACCCTGTCATGGGGGACTCCTGCCCAAGAAAACTTAGAACTACTTAAACCCTAGTGCTCAGAAACACAAGTAGAAAGAAGTACATTTGTCTTCTTACCTCTAAATTGTAAAGCACTCTGAAGGTGGACATGCCTGGAGCAAAAGATCTGAAAAGACTTTCAAGTATTGAACTAGCACTGGGCTGATGTTGGTGTTTTGAAGACAAGGATGGTGATTTTGAAGACTGAGAACTTGATTCCGATAGCAGTGTTTTCTAGGAGGAAAAAGCCACAAAAGCAGTATTTTGAGACTACCGCATTTTGTTGTAATTGGCAATACATTTCCTACAATCCCTGTAATAACCCTCTAGCGTCCGGCTGCTTGGAAGTAAATCAATAATCCTGAACATTAGCATTATTTTGCAGTAGAATTTCAAACCATTCACAGATTATAATCTGACAGGGAATTTAAGAAACCTGGTAGTAAAATCCTTTCTCTTAAGCTCACCAAGATTAGTTATTGTTTACTCCATACCTTCCTTCCCAGGGAATCAAGCTGATCAAGAGCTTCCTGAATGGCTGGGTCCGTGGGAATCAAGAGCAGAAGTTTCCTCACTCGCAGCGTTATCCTGAAAAGTTATCAGAAGTTACCTGCACAAAATAGGGCTCAGCCACACTGTGGCCTGGTGGATGCCTACACACTGCAAAATAAGTAGCTATTTCAAACTTTGCAGTGTGAGCATTTCTTCAATATTTAATAACCATTTAGTTTGCTTACCTTGGCTCCTCTAGATTTGCAAGCTGGTAAAGCATATCAAATACATTACACACGAGAGCCATGACTACTCCAGGGAGGGATTTCTCCTGAGAATTAAGCAGAAATACAAAGGTCTTTTTCTCCCCTCTCTGTTGCAAGTAATTTAAGAGAGCTCTTCAATGAAGGAACCGACCCAGATGCCAACCCAGCACAAAAAAGTCTCTAGACTGAGACAACACTTGAATTTTTACATTACTCCATCTCCCTTTTAACAATCAATTTTTGAAGTCAACTGTTAGTTAGGGATGACATACAAAGCAGACCAGGAGTCGTCTGAACACGCTAGTTGATGCTTCTTGGTTTACTTTCCTATTGCAGCTTTATTAATAGTGGAAATCTAGAAATCTTTCCCTGACAAATATGCGATCTCAAAACTAAATCATATGCGTATTGTTTGTTTAAAAGACCATGTAGAAGTTAATAAAGACCAAGCAGGCTACAACAGGTGACATAATACAGATTATAAAGTCTGATCTGCATGCATAAGGCAATCATGTATTTAAATGCTTTGAATTCAATTGCAGTTTGAAAGCAAAACCAGACTACTGAAGACTGGATACTCAAGCTGATGTGAACAGCTTGTCTCATCTTACTGTACCTCTTCCACCCCAGCTATGTCTCCCCCAACTATCCATCCCACTGTGCAAGAAAAATCTGAGGGAAGGTTTCAGGCTATTATGCTGTACCTGTTCCATTGCATAGGATGAACTAAAAACACTGCTGCTGTTGCTGGAACTGGTCGAGGAATCTGCAGAGCTCCCTGATGGAGTCCCGCTTCCTGATGTTTTTACTGTAAGGACTTGCTCATCAGAGAAGCCCAGTTGGTGGAGTAGTTTCTGATCTTTGTTTACAGTTAGCTGCAAGAAAATATTTATCATTTAGTGCTGGAAGAGAGACGATTTCAGAAAGAATGAGAATTTTTTGTAGATAACATACCAGGCTGTCATTGGCAAATATCTGTATATTATCCACAGGCGAATTCAACATCTTTGCTATCTTCCACCTGACGCTCCATACAGTTTCATTGCTATGAGCCTGTAAAATTAAACGACAATGGTTCAGTAAGTCTGCTGAAGCAGGAAATTCCAAGAGAAAAAAAGAAAAATCTTCCATTAAGGTCTTCCTGCTCCTCTGCATAGGGTGGTAAAGGTATTGTTCACAAAAAAGACTGACAGGGTAAGACAGCAGCAGAAATGCTCCATCACTGACAGTAAGCAAACAACAACTTCTTCCCACCCCAGAATGATGATCAAAATACATTTTGTCTACAGATAATTCCATTACAGTAGCCTTATAGACACTTTTAACGTTTCCAAATAGAGTTTTCAAGTTGAGTGGAGTCCTTAAAACCAGCTTACTCTGTTCAGTCTAGGCGTCAAAAAAACCCAAGAGTAGCTAAGTGATCAACACTGCATGCATGACACACATAACCTGTGTACACATACCTCTATGGTGAAGGTATCTTTGGTAGACTCATATGTAATGTTAAGCGTTAAAAGATGTCCGTGGAAAGAGGCACCATGAGGTAGAATAGTTCGGGGAACTGAGTAAAGGTCCTACAGGAAGAGAATGATGACAGTAAATACCACCCTTGAAAACAAAGATATTTCTACGATGGCATGTAACAAAGTTACTAGAGTTGCATAGGTTTAAATAACTTCAACTAATCTTAAGAATATTGGAAGTTTTCTCAGCCTTGCTTAGTAAGAAATTACATGTCTTACCTCTATTGTTATCACATAACGCTCTGCCAACAGCAGCAGTCTCTCAATTATTACAAGTTTAGTTGACCTAGAGATAAACATTGAAAACAAGAGTAACTTGTCCCAGAGATTAATTTTCAATGCCAATAGGTAACTACCATGAATTAGATGTTTTAAAATATAACTCCTTAAACTTTGAGCTACTCAGATGAAATTAACTAGGAAAACAGGCCAAGAAGCTTGCCTTATACTGCCTGAGATGTACCGAGCTTTAGAAGAAGCTTCATGTTTCTAAAGGTACACCCTGTCCTCATATTTAAGCCACACACATTTAGGTATGTGTAAGTTAAGCTAGAGGATGAAAAACGATCCTTTTCTCTCCCAATCAAAAAAACCAAATCAAACCCAAACCAAACCCCACTGGCCAAGAAATATCCCATGACTAATAGGCTGGTAATAGTTTGTGGATTTTTCTGTGGCTTTTTGTGTTTCTTTTTTTGTTTCGTTTTGTTGTTTGGTTTTAGTGGTTTGGAGGGGGCTTGTTGGGTTTTTCTCTTTGGTTGCTGTTGTTGGGTTTTTGTTTGTTTGTTTATTACACAGGTTTTTCAAAGTCTCTTTGGAACTCAAATTGCATTGTAATTGGAATATTCAATTGAGAAACCACCAGAATATACAACTACCAATACTGAAAATTTTAACTAGCACTCAAAATCATGCAGAAAGCAGCTGGGAACAAATGTCTACTGTCATATTTATTCTTTTAAAGGCAGGCCTACCTGTAAGGAGACTGAACTGATGTTGCTACTGTGGGCATAGCAGTTGCTGTAAGCATTTTTGTAGCTCTTGTAACAGCATGTGTTAATGTTGGACCACCAAGTGCAGAGCTGGCTGCCTAGGATACAAAGCAGAGCAGAAGTGTTGGTTTACATGGACAATTAGAATGTCCTGGAGAGCTAAGAGGACAATAAACATTTGTGGAAATAAATTTTTTCTTTAAATAGAATTATTGTAGTCATTTATTCTGAGACACAAAACTGAAAAGGATGTAGGTACAAGAACAATTAAATTTGCCCTTTACCTCTAATCGTGTGTAGCAATCAGCAATGAATTTCTTGTGCAGTGATACTGAATCCTAAAGATAAAATGTACAAATTAATTAGAACTTAAACCAAAATCATGGGACTTGCTCAAACTGACAGAACACAACAAATTACACATTTTAACATGCAGAGCATCAAGGCTCTATGAATATCAAAGTATTTTCATGTACAAATGTATACCTACCTTTTTCAGTCTAGGAGTTAGATTAATATAGCTGTAATTTATTATCAGTTGAATAGCTTCATTGGCAATTTCTTCATCAGGTGACTCCATCGCAATCTTCCAAATGAAATCCATTCCTATTAATTCCAGTTTTTCTACACTCTACACAAGAGAGAAAAGTAAAACATGACTGCACTTGTTACAGTGAGTGGAACCACAGGAACAAACCAGTTTTCCATCTGCTGGAAAAGCATATTTTGACTGAACCTTAAAAATTTTCTTTTCCAACACACTGCCAAGCTTTGGCACAGTGCAAAGTGAAATCAATAGCTGCAGATTTCTATAGTTATACTAGGAAAAAAAAATTGTTTACAGGTGGATAAACAAGTTCCAAAGAACACTCTCAATCAAGCCAACCAAGAAATTAAAAACTTCAAAAGCACAGAGAAACTTACTCGGGAATGGAGTTTGTTTCACAAAGGTCAACATGGTAGCTAACCACATAATAAACCATCACAAAACCTACTATGATACTTGGCAAAAAATTATGTATTTGAAGTAACTTAACTCTCTGTGATAAAGATCTAGAACGCCTATGGAAAACTACTTAACATATAGCCATTACTTTAACAAAAACGCTGAAGGATCATAGAGTTAAAAATTATTGTAGGTTAGAATTTTAATATAGTAAGCCTAAATGTCTTGTAAAGAAGAAGAAGAAGAAGAAGAAGAAAAAAGGAATATTTTCCTGCCAGGGAGAATCACACTAGAATTCATGTTTATTAATAAAGAATTAGCCCACTCACTCCTCCTGCAAAGCTTTAGAAGCTACATACCAGCTTCCAGCTATTAATTGCTGAATTTTAACTGTCATAATTCTGGACTTTTAGCTTCATAATTTAACAATGTTAATGCTAGAAAGGTGACAAACAGGACAATATCAAACAGCCACTAAAGAATCCTTGCCTTGTCTCATCTCCCATCCCCAAGATGCCACAGGTAGTATACAAGAATGAACTTGCCAGAACACTCACCAATTGAGTTCCCTGCCTCTTTAGTCGATGGTCACACAGGTTCACATTTTCAAAGAAAGTCTTAAATAAACTAAAACCTGAAAGTAAAAAAAAAGGTGCAAGCTTTTTATTCTGGTCAGGCTAAGTTTCTATGCTTTTTTAAAAAAATGAAGATATCAAATAAAGGAGACAACCTTTTCCCTCTACAACTATTAAAGCTCAAAATGATAGGAAAAGGCCAATCTATTATATTGATTTACGGAACTGTTTGGATATTTAATTTGAAGGCTTAGGAAGCAAATTTCTGATATATATTTCAAAACCAAATCTGTTGGTCAAAGCCACTTTCTTACCATTCATAGTAATTTCATATGACTCCAGTTTAAGAATTTTCTCTTTGAAGAGCTGTTGCTGTACATCACTCTCTAGATCATGCTGTCCTTTTGTAAACCACTCAAAGCACATCTGTGAATGAAAGGCAGATGTATTTTTACCCCATTGTCATGGCAAATAGTTTTATACAGCATAGGCAAACTATGTCAGATACTGTAATAACTCATCTTAGAGAAGTTTTATCTACAGCAAGAGGTTCAAAATCTGATCTCCTAGGAACCTCGTATATTATACAGGCTGTATTGCAGCATTAGGGTACTGCACTTACATAGTTATCTTTCACTCAAATAATGCTGAATGTCTCTTTTATGACTCCACAAACTTGCACATTCCCCTTTTCAAACCAGCATCCATAAACCTGCAACTAATCTCCTGGCCAACATTCCTCCTTCAGTCAAGTTTAATGTTAAAAGAGCATCCTAGTCATAAGTGAACATGTAACAGTGGCTCCATTAGCTTGCACAAAGCTTATAAATGCCTTATGAGTTTGTGTTTACTACTTATGTTTCATGTGTCTCAACAAATACATGCCGTTCATAATCCATTAAGAATCACTCTGCAACCACAGACACCAACTTCTCAAGTTTTTCTTACCTCTCGATCTAACTCACAAACATCCTGGCCAGTTACAAGGCATTCCCAGATCTCCCTGGCACGATTCCAACCCAAATAAAGGGTGGCTTCTTGCAGAAAAAATGCCAAAAATTTTAGATGTGCCTCCAAATACTGAGAAAGAGAAAACAAAAAACTCAAGCTTAAGACTTTTCCTCCTGAAACAAGAACTCTGAGCATTCTTTTTATTTTTTTGCAAACTAAGTTGTCAAGTAACAGTATACTTTGCAAAGCCTGGAAAACAAAAATTATTTCTGCAGTGAGATTTATTTCTATTTTACACAATTTTTAACATTACTTCTTTTTTATTACCTTTCAAAAAGAAACATTAAAGTCCGCTTGGATTTGCTATTACTTTCCTGATACTGATATTATTTGACACTAGTTACTAAGTCACAACTAGTGTGGAAAAAATAATTATCAAAACCTCAGCAAGAAACTGTTACAAGCTCTCTGTATGTGTGGCTTCCATATGCTAACTGGAAAATGTGTTTCAGGTTTCAAAAGCTTCACACCAAACTCAAAGCTATAGTCTCTACAAGGGTAGTTGAACTGAAGCTGGTGGAGAAGCTGAAGATGTACAAGCTTGGAGACAGGAGGTCCTGGGGTAGAGATCTAGCTCTCAACCAGTTAAAGACTTTGCCAAGAAACTTGTAGATTGTGATGTTTGCCCACCCTTGCTCTATAATATAGTAACAAGGCTACAACAAGCCCTAATAGGTAAGTGTCAGAACTATAAATAAAAACTAGTGTAATTATTCACCAGAGGGAACATACATACCAGTGAATTCCAAAAATGAAACATTACCTAATCTTATGCAACTTGTCAGTAATACACTACATGTTTTCAAAAGCCTAAGGTAGTAAGAAATTCAGGGTTCAGTACCTCCCGGTAAGTGTATCGGCCATCCACTAATGTTGCTCCAACAAGCCCTCCTGGACCCGCCACAGAAGCAGCCAAACGGTGGCATGATATTAAGCTTCCTGTCACCAACTTCACTATTTCAAAGTTTTTCTTTAAATCTTGAATAATGCTCTTGGCAAACAAACAAACAAACAAACAAACCCCAAAACAAACCCCCCCACAAAACATTGAGAAAAGAGATTTTTAAGAAAATACATGAACAGGCACATGCACAAAACAGTCTGCTCGTCTACAGACATGTGTCTCTTATCAGAAGGAGTAATGTTCCCCCCTCACCAGTCAGCTGTATCCCTTTCAAGAATCCAAAGCCCCTTGACATTAGTGTTTTCAGCATGTGCTGAAATACACATGCTGCAGATTGCAAACAAAGTCCCACACCTCCACTCAGCCACCATATAACACATTTGACTTGCTGGTATTTTAGTCTGTTTTCCAAGAGTCAATGTCAATTCAATTACAAAGCAGCTGGTCTAAACATTAGCCATTGTTCATTTCTTAACAGAGCTTGTTAATTATTCTACAAAAAGCTAAGAATAAAATAAATTAGTCCTGACACAGCAAACATATTTATACATACATATACATGCACACACAAATGGACGGCACACAACACCGCATCTCTACTTGAACAATTTGTTTATGCTATGTCACTAAACTGTACTTGTCAAAGTGTTTTTTAGTATTTTATTTCCTTACTTCTAAATTCAAACTTCCATGTTCTACAGAAGCAGAGGCACACAGACATAACAAAGGCTTCAAGAATCTCAGCATATATTCTTACCTTGTCTTGTTTTTGGTAAGTTTGCTTAATAAATGAACGTGTGATTTCATGGAGCTGACGTAATGCTGGCACCACCCACACAAATTGAGGATTATTGTGCTGGGATGACTAGTAGTAGGAAAGGTAAAAATAATTACACATGTGTACATGTTCAACAACTGATTAAGTTTTCTCTTAGACTCCTAGAAGCCTAACAACTTCTATTAATGCTGCTGTTTCAAAACAGCTACTAGCTCTGAAGGCTTCAGTTACTTGTTCCTGGTTCCTTTCCAAACACACACAAGGTGCCCTTTACTTTCTACAAGAAGTCCAGTGACACACACATATGCCATTTTGCTATCCTTATTATTAAGCCCAAAGTACCACCTCCTTGCTAGAGAACATGCAAATTAAGTAGACAAAAAGAACTCAATTGCACCAGGGAGAGATGATAACCACCACCTTTCCTCAATTACGGGAGATGAAGCAGGCCTGTTAGGGCATAAAAGGGCAAATCCAGTCAAATGTTATTTATTGCTGAAGCAAGAATAATAGAAGAAAGAACCTGAAATACTACTGAGGGTTAAGCAATGAGAAGAAATTTCTGATTGGTGCTGCAAGAAGCCCTCTGATAGGAAGCGAAGGATACTTAAGCTCCATTTTGAAAGAGACCCTACAAAGAATAACCCTCCTACCTCATTGTTAGAACTGCTCATCACTTTTCTGGGAGGCTTCATTTTCTGTAAAGTTTGACCACACAAACCAGTACTGAGGTTGCTTGTTCAGAGAAGTGACGTCTGGTTTAAATACTGACAACAACCAATACTACCTACACACTTAGAGAGATTAAAATAACCTGCCCATAACAGAAAGCTCTCTACTGAAGACTCCTTCATGTATTTGAGAATGCTGCCTTAATATTACATTCCCTCCCAGTTTATGTCTTCATTTCCCCTAAGGAAGGGAAGTAAGAAAATGAGGTATTTTTAGAAGTCTGCTGTATGGTTACCCCAATCCCTTCTAGCCTACAATTACAGCTTTCCATTAGTGTTTCCCACTGCAGCACCCTCATAAAGGCCTTTGCTAGAACATAATTAAAAAGAATGCAAGAATAGGAAAGCACAAGAGAAGATACAAAAGAAAAAACTGCAAGTTTTACAGACATTGAGAACTCAAAGTTTGCAATCCGTATTCCTAAACACACACACAAATAGTGTGATTGATATCAAGAAGCAACATACTATGCCTCCTAAACAACTAATATCCTATACAGATGCTGCAACACAGACAAAATCTAATTTATCATGAAAGAAATGAATGAAGAAAGTCAAGCCTTTTTTCTTTATTTACAGTGTATTTCAGACTGGGGAAAAAAATAAAAAAAGACAGGAGCATTTCTGCAGACCTCAAGAAAAACTGCCTGCTATGTGAACAGTGCAGGATAGAATATATGCAGTCTTTTAAGCCATGCACATCTCTGCTGCTGCTGCTGCCAGGAAGCATCTTAGTGCAGGCAGCTGAGGGAATGGCTTCTTTATGTTAGATGAAAAGAGTTTAAGTTTTATTAAAATACAAAACTACTATGATTTAAATACCAATTTGCATTTTGAGACTTAATGGTCATGCCAGAACACATGCTTAACTCAAAGAAAACTAATCTAGGCTTTCACATGAAAGGGACAGTTAAAATACTGACATACCTTTGCAGTGGTTCCATTTGCAAATTCTAACCTTGGGCCCATCCTGGTAGTTTCCCATAAACTCATCACTCCTTGTGCTGAAAATTTGCTTAAAACAAAGGCAAGAGACTTACTATGAGTCTCATGGTCAACAAACTGGCTCACACAAAGCCTACCCCTCTCATGGACTCCCCAAGGTAAGAACTTACAGATGGGACACGCAATTTGTGCATCTTGAAAGAAAGGGCAACATCAAGGCTAGATACCATTACATTTTGGAAAAGATAAAATAATAAACCAACCCTCTTAATATCCTCTATGCATTTGATGATGTAATTTCTTTTGACTGCCTCTTTCACTGCATAGGCATCACTAAGGATTGTCAGATGTTCCTCCAAGGCCTGCTGAATAAGACTACATGGTAATGTTGGAAGATGAGCCAGCTCCCAAAGCACCTCCAGAACCTAGAGGAAGAAGTACAAGATCAGTCAGGACTTAGGAAGTACAGGGATTAGCAACCATACATTCAATAAAGGAAAAAAACAAACAAAAACCATTCACATGCCTTTCCAGTGGTTGTCTCCACCCGTGCTTCTCGACCAATGCGCCCTATCAGGCTCAACAGCTTCTGTCGCACTCTATCACTCTCCGTCTCCCAGCTCTGCACAGCAAAGAAATAACATTCACTATTAAAAAGCAGCAAGCACTGTCAGTCTGTTAAAGTCTCAAGTGTACACAACAATATAATTTACAACTGTGTTACTGCAGGAAAAATAAAAATTCAAGCAAGTATATCCCCACCATGCCTACTTCCTTATTTTTGTTACTGGGAGTTACAGTATTGATTTGCTCAACTCTTTTTCAAATATAAACTATAAGAGACTAAATAGAATAATAAAATCTCACTTTAAGTATCTTAGCACTCTCTATATAACATACTTAAAATCTAAGTCAGTTAGCAATACAGTAACATATCAGGCTTTTGGGTTAACAAAAAAAAATCAGTATTAAAGGTGTTATTTTTATAGCCAATGTTATATTTATACATTTATGTAGGAAATATAAATGTATTCAAGGCATATATGCCTTTTGCTATGCTGGATGCACAAGTATGTCTCATTAATTCTCTTCCGAAGGAATGTAAATTCATGTGATAACTTACCTTTTGGATTAGAACAAATAAATGATTGAGCTGATCAGAGCTAAACTTCACAGCAGCTGCAGCAATAATGGTATGTATGTTTTCAATCACAGTGGATGATTGTCCTGACTGAAAAGAGGAGGAAAAACATGAGAATGTAGGTCTTTATCCCAAATGAGATAGAGAAAAATCTTCATGTAAGCATTATCCTACTATTCATACTAATGAGAAAGAATAACAGCTTTTCATATGTTAGAAACACAAGGTGAGAATAACTGTCTCTGCTCCTCTTTTCACTGGGAGAAAGGTCTTTGGAAGTAATTCTAAAGCAGGAAAGAAGAAATTAGTCTGCCATTATTACAGCAGCTTCAAGATGCTGCAGTGCCACATAGCACTGTAAAGTGTGGTGCCAGCAATACAAACTTCACCATTTTTATTGCTTGGTTAAGTTCATGTGTGGGGTGCTCCATCTCTGACACTCTTTAAGGCTTTACTTTAAGCAATACATAATCTCCTCCCACACTGATGGGAGCACCATGGTAACAGCCAGAAGTGGGGAGGAAGCACTGTATTTTATGAAAGAATAAAAGTGAGTGAGCTAGAACCATACTTCAGCTCTACTAAGCATGCAAGACTTGCTACCATGCCCGCACATACTGCACATCTGACAGCATCCAATGAGGTTAGTCTAAAACTTCAACATTTGGACAAAGAAAACCATTTCCTGCAGCAGAGGATTACATTTCTGGTCAAAATTTCCACACTTCATTTGCATTAATCAGTCAAGCCACCTTTCCTACACAGCAATAAGCTGAATATTCATAAAGTGAATGTGAAAAGATGACTTGTCAGTCAATTATACGTATGTACAGGAAGTTAAATGGGAATTCATATGGTTTGAGCCCACTGTCTTTAAAGTCACACCATGAGCTACATTCAAATTTATACCTCCAGTCATGAAAATTAATATCCTTAGGCATGGTCTTTGGTCTAGACAAACACTCTATCACCTATTTCAGGCTGAGAACCTCTTATTCCAAGTCAAATATTTTTGCAGCCCCTTAACACTTGTTCCAAAGAACTGAACTTCATCTTAAAATTTAACAGGTGCGTTACAAGAAATTGCCAGAACACTTGATTTTAAATGGTAAAGAAAGAAGAAAGCCTTTGCATTAATTATACTCTTAAAATCTCAACATTTCCACTTTGCAGTAAAGAGATGCATATATTAGAAACAAAAAAATCCCACCACTAGAATGGGTAAGGTGGTCTAAAAGCACCTGCCTGGTCTTGGTTGCTTACCTGAATTCTCCAAATTTTAGTGAGCTCGTCTAAAGATAACTTACTGCCCAGCAGTTCAATAATTCCCTTTATACGATCACAGTATTGCGCTTGGTCTATATTACCTATGAAACAAAGGCAACTAAATTAATGTATCTAAGCCAGTATTAGATACATTAAATGCATAAGAATAAACAAGTTCTTTTAAAAGAACAGAGACAAAGCTATCTTAATTTGGAAGTTCTTTCTCTACTGTTACAGACAAACCTATGAGTCCAAACAAAAAGAACAAAGCTCTTTCCATTTTTTATTTTGTTTTACTTCATATATCTGATAGCAATTCACACCTATAGAACATTACTACTGGATAACCCCCCCCATTTTCTCTCTTTTTTATAGAGGCTAGCAATATAGAAAGATAAACTGAGAACAAAAAAACCACATCAGCAGAAGACAGCTGCACAGATGTCAAACAGAGGACTAGATAATAGTAGCAGAATTTGCAGGGTTTTCCTTACTCTATTTTGACATGACAAAAATCTTGAACTCCTTTGTTAATAGCATTCTATTAAAATGTATTTAAAGGGACAGATGGAATTTTTAAATTTAAGACATTCAAAGCGCATGCCACAAGTCTTTGTGAAAGTGCTTACCTTCTAGAGCAATTGACAGGACAGAATTTTCTACTAGCCAGTTCAGTAATCGGTCTGTATCTATTGCATTCTTCACTGACTTGGATACAGTGCTGTCTTCTATTAATTTTGTTACCTAGAAGTTGCAAAATGTGAGATTCTAACAATGATTCCCACATGCATTATATAGGCAGACAATGAAATCTATTCGAAAGGTTTACTACAAAGCTTAAGCATGAATCCTGAAGTATTCTGAGCACAGGTGTTTGGGTTTTTTTTTTTTGTTTGGTTCACTGGTGTGGTTCAGGGTTTTTTTTGTGTTTTGTTTTTGTTTGCTTGGTTTTTTGTTTTTTTGTTTTTTTTTATAAGCTGTTTAAAGGCAAATTCCTAGCCAGAAACACCTCCTTGTCATCAGTCTCTTGATACAGCAGATTCTTCTTCTCAGTCTGACACAGAAAAGCTGGCCTGTGCTGCCAGGTATATTTCTACAGATATACCAGAAGTAGGTTATCTCGGGCTTCTGCTTGTTAAACTCAAATCAGTGTCCTATTTTTTACCCAACATAGAACTGATACAGGTTCCTCACTCTAGGGAGTAGAGTACATTTCTGCTAAAGCCTTCAAAAGCCACACTTCTGTAACTTCACCAAGGACACACAACCTTTATGATTAAGAACCAAACAGCAATGAGGTTTAACATTTCAAATTTCCCATAAATAAAGAAGCAAAAAGCACAAAAGAGGGACTCTAAAACACCTTACAATGTCTGCATACTAAAAAAATGCCTTTTTTTTTTTTTGAAACTTAAATTGTGCGAGTTCTGGAAGGAAGAGATCAATGAACAACTCTATATTTAAACATAACTCTCATCAAAAATAAACTGTTTTCTTCTACTTAGATGTAAGATGCTAGCACAAAGAGCCCTGGTCCATAAACTCCAGCTCCTAGGTGCTACTACAGTGTCCATGTACAACCGTAATAGAAAAATACAGTTATGCAGTGTAATGACCTGATATAACTGGACTGAGGCACCAGTCTAGGATTAAGTCTCATTTGGTTTTTTTGCCCTTTTCACTCAATGAGAGGAGGAGAGAAAAGGGATATCCCATAGGATGCTCTGAATTATCAGGGTTGTCTCAGAGTGAATATTCAATGAATAACATATATCATTGCTTAAAAATCAATCTGAAATTACAGTTGTTGGAAAAGGTTCAAACTATGGCTAGTTGTTGTCTAATTGAAAGGTCACACTCCTTGCAGTGGCTACTAATATTACAAACAACTCCTGTTGTATTAGCTTGTTTTATTGTGAACTGAGCTTTTGCTAAGGCAACATAATTTGTCAGGAAATATTGTGCCACCTCTTTTTTTAAGGTTGTGGTTTCAATGGCTTATTAACAACCCATCCCACCTACACACATGCACATGTCCGTGCATGCACGCACACACACACACACAAAAAGCAAACCTACTTCTTTGAGGGAATTCATTTTTGCACTGAAGTGAGGAGATTTTAACATGCGCAACAGAATGTCCAGGCGTAAGTCATCTACCGCAGTTACCAAATCAGGTTGGAAGCGCATACACAGCAGTTTGATACCAGACAAGAGCTCAGGGATACTGACTAGTCTCTGTTTAAAACAACAACAAAAAAGACAAATAGAGGCATTGCTATTTTTGCTATTCTGTTTCAGACTTCAATGATTCACAAAGAGTAGGTTTAGTGACCCAATACAGACTGTTTAATCTATGAAATGCAGTACCATGTACATCTGAAAGTATTACTTATACACTAGAAATTTTAAAACAACAGAACCTTTGGTTAAAGTGGACTCTCTTGCTACAGATTTGGTACACTAAATTGCTCCTCTGTAGTTACATAACCTATGCACACTTTCCAGTTTACAATTAACAATTTAAGTATAAGTAAAAAGTCAACACTCAAAATCTTATAGAGCTGAATGCCAAATTCAGGGTAATACAGGAAGTAGTCACAAGTTACACGGATGTTTTATCAACAATTACCAAATTCTTAGAAGCAAACAGCTAATGCAGCAATCATATACATACAAATTATAAGAATTTAACAGACTGCAAGACAGTAAGCATCTTCGAGTCAGTGAGAGAAGTGAGCATTCAGCACATTGCAGAAGGGTACCAACAAAAACATATTTGACAGCAACACCAGCAAAATATTTTTAAAATGGTCATAACATCAGATATCTACTGAAAACGGTATTGAATGGAATTTTGAATATATTTTGAATATATTTTGTTCTATGTCATTCAGTCAGAATTTATAGCAGGCTGTATTTTTGCCAGTGAAAATAAAGCTATTGTTCTAGTCTACGTTGCCAGCATTTCCAAGACACGCAGTAAGTTCTTCCTAAATATTTAATATATAAAGAAATTACCTTGTCTTTCAAGTCCTTTTCTTCTACATTCTGTACGTATTTTATCATTTTATGAATAACTGGGTCCAACATAGGCTAAAGAACATGAGAAAAGGCATGACAATCATTTTATGTTTCCTGAAATCAATTACATTACTCAGAAGATCTAGCTGCAGCAAAATGAAATACTTAGCTGAAAACTCACAGTTACCTTAGACATGAAGCAATACCTACAACATACATAAAAATATCCTGCTAGGTATGTCCAGAAAAAAGCAATTAGAGTAAGAAGCCATTTCAGACCACCATAATACAGGTTTGCAAAAAAAACCCAGACAGACCAACGAACCTTTCAAAATACATCAGTTATTAAGATGCATGTGCCTTTCTGACTCCTTGTGGCTTCTTAACTACCTCCTCTTCAAATAAATACTTAAAAAAATCAATAGCTTTTGTTAGTGAGTGCAGGTGTGAAGCCTGCAGTACATTTGCATGTACAAATATATCACGGTGGATTTTTTCCTGTATCATAATTTTTCCAGTGTAAACTCTCATATCCATGGGCTTGATCTCAGCCAGAAAGTTAAACTTAACCCAAAATCCATCCATGAGGCTAGATTCTTTTCCCACATGCTTTACACCGATGAAGCTTACTAACGGCAGTGGCAAAGCTTCTCGCTGTTGCAGATATAGATACATGACTACAGATCCCTGTGCTTAGAAAATGAATCTGAACATTGTTTGAGCCCTCTATCCATCACCCTCAGGATGCTCAAAATGGTTCTTGTACTTTATGCACTGTGAGTTTTGAAGGCTTTTCAAATTAGTCACCAGTTTCACACCAACACAGTTGTAATCTAATTTTCAGTCCTTTGATAACTCATAACAAAGGCATTTTACCTGTACTACAGAAGAGTTAAGATATTCTGCACAAACTCCAAATGGTTGAACTAATGCAGAAATTGCCTGAAAGAAATACATCAAGTATTTAGGTGCATGTATAAGAGATCTTTTCAGAACTAGTGATCTATACCTTAAAAGGCAAATGAAGGTGAGTATTATTTACCTCATACAATAATTTCCAGTCATTTGCTACAAATTGATTTTAGTGTGCAAGTCCTTTGCAACAATACATGGTTCAGGAAAGAGATTTACAGTATACAGTATGTGTTATATATTTTTGCCTGAAAGAAAAAACTGCCTTCCCAGTTTTTGCTAATCTTGGTCCTCTCACCATTCTGTTCAGTCTTCTCTGTCTGATCTTGTTTCAGTCAGATACAGACAGACAGAAAGGGACAAATCACATTTTGGTTGCTCTCTACAGCAACGAGAAGTGTGAATGCAAGGCTTAAGGTTAAAGCCAGATGGCAAATTTCTTTCCCAAAGCATTAAGTGGAAGAAAGCTTTTGTAAATGTGTCATATACATGTCAAGATATCTTCAGTGAATGATCCTCCAGTGACATCTATCATAAAGAAATTAAATGTATAAAGGCATTTGTTTGCTAATAAATAATATCAGAATTGGTTTCTTCACACACTGAATCAAGAATTGTGAAACTGAGTGTGCACCACTACAATCAAAGGCCTAAATTAAGTGATGCTAACCCAGATTTCCTTCCTAAGCAAGCAGTTATTAATTATTAAAGTCAAAGTTTCTATTGCAGTATCAGGATTTAAATCCAAGTTTTTCTATTGTCCTGTCATGCTCACATATGAACTTATCTCTTTATAAAATGCGGCAAATACCAATACCCCAAGAAAATAAGTTTAATTCTCTCCAAATGGCATTTCACTGAAAGCAGACTGATTTTATACTGGGGGACAAGTTTCTAAATTACATTGTTTTCCCTTAGCCTCCTTGTTCTTAAAAGCTTTAAAGATTCTGAAGTCTCCTGAATATAGGTTAGGAAGCTAAAACTAAACAAGTTAGGCTTTGTCACCAAAAATAGTTTAGCACTGTTGAACCAGTCAGTGTTTAGACACAGGTCTTGAGAAGTTGCTTAGGATTAGACAGTGTCTGTCTTCCTAAGGATTTTTTTTTCCTTAATCAATGATTTCTATAATAAATGACAGAAGTCAATTCATTTGCAGCTAAATGCAGCTACAGCTGAAGTAAACAGAAAATCAGGAATGTACTGGTGAATAGACAGTGAAACTAGATTGACTGATGTCTAACAGGAAGACTGATTGTTAGCCAGAATGGTACACTAACCCTTCCTCCTTTCTGTGATGTCTCAAAAGCTCTTGTTAGGATACTTATGCACTACCTCATTTGACCTCCAGTCTGACAGCACTTCTCCAGGGCTCTGTGGGAGTGTTGCTCTGGTACCAAACCAAAGGTAAGACCACTGCCAAAAGGGATGCTCCTGGATCTACATGAAGTATGTAATGGAAAGGGAAGAAGTCTCATGACAGAAGATGAACTTACCCCAAGTTCAATATCTTCTGAATTCAGTTTGGACTGAATTGCTGAAAACCCCCCCAACTCTGCAAACTGAAATAGAATAAATAGTATTATGATAGTGAACTACAGTATTTCATGTTTTAAATAAGCTATTATAGAAAATACTCCATTGACAGTTCCTGGGATGCCAAGAATAACCTTTACCATGGAACATCACATCAACGTAAGCTTTATGTTTTCATGGAAGTTCAGGGGCACACTGGGGAATGGAATGCAATTATACCTGATAGCAGTTTAAACATCATGTTAGAAACACTATCTTAGGCAAAAATGGTTATAGGGAAGAAAGCTAGACCACATATAGCAACAGTTGACTGGCCTGGCACGTTTGACTAGGAAACAGCACTGCAGCCTAAGCTGAGCTCTTGACTTCCTCTAATCAAAGCTATCATGTTAGGGTAAGGGTGCTCAAGGGAGAAGGCAGCAACTCAAAAAGATGTATTTAGCAAGGCCCCTTCCCTCTATATAGGCAGGATCAAAATCTTTAACTATTATTTTGTGGTTGTCAGAAAAGTAGAGTGGAAAAACAAGTCTGGAGGGGGAGAAGAAATTATCCCTGAAGACCAATGAATTCAAAGGACAAATAACAATTCTGCTTGGTTTATGTTTACCTACCCTGTTTACCAGATCCACCAGCCACCCATGAGGTTCCTTGAACAATTAAAACATAACAAATTAGTAGCTGCAACATTAATGCAAAACATTTGTCTTCTGAAACTGAGATTTGGACAGACACATTCAGCCTATTAACTCATACCTCAAATGCATGCACTATTATTTCAAAGAAAACAGCAATGTGCTTGTAACAGCCCCTTTAATAATAAGTGTGCAACTGGAGCTCTGGTTGGTTCTAATTAGCATCATCCTTTTTTGGACTCTGCTTGACATCATTGACCACATGCTGTGGCAACAGTACGCGCTGCAGCTGCTGACTCACAAGCAACTATATTTATAGCACATTAGCAGTGTGAAACATTACTAAAGAGCCCTTCCCAAAGCAGCAGATGTAGAATTTTCTTTCTACAGCCACAAACTTGTTTCCTGAAGGAGAGATCAACTCTACTGATGCTTTTTTAGACCAACTCATCTGGAACAACTGTGACAAGACAGCGCAAACCTCAAAAACTGCCTCCTTGCCAGTGTGTCTTACTTGAAGATACCCTATCCTTGGCTGTCAGAAAAGCATGAATTCTCTGCTAGAATTGTACACTTTGAGTTATCTTGGTCATTTCACACTCAACAGCCAAACAGATGTCAGTCCTTAGCAACAACAGTTCTAGCCATTTGACTGTGGTGTGACTTTAGCCATGAAAGTACACCAATTTCTAAATCCAGCCTCTAATAGAGAACTGGGACAATTTGAGAGGACAAATTCATTTTTACAGACCAACATGTACTGAAGAATCTATTTGCTGTAATTCTTGGTGACACAGTTAAGCTTTCTTGTGTTATAAATACTTACTAATCAAACAATCTTTCCTGAAACAAAACACATCTACCCTAAAAATAGCTTTTAGGGCATGGCTATGCTTACCTTCTGAAAAGTGGATATTGGCGAGACAGCATGCATGTTCCCCTCCCCAAAGACTTCTGCCCAGTTTCTCTGGCATACCTTCATTCGATTCTTGAAATGATATTCATTGTCGGGGTTAAATGCCTTGAAAGAAAAGCCCGTGGCAATCAACAGCATGGCTTATGCCAATCTCAAAACTTATCTTGATAATAATTGACTTTTCCAGTTAAGCATTTTCCTGGCTGAGAGTTAAAGATCAAGCAAAAAATAAAAGTTTAACAGAAGACCCCTGCTCCTGCCTCTTAGTTCTCACTGTAGAAAGTATTCTGAAGCTTCCATTCTGTATAGACAATATCCAATATCCATGCGAGCCAGATAGCCATAAAAAGGGGAGATGAACCCAAAGTATTAGTTTTAAAAAATAAACAGTGAAGTGACAGTAGATGTGTTTGTTGGGGTTTTTTTTGGGCACACTAGTTTTCAGAAGCTTTGAACAGCTCTCATGCCTTAGGTATTTGATGTTAAAAATCTGCTGCAAGCAATGGCTGCAGATTCTAAGACAATACCCTACAACTTAAATAGTTAGGAAAAAAACATCAGCAGCATTAATATGAAATGCCAAACATCCAAATATTAGAAACTGCATCAGAGTCAAATACCATTGTAAGTACACTGAGCAGGCCCACAGGAATAGGATCTTGTTTTACTCTTTCTGCAACCAGGTCCACTAGCAGCATAAGCATGTTATATATTCCTTCATGGATTTCAGTTCCCCATTTGTGAACAGCACTGGATGTCAACAGCTAAAAAAAATAAAAATAATTTTTTTTTTTAAGTTTGAGCACAATCACACAACAGGAAAAATATATTACCCCTGAGACTGTTTTCAGACTAAATGTTTCCTTAGAGTGTACTAATCACTGTCTGGTGTGTTTTTCAGATGCTCTTCCTGCACTAATGGCTTAAGAGTTAATTAAAATTGTAATTTCATTGAAGAACACCTTAAATCACAGCTTATGATGGAAAATAAGATGTTATCAAAGCAAACTGTTTTCCACTTCCATGCATTAGTAAAGACTCTAACCTTTGCAAAAAACAATTAATATGATACTAATTTTTTTGCAGATCGAACACGTAACTATTAAATCTTCAAGCAGACGTGCCACAAAGCTGCATTGATTCAGCTGTAATAACCATTTACCAATTCACACTTTGAGCAGTTTCCATTGGAAAACAAAGAATATACACCATGAAGAGAGAGGTATTTAATTCTGCTTTCCCACCTACTGAAACATGTTCTTTAAATCTGGTCTAATGTGGTTGTTTATAAAGGACAGTGAGCTTCCATCTGCAAACTTCATTTAATTTCTGCTAGCTGTGTCTGAACAAAAAGCTTACTACTTTGAATACAATTACTTTTTGTACCATTAATAGAGTTTCTTGCAAATATTTCAGCAAATTGTAATTCAGCACATTCTGAACTTAGATTTCTACAGATTATCCTCTGGAGGAGCAATCTACACTTTTCAGTTAATATTCAGAAAATACCAAGTGATTTAAAAGCATTATATGTAAGGTTATTACTCTAATAGCCAAATGGAAAAAAAATTTCCCTTAAATTTCTACATTCCTTAAGTATACTTATATCCTTAGTATTTTAAGATTAGGACTGAGTAACTTTGTAAAAGGTGTAAATATGATTTTATACATATGGTCTGAAAACTGGGCAAGAAATTTAGGCATTATCAAAAATGGATGGAATAGTGGGAAGTAAATTGGTTTGGGGAGCTTTGTAGAGAAAATTCACAACGACCCAGAGAAGAACAGCCACAGAGGCATATTAGGCATTAAGCATTGAGTAGAAAGACAAATTCTAAACATATCATGAAGAGGTAATAAAGAATTTAGCAACCCTCCAAAGAAGGAGCAGAAAGAATAGAGTTAAAGGAAATTAGATTCTGAACTTGCCACTACTGGCTGTATCCAAAGATCTTTAAACCTTGTCTGCAGGCTTCACTAATTACTATAGAGCTCTTCATTTAAGGGGGGGGCGGGTGCAGGTGCGGGGAAGCAGCTACGTGCCACAATTGGTCAGAGTTGCAGAACTGGGACTTTGTATGATTTTCATTTAACTATATGTATGCTTTTAATCTAAAAATACATTCACCAGTTATTCTGAAGTCTGGATTACAATACACTATTTCTGCCTTAAAGAACACAAAGAAACATTGAATTGGTCTACTGTACCCTATTTACCTTTTTAAATGCTTCAGGCATGCATCTGTCCATAAATCTCTTGCAATTCTCATCAGAATCTGAAAGACCTTTACAGAAAAGAGAGTGGTTTTTTTAAAGTATTTGAAAAAAAATACTTTTTAAGATTACCTCAGGGACCTCATTGCAAGTTTTTGGGAACACCAACCAAAACCAGGAGTAATAAATGTGCTACCTTTCATTCATAGCTGGCATGTTTTTCAGCCACAAAAAAGTGTGAGTCAAGAGAACTTGCCTTTTAGTAATAAGAAGATTCCCAATGTTCCATCTTTTACAACTTCTTCAAGATTTATTAGCACCATAAGTATTTCTCCCTTCAAGGTTTACAATTAATACTAACTTCAGATCATTGCTGATGCTTCACAGCCTCCAACCAAAATCAATTCCAAGTACAGCCTTTTAACACAGGTTAGAAACAAAGAAGCAAACCAGAACCACCCAACAACTTTGATTCTTCCAACAGATTATAACACCCCTTTAGTCTGCCATCAGGCATGATGGAAAAACTATCTTGCACTCTCATTCTATATCAGTTGTTGGACATCATGGCTCTGTAACACTCTTAAGCCCAGCTAAAGTACTGAATACAGAAAAGTCAAATTCAGGTCTAATGCACTAGGGAAAACCAACCAGTTACACAAGTGTGGTACAGCATGGATTTAGATGACAGCTTGTTTTTATGAATGGAAAATAACCAGCACAATGAAAAAAAAGAGCCAGTAATTCAGCTCTGAAAAAAGAGTAATTCCTATAACCATTAGAACATAAAGAAACATGTGCTCCACTTTTTAAAAAAGCTGAAGTAAACAAATCAGAGGAAAAAAAAGAGACCGACATTCTTTTTACAGCATTGGATAGAATAGTTCACTGTTAACCACTTTCACAGAGATATGATCATTCTGCAGGGTGCTAAGTAAACAACTGCAAGATTTAACACGAAAGACATAACTGCCCACCATACTGCTATGAAATCCTTTGAACAGATAATCTTTATACATGTAGAAAGAGAACTTACCTAGTCTTGCTAAGTAGGTGGATGCAATTAGGCATTTGCCTAAAGACTCTTCCCGTTTATAGGGTATGGACCAGTGATCTGTTAAAACTCTGCTCTCCAGTTCATATAAGTTAGTTGTTGGAAACTCAATACCTTCACCAGAACAGTTCCCATTTTCATCATTTTTCTGTGAATAAAAAGGAAGTTCAAGTGAAACAATTTTTCTCTCTCTCTCTCTCCTAGACTCTTTATAGGATTTAGTAGCTTCAGAAAAAACGGCTGTGCTTGTAACAAGCATGTCAATTTCTCAAGAACCCTGAGGCTGCTTGTGTTTTTCAAAGTAGAACTTAATATTTCAATTTGAATTGAAGGGATTACATACCTTTATGTACTTCCTGTAGGTGATAACTACTATGTTTACATAACTAATTGCTAACTAATTGCCTATTTAAGTAGAAAATCTTGTTCCTTAGCATATCAGATCCTAGAGACAAGTGATAAGTACTTCCAGTCACTGTGAGATTGTAGAGAACAAACCTTGATCTGCATATTAATCCTCTGTTCAACAACTGCTGTACAATATGGAGTAGTTTATTCTAAGGTAGGCCAATGTCATCCCCCTCTCAGCCCATCACATTAGGAAACAGAAGACACTAATCCAGTACATCAGGATTTTTTTTTTTACTAACTAATTCTCTGAAAGAAAATTTACATCTCAAATATAGCTGTCCAGCAAGCAAACTACAATTGTCCTTCTCCTTAAGCCAAAATGAGTTACTGGAAAATGTTCTGGAAGACAAATAGGGAAAAAGCAAACAGGTGTCTGCAGCTAAGCTTTACAGGTTTCCTTGCTAGGTGCCACTGAACAGCAGCTATTTCTGCTTACAGGCAGAACACAGAATTAGCTCCATGTTCTTTGCCAAGTGCCATATGAGATAACTGCCTCAGTAGCGCCAAATGAGAGAGGAGACAAGTCACTCATTTATTTTCTTTTGTTTCTTTTTTAAACTCCCTTAGATGCTAGCTACCCAATGTGTCAAAGAATTCACATAGACTAACTTTCCCTGCATTCACAAGAGCAGACAACCTAAGCAGGAGAAAGGAAAGAATGTCTGGTTCAGGCCTGGCAGCAACCAGGAGCAACTATCAAAGACAGAGTAAAACACAAGTGCAGTGATGAGAGAGAAGCCAGGGACACATAGGGAGGAAGGACAATCAGGAAACACACTCAAGAGCGTAAAAAAGACAGTGTCAGGAAAGTGAACGGAACAAATAGAAAGGAATAAACCAAAAGAACGAACTGAACTCAGGACATGGTATACAAAGAATGAAATCAATGTACGCAGACAAGTGTGCTTCCAGCTCTCTCACTGCACTTGCTATTTGCATGATTAGACCCATTTATTAAAAAGTAAATGTGTCATATTCACTTTCATAATGATTCAAAAATATTAAGCCAAGGAAACAGCAATTGTATAGAGCTTAGCCTTTAAAGTTAATTGGTGCAGGTGATAGCACACAGTGGCTGGACTTACTAACAGGTTCTGGAGAGCAGCAGTAAAATTTATAGGAATAGAACACAAAACAGTGCTCAGAACCGCCCCCCCCCCCCCGTCAGTGTTTGGCAAGTAAGGTGCCACCTTTCCCCAAGCCTCTACTAAACATTTAGTCCTAAGTTTGTCATTATGGGAAGTTGTACTTTAACAGACCTGAGTATCAACTTCTGAAACTGTAGTCATCTGATGCAGTACTGTGCATGGAAGGCTAAAGTAATTCACATCTAGCAAATCATGCCCTGTTTAAATACTTCAAGTTTTGGAGAAGAGATGTTTGAAGGTTTAAATTATAAGATACTAAAAGTATTTAAAAGCAAAAAGTTTTCTAGAAAATATCCTGTTGTATTGATTAAACAAACAACAGTTAAGTTTACAGCTTTTGTAAAGGACACCCATCCAGAACACAAACCCATTTTCTGTAGAAACTAAATGTGCAATTATAAAGAAAGCTCTTACAGTAACAGTACAGGATACAATGATTAGTGTAATAAAGGTAGATGGAGTATAATATAAACACCCAATTGCTAGGTGTTGAGCAATTTCAGTTCAGCCTAGACTGGTAGCAAAGGAAAGCAACATTTCAACAAACAATGACAGTAACTGAGCTACTGTTGCTCCATTCCTCAGAGGAATCCACATTAAATGAAACTAGTGTTAGCAATGAAGAGTTTAAGAGTTGCAGGCTAATAGCAGCACAGACCTTCAACTGTTGCTGAAAAACTCCACCTGTTCTGCTTCCCCGTCTGCATCTAAGCAATGTTGCTCTTTATTTACCTCTTACCACCCAAGTGATTGTGAGTGTCTGTAACAATGGAAATTCCTAAGGAAAGAATGAAATAACACATTCTTCACTGTACATTCAGCTCCCACAAATAAAGGCATTATCATAATTTGTGCTAAGGACATGTCTGCCCTATTTCTGGATTGAGTTTACCAACTATGTAGTGAAAGGTCGTTTTTTACACAAGAAATAACAACAGGTGCAGTACTAGGAATACTGCTCTAATAACAATGGGAATTATTTGCACTGAAGAAGCACATCTTTGGCACATTCCACTACTTACAGACAACAAGTCTTCTTGCTTGTCAGCCTTCTGCTACTAAAACCCTGCTCAGAAAGTATCATGTTTAATTATTTATTAATTTTAGAACATACCACATACAAGTAGCTTTATAGCTACTGTGAAAAATGCAACAATCTCAAATAAATGTCCAGGTAGTTTAAAACTCAAGTTCCACTTCAAAGCATTAATAAATTCAATACCCTGCATTTCCTGGAGATTACTGCTGTGTTCAGTTTACATTACTGCAGACTGAGTCTTGTTTCTTAGAACTTACCTAGTGTGACTAACAGTCTCTTTAAAGACTTATTGCTGCTCTTTCATAGTGTCCTTCTGTACAAGAAACCCCCCCAACTGCTCACCACCCAACTTTTAAATCGATTTGTGTACTGCTCTTTAAAGTGAGGGATTTATTAACAGCAGCTAGAAGCTGCTGTAGCAAGGTGCGATGTCAGCTCAGCTCTTGCACAATTTTTATGCTCACTAACCAGCACAGGCTGAAGATCTTACTTGCTCTGTTGACATTCACAAATGCAATACATCACAGCTCTGAACAGGTAGCCGCAATTAACACTTTGTAACTGAGGAGCTAGGAGTCACTACAGACTCTACTGACATGGGTCCACAGGTGAAATAAAAGCTGTTAAAGAAAGAGTATGCTATACATGAAAGTAAATAGTATACGAGGCCATATCAGCCTCCCAAAAAGTGGTTTTCTGGGTCTCTTTTTTGGGGAATTACATACTTTTAAAAAATATATATATATATATATATATATAAACTCCCCCCCTCCCTTCAAATATATGACTTAAGAATAGTGTCTGACAGTTGATGATGACCTAAATCAGGATCATGCAATTCTGGCTGAACAGATTTAATACTGGACTGGCACCTGACACAGTAAGGATTTGTAAGGATATTCTCCACCAACAGAATAGTAAAAAGCAAAGAAACTATTCCTGGCAGCCAACGGGTCATGCAAAGATAAAAGAGTTTAAAAGTCTGTAAGAATCATCTGTTTTCTGAGACAGAAAATCATGGTGCACATCACATATCCTGTGACTATTCTCCATTCTGCAGCTGAAATCTTGAGACCAAAACCACATTTACTGGCAAACCTTTAACACAATTTTCCATGCCTTCCAATACATCTCTTAATACATAAAAGCCCTGAAGATCCCCCCATTCTAACAGCATTACTTGACTCTTTTGGCTTATTTTCAAGGTGTGAAAATGCAGTTATGTCCAAACATACACACACAGGCTCCCAAGAGAAATATCTTCAAATGAACAATCTTGAGCACTGATTCAGATTCTAACTCTGGGGACCTGGCACCTCCCAGAGTTGTTTGCTAGGCTGAATAAACAAAAATTTTAAAATATCTGATCAATACAGCATTGCTTAAGTCTGCACTATAAAACCTTCCATGGAAGATTAACACAGAACAAAGATAACCCTCACACAAAAAGTGAAATATGAATTAACTTTAATTGTCAAAAGGTCACAGTTCAAAGCTTCAAACTGTATTCCTGCAGTATTCAACTAATTAATTCATCAAACACTGTTTAACTAAAGCCGCTGATGTTTACCATACTGGTCACTTTACATAAAATAACAAGGAGTTTAAGAAAGTGTTTTGATGCTAATTGGCAGTCTTAGTAATGAAATTAGCCAAATTATAATTTAAATTTGTTAATTTGATTTTGACAGAAGGCTACCAACAGAATTTATTATTACCAGAGCTAAGTCACATTATGTGCTCTTGAATTTAGTATAATTTACGAACCAGAACCCCAAAGTCATGTTTCTTTCAACAAGCAACAGGATGAGACTTTCTAAGATAGAAGCAGACCAGACAGCTCCCTTCACCCTCATGCCTCTCTAATAAGCGATTTTCACAAAATGACCACCATTTTATAGCCAAGAAAACAGATTTTTGATGCTTCACTGTACTGTTAAAAAAACCCCAAACAACAATACTTTGTTACTGTGTACCTACAAACAGGACCAAATTTAATTGTTCTGAAGAACAGTAATGAAAAAGATGCTTAAAGCCAGAATTAGAAGCCACAAATTCCAGGTCCACCTTTCATTTTTTTCACAGACATACTAAGCAATAACAAGGAAATAAATTTTCAATGCTTCAGCTTCCCCAGCTGTAAAGTGTCAACAGTGATACTTCCCTCTACCACAGCATGCTGAAGCACCACTCACTACCTTTTGCAAAGTACTGCAAGATGCTCAGGTGGAGGCAAGGTGAAATACATACATCAAATACCCATAAAACCAGAGCATTTCTCTGCTCTCTGATCTACTATTCCATCAATTTGTGGGAGAAGCTATGAATCCTGAAGTCATGACTTGAGAGTCCCTCTGTCTGCCAGACTACCGATTAAAGCAGCTTTTACTTTCACACCTGGATGTCAATTCTTTTTTTCCTTTAATTAACCCCTAAAAGGAGGATATTCTGTTACCTAGAACTGAATCACAGGAGTAACAATTAAGAGACTTTCAAATAAATCAAAGCTACCACCTTGCAGTTACACTTGAACACACTAAGTATGAGTTATTGAATATTTAAAAAAATTGTTACATTTTCATACTTGTAATCTACTTGCTTTTTAAAGACTGGTGCTCCAGGAGCTTAATGCACTTCTTTAAACCCAGGTTAAGTGGCAGATGTGGGAACAAAAATTCAAGAGTATTTCCCAGTTGCCTGTTCTTGCCATCAGATCAAACTCATTCAACCCACATTGCTATGAGCAAACTTGGTATCCTTTTATGAATATGATAATACTAGTAAGCCTCAGAAAATGGTGTCATATATGGAATTTCCACATTATGTTTCTTATTTGGCAGTGAGAAAACCCACTGTGATTTCCTAAATGTTTTAATGATGAACAGACACATATTTTTGAAGTACAGTAACAGTTTTAACTGTTTTAAATCCTAAACTGATACAGCAACTTGTCCTTGCACTTTCATCCACAGGAGAATACTTGTATGCAAAATTTCTGAGTACAGCAATAGATAGGAATACATTTTTTTATTTATGTTCTGCTAAGAGAAAGTAAGCTTGTTAGGGAGTTATATGGATGTTTTGGTTTATTCTCTTTGCATGGAAATTAAGCTCTTTAGTTCAAGTTTTTACTATGCTTTTTTTACTATACTTTTTACATAAGCAAATGCAGTCTTGTAATAAGAAAGAATAATAGTATTTCATCATGTTAATATAAAGGAATGATACCAGTCTATTACTAAAGGAAAATAAATCCTATGTTACAGACTCCACACCTAACTGAAGCTGGACTCTCACCTCACCATAAAGACATCCTAAGAAAATTCTGATTTCTTTAGTGAATGTTCTTACAGAAAGTTTTGGACACTGACCTTAACTGATAGCACAAGTACGCTATCAAGAATGCATGGTTAGACTAAACCCTTCCTAGTAGTTGTAAGGGATTATAACAAATCAACCACAAAATCACGATGGCTCCTACCTCCTGCCCCCTCCCCCCCTTTACAACAAAGAACTGTGTAAGACTGGGATAAGAACACAATATAAATTAAAATAAATAAATAAATTCAGCAAAGCTTGAAATTAACTAGGATTTTCTAAAAACATTGCTTGTACTGGCCTCCCTGATTTCCAGGGTGATGGTGTGATGTTACTAAGCAATATTCCCCTATGTACTTACCTAGTTGTTCAGAGATAAACACAGTACTAAGCATTACAGCAAAACAAAATAATTGAAGCTGTGTAAAAATCACATTTGAATTAAAAGATCCACTTAACTAAAAATAAAATAAAATAAAGGAATACCTTCACCCTGTTATACTACTATTACCATGGTATATAGTGAAATCTGAGGCAGACAGTTTCATTACAGACACTTTTGGCAATATATTTCAAAGTTTGATAACTAGTTGTAGGCGAGGGAGAGGTCACGGAAAGCACTGTTAAGAATGCCATTCACAAGGAACCAAGGAAAACACACTTAACGTGCACGTGCTTTCAGTATTGCCTGTGGATATATTTAAAAAACTTACACCATTAGCTGTTACTAGCTCTAACTACAAACAGCCAGACTCTGAGATGATACCATTATTTCTCCCAGCCCTTGAGTCTTCATAAGCACAAACCCCCATGCTCATTTCCAAATAACTCAAAGTTATTTTGTGTGCTATCAGATAAAACACTGTGCTTTAATACAATAAAACAATGAATCACAAATGCTTAGCATTTCAGTACTTAAAATTAAGTCAATACTTCTATATTCCTTTGCCCAAACAGCAGGCATTAATACAGAAGTCTGCAGAACACTAGATAAAGTACTTATACTAACATTTTAGTGACCAAAGGTCAGGCTCTGGAAGGGAGAATTAATTCAGTAACACTGCTAAATACTCATCTGTACTTCCCATCTATGGATGCATACTGATGTATAGTGAGACAGAAACGAACTGACAAAGCAGCTGACAATGAATTTGAAATCAAGTTCTACAATGTATAATTACAAAATTGTGATTAACTAGTATAAAAAAATCTTTAAATGCCTCTCAAGACTGCTCTGCTGGGCATCAGAACAAGAGAAGCCAGAACTGCTTGCTGTAAAGTAGTGAGCAGGAAGATCAACTAGCAAGAAACATAGAGCACATTGGCTTTTTAAAATTAATTTTAATTTGGCCCAAGAAGCATAGCTGAAACATACATACCAAAGACTATTCCTATGGCAGCACAAATACATGTTTTTTTTCAAAATAAGAGCTTACAAAAGAAACAGGCACTTCCTTTCCATCTTTGCCCTCCTCGTACAAAGAGCTACTGTTCCTTAATCCAAAAGCAATCCAAATGATTTGCTGGAATTAACTTCTAACACTGGCTAATTTGTTTTTATTCTCCTTCTTCCTCAGTATTTCACTTCCTTATTAAACAGCTGCCACAGAATAGCACTGTAAACTGGGAAGATGACCAGAAAATGCCTCCAGAGAACATTATATCAAAGACACTTCCTGCCCAGCTGAGAAGTTGGCTATATAGAGTTGTCTCCTACCTCCACTGACCCCACAAGCATCACCTTCACTGATGAATAAGTAATTATAAAGCACTAGTCTCAATCCAAAGATTACTCTGACAATCACATTACATAAGTTTATAGATTATTTAAAACAAAGCTTACATTTAAAATTAACCAACTGAACCTCTCAGTATTACCCCTATTTTCCCTAACTTCCTGTAGCATTGTTAATAGCCTGTGTTAGATCAAGAATGAAAATGGGGGATTTTTTCTCAAAATCCAAGAAACCACTAACATAACCAGAATCTAAATAGAGGCTCTACACCAGGGTCACTCATTTTTTAAAACAGTGATGCCGAAAACCAGGAGTGCTAAAATACTAATTCCACTTGACATTCTGATGGCATCCAGCCAGGGACTCAATGCCAGAATCCACCAGAGAGCTTTATTTGATTGCTTAATTGTTTTACAAGGCCAATTTCTAGACAAGCCACACTGTGAAACTTCCACATGAGAATGTCAGAAATATTCACTTTTGCAAAGCTCAACACTACGTACAAAACAGGATACTGACTTTAAATTTATAAAATTGTAATGTGCAATTCATCTCATTAGCTTGAAGGCTAAATACCTTTTTGGTCTTTAAATAAATACAGCTCCTTCCATTCAGGGATCAAAGAACTTCAAAAGCCTAACATTCCTAATAAAGCACAGACCATTATCATTTTACACACTAAAAGCTAAAACAGAAGTTTCACACCCACCGTGACACAGCATTTCTGTGGCAGAACTGCTTTCAGTACTGAGCTCTAATGATGAGGAGAGATAGGGTTTTGAACACAATAGTTCTGCAGCATGACTAGTGAGAATGGTCCTGGCACTGTTACTCACTACAATCACTGGCTTGTTTCTTTTACACCTCCCTCCCCTGCTCTTGAAATCAAACAGCACCTCTAAAAGCAATCTTGGACAAGTTTTATTATAAACCTTATCTAGTAAAATCTGGCGTACATGAGCTTGTGATCCAGTTCAACTAAAAAAAAAAGAAATCAAAAGAGCACATGCTAAAGGAGATAGGAATAGCTAGAAGGTAATATAATCCGTTCATATAATCTGTTCATGACAATTTACCCAAAAGGTCATAGTAATGACTCTCAGAAGCTGTTTAAAAACAAATAAAGATTTTTTTAGTAAAGGTTATACAAACCATTGTTATATGTTCAATAATTTTAGTGTAAGTGGGTTCCTACCCCTTACTGCAGTTTTGGGTTCTCTGGTCACAATCTCTTTTCCATCCCATTCCTCTCAACTCATGAAAGTCAGCACTTGTGGCACTCATGGCAATTCATGGACACACTGACAGACACTGTCCTCACATTCATTCATAGTCCTATTTTAAATTATAAGGATTTAGCAGCAGTTCATAAAACAGCTTATCTGTCAGTCATATGTAAAGATGAGCATACCCCACCCCCCAAAGAATCATACTGTAAAAACCTGCCTAAGGAATAAACACAGAAATCCCAGATTCTTGCCAAAATGCACTTAGATTTTCTTCAGACAACAGACAAACATGTAAGTTATATCAAACAGACAAAGTTACCTCTTGTAAAAGCTGGTGATCTCAACCTATCAAAATGGTTTGGCTCTATGCAGGGCAATACTTCAAACCAGCTGTAAACCTAAAGTTGAACTTCCTGATATTTCAGGAAGACTGCACGAATGAATGTGAAGCCCCCTTTGTGTTTCCAACTCTGTTTGGCCTTTTAATGAGTTAAGCATGGTCATGCCAGCAGCATCAATGCCAGAGGCACTGCACAGCTATTAACTTAAAACTGAATCAACTGTATGCTTTTTGGAAGATATTAACCTGCTGAAACTGAAGTTTCAGCCCTTGTGAAAATGAATTTATGTCTGTCTTCATCTCAAGTCTCACATATAAAGCACAGAGTGTGTGTCAGGCCAGCTCATAGCAACTGTCTTGCTTCTGGGCCAGTTATTCCAAGTTCAGGCTTCTTATAACACTTCCAGACACCCCTGAAGACCAGCAGTCTCCACCACTGAAAGGGGATTCACATTGGTTTTACTATCTTATCTAAAGATATCATATTAGTAAAAACACGTCATGTACCTGGTTGCTATGCTCTTCACAAAGAAAACCAAAAGACAAGCCTTTCTTTGATCAACGTGCTTACCGAACAGAACAGATTCTAACATTATGTAATAGAAAACAACGAAGCACATGCAAACGTAATGGATTAATTAGTGATTAGGGAAAATGTAAAGTGTTTAATCATTCATAAATCTATTCTCATATGCATGGTAAACTGTACTCAGCCAAAAAAAGAATGTAAACACAAAATACAGACCTGTTACACACAGGATGGATGGAGTCATCTCGGAGGATGACTAAACTTTCTTCGTATTTTTAAATTTAAAAAAATCTAATCCTAACTTTTGTTCATGAAGATTACTACACCAGAAATTTTTATTTAGGGGAACATCTGTAATAATTGTTCTCTTTTGATTTACATGTTCATGTACATTGCCAATATATAAAATCCAAATATCAAACAAAAAAATCTAACACACCACTACCTCCCCACTAAATAAAAGTTAAAACTGGTATTACAATGAGAAGGAGGAATACACACTCTAAGAGCTGCTAGAGAGATGATACAGAGAGGAAAAAAACCAGAAACAATATCTGAATTGCCACAAGCTAGCATGGAGTATAATATGTTGCAACATATGTATATGACTACAACAAATGATACAGCTATTTGTGCAATGGCTTTCTGTACAGCTTCATAAGCTTGCGCTGAATGGAAAACTACTTACGGATTAACCACTTAAATAATAGCTATAGTTTATTAAATGTAGTTCTAAATTACATTTGAAGAATAAAATGAACAAGAACTGCTCATATATATTTTTCCCCATTTTATAAAATATATGTCAAAAACTGCTAGGTTGTACTGCAGTATTAGACAAGTAAGTACAGGCAACAATCCCAAGTCTTCAAGAATTTTACAGGTCTAACTCTTATATTACAAAAATAGTGTTTTGCATACATGTGCAGGAGTTGACAGATGTTCATATGCAAATGAATCCAACTACTAAATTGAGGCCTGAATTATATGAAATTTCATGTAGCAAGATACTTCAATCCTTCTGAAATGCCTGCTTTGTGGATTTGCAGTCATTTGCCTATATTGAAACGTTTTGGCTTCCCTCCTGTGGGTTAAGAAGAACATAAGTCAAAGCAAACAAGAACACGAGTAGCAAAGGAAACCAAAGTGTAAGTAAGTTTGATCGGACATACAAGCTGAAATAATACAGGGGGAAAAAAAATCCTTAGTCACAGTTGTCAGTTTCATTTGTAATAGGAACAAGAGGGAGAAAAAAAAGTGCTTCTCTGAAGTTGACACTGACAGCTTCTCTTGAAATGTCACACTGACAACCCAGATTGTCCCAACCATAACTATATCTGATAGGAAAATCCACCCTCTTGATGGCTATAGAGACCTGAATGCAAACAAGCAGAACTCTCCTTCATTCCCGACCCTTCAAAGCAAAGGTTAGAAACTAGTTTTCTATTGCTTCAATCAGTAAAGTTAAACAGCAACTGACTCCTCTTCTGCACAGCACACACAGCATCCCACAGATCACCTAACTCCACAAGCATACATCATCAGATTATATGACTAAGGATTTAACCCAGTTAATTCAGTGAACAGGATCACGTATCTTTATTCTGCAAGACTGGACTTCAATATACTGAGGCTATGGATACAGATGATCTGTGCAAGTGTAGCTATGTACAAGAAGGTATGTGCGTGTATTCTTCATATATACGTATTTATAGATACATACACACATATACACAGAAAGATACCACTTCTGGTGCAGGAAATCCTCAGGATACTGTTCACTGAAGCCTGGGAGGGTACGTGAGTTTCCCTGGTTTTATTCACGTGCTTAGGCATCTGCTTATTGACCACTTCTTGAGACAGAGGCTAGGCAAGGTGGCCCTTTGGTACCGCACAACAGAGCTGTTCTTCTGTTCTCATCTCCATGGGTTCCATAGTCTGGACACTACTAATTGTCTCTTTTCATACGAGCACTCTGGGAAGTTTAGGAAAAAAGACCTGGAGGAAGAGAAGGCTTTACAAGTAAGTGCTGCAAGACTGTTCCAGGCAGCAGGGAAAGCACCAGGAGCGCATCTGCTGGTGGGGTTCTAGAAGAGGATGGAAGAGGAAAGAGAAAAAGGCAGAAAAGGAGGAAGGGGAGAACTGGGAAAGGCTGGCATTCTCCAGCACTTCTACTTCAGGCCTGCTTTAGAACACAGCTATCATTTAAGTTATGAGGTAAAGCCTCCGTTTTGAAAACATCTGAACTCACTGCATTCCTATTTCAGAATTTATGCTTAGCTCACCCAAATAAAACTATATGCAAAATAATAGCCAGATTGCACTTTCCCTCACGTTGTGCAAACAGTTAAAAAAAATTAGACAGTCATTAGTTACTCAGATTACGCAAGAAGGCACACGGGGGGGGTGGG
>JANZLQ010000095.1:5971730-6008673 GCA_026212715.1 Elanus axillaris | reverse complement strand
GCCCCCCCGCGCAGCGCCCTCGCTCGCGCCCTCACACACGCACCCCCTCCGCCCCGCCCTCAGCCCGGAAGCAGGCAGCCGAAGCCCGGCTGGGGAGCGCACGCCGAGCCCGCGTCACGTGAGGGGGGAGGGACGCGCAGAGCGGGCATGAATGGACTGGCAGGGGAGGGAGAGACAGTCGCTGCGGCAACGGGAGTGGGCGGGCGTGACCGGCCGGGGTCACGTGAGGGGGGAGCGGCGTTGCCAGGGGAACGGGACCCCGGCCGGAGGGTCGGCCGCGGCGGTGCCTCAGGGGCCTGGTGGTGCTTCAGCGGCCGGGCCGCCCCTGCGCGGCGTAGCCCGCCTAGCGGGAGCTTGGCTGCCCGGCTGGTTTCCTGCCCGCTGCCGGTAGTTCCTCCTTTAATTACGGCTCTTACTAGTGAATAAGTCCGGCAGGGGCCCGGCTGGCTGGGCGGTGTCAGGGCTTTTACAGCGAAACACGACAGGCCCGGGGCTGGGCCTGGCGCCGCCAGTGGGTCTCTGGGCAGGGAGCCAGAGGGTCGGGCAGGCGGTGGGCGGGTGTCCTTCTCTGAGGCGATGGGGCTCGGTTTTGATGCGAAACAAAGTCCTGGCCCCTGCCAAAAGCTCCTGCCCTGCCTGCACTTGTGGGTGGCAGCTGGGCAGCGAGTCCTGGGATGGTGGAGGTGTTCTGGGCGTGCCCGAGCGAAGGATGTGGTTCACAGGAGTGCACCGAGACGTTACAGTCAGACCGCAGGCTGAGTGCTGCCGTCGCTGCCAGCGTCCAGCTTTTTTCTCTGTAGAAACGTGTTCTTTAAGCATATAGCAAAAAGAGATGCAAATCCATACAAAATGAAGCAGAGTGCAATCAGATAGCAAAAAAAAAAAAAATTAAAAGTTGCTAGTGCCCAAAGCAGAAAATAATTTGTATGTATTTCTTAAACATTCTTAGTGAGCTCTGGTACTGGGTAAAAGTCAGTAGATCTGGATCTCTTGGCAATCCCCCAGGCAAAATTTATCACCTTGTTTTAACAAGGTCTTTTCTATGTCCAGAGAAGAGGAGGAAGGAGGAAAGAGATAAAAGATTTGTCAAAATCAGGGCTGATACCTGCATATACACGTGTCTGTGGAGGCTCGTGTTTTCTGGCAAACTATTTTGTGTTAACAGTGGCTGACATAACTGAAATCACTGGGGTTGGGAATCTAGAAACAGCTGTCTGAAGTCTTGGATACAAATCACATTCAGCGTAAATGAAACTTCCAAGTGTAGGGAACACCAAGAGGATTTAGGTGTCTAACCTACATGAACTTTCAGAGCTCAGTGTCTGTCTCTGCTCTTGAGTTTGTCTGTAGAAAGAGACAAACTGATCAATCAGTCTGTTGGACTGGCAAGGTTGGGGGTTAATTTTTAGAATGCAGTATGCCACCAGTGGTCTCATATTCCTTACATACTGACCCAAAAGGTAATCATGACTGCTTCATCTTGCTCATTCATCTCTGATTTTTTTTTTTTCCTGTAGGCTGACATTCAGTGGAATGGAGGTAACATACATATGACTCTGAACTTCAGCTTCTGATCTAAGGAAGGTCTTTCATTCACGCTGATCTCCAGTTGTAAAGAAACTGTTATGGCTCAAGCTTGCAGGCTTCGGAAAAATTCCAGCACTTCAAATACATCAACTAGTATGCTGAATATTGACTCACTCCTTGCTCATGTGACCCACATTTAAATTACACTTTCTCATTTTTTAAGCATATTATAAATAATGTTTAATCCTCACAACATGGTGAAGTCAGTTGGCATCATTTTCCCCTACTAATGGAAGAAAAGTTTGTAGGAAAAAGTAATATGTTTTATTAGATGTCATTACTGCTTTCAGGTTTATTTCAAGGAAGCGCTCCTATAAATTTGCGCTGAGCTAACTAATGAAATCATACCAAAAGTAATGGAGGAACTGGTTGTAATCCCAGGTGACTAAGAAGAGAATGCTTTACCATTAAGTAACCAGTACTCTATAGTCCAGGTGTCCTGAAGGAAGCTTGATGGGAATTTGAATTTAACAATATGTAAGGGTAACACTTGGACACAACAGCTCAACATAACTGCCAGTGAGGTGTACTGGTCCCCAAATTAGTTTTTACAGACTTCACTGACAGCATCTGCCTTGAGAGTGCTTAAAGGACAAGATTGTACATTCCATCTTAGCGAAGGAATGGGTGCATCTTTTTCTAGAAATGATTCAGCCTGGAAGTCCCAGTTTGCAAATGTTTTTCATGTATTGTTGCTTCAAGAAAAGTTGCAGGGAAAAGCACAGCAAACTTGTCTAACAGAACAAGAAAAGCAGCAGTGAGGCTTTCCTTCTGGGGCACCAGGAGGTGCAAGGAGACAAGGGAAGGAAAGAAATTGAAGTGGCAAACTAATTTCCTCATGATCTGCCTTTGGATAACTTGGAGTTTGTGCCTGTGTAGTTGCCAGTTTGATAAGACATGTTTCCTAGTTATTTGACCGTGTTACTTTATGGAAGGTAGTTACTTTCTACAGAATGCAACATATGTGTATCTTGAAGCATGTCTGGACACGAGGAACCCCTGTGTTACAGAAAAGAGACATTTTGGAATAGAAATGACTGTTTTGGTAAGTGGTCATGCTGTGACATTGAACCTGGATTTTTGGGTTGACTATAGTGTCACCAGGTAGCCTAAAAACAGAATTTGATGGAGAATTGCCGTAACTTCTGCAGAGATGTTACAGTAGGAGTGTTTGGTAATTTGTCTTTTTAACTGAAAATGCGTTTATGCTTTTCTTCATAAGCCTGTTTTAAAGCCAGTCCTGTGTTTACAGCTTTCTCACTATTTAAACAGCGAATGCAGCATTTTCACTCAAAGAGAAACAGCTGTATTGTTGTCGTGGAACATACACATGCAGCCAAACTAAAAGGTGACTCTGGCTTGTTGAACTTGGAGGTTTCCCTTTTTGTTTATAGCTCTTGGGGAATTCCAGCCAAAATCTCAGATGTAATTGAAAGACATGCTTTGCCACCCTGATTTTGTTTCCCTCTTTGTTGTACCTTCCCAGCCATGATTGTTATATATATACTTAGAGACTTTGATAGAAGGGAATGTAAAGTTTATTATGTTGCAACCAAATCTTTAATTTCATGTACATATTTCACTCAGGATAAAAGAGTGTTTTTCTCATATTTTGTTAGAAGTACCATAGGAATATGTTACCAAGGGGAGCTTAGTATGAGCTAAAACTTTCTGTTCATAAATCTTTTATAAATAATGACTAAATATGGGAAATCAGGACAAGACTTAATTACAGGGCTCCACCACTATATGTAACCTAAGCACAGAAGGAGTTGTATGAAAACTGGAGTTACAGTAGCTAGAAGAAATCCCTCTGCAGTTGTTGCATGAGGAGGGTGTGTGAGCCTGTATGAAACCCAGCTCCTTCATTCAGAAGGGAAGAACACTTTTTCTCACTGGTGTTAATAGTTTGGGATTAAGCACCTGATATAAATGGATCTCAGGATTATAAGAAGAGGCTTCTATCCTATCTGCCAGATGAACAGAAACACTCTCCACAGGCTGCAGGGTAAATGCTTTTTTGTAGACTTGAATTAGGTTAACTGAAGAGGCAGGAAAGCAAATGGTATTGTCTTGCAGGAAATCTCATCAACCAATGGAGACAAGAAGGTAACTTGCTGGTAAGAGGTATCTTGTCCCTGTACCCCTAAACATATCACACAGTGACAGGAGGAACGTGTTTACAAATGCTTCCCTAATCTCATGGTTTGGATGGGCAAGACACTTCTTGCTTTTTAGTATAGCTAGCTGTTGGGGCAAAGGAACTCTTTACTACCTGAAGAAGGAGTATCTGAGATATCACAGAACCCAGCTTTTAATAGTATTGCAAAGAATTAGTTTAGGTTTTCTAGAATGACTTTATCTTTCCTTTCGTCCTTTTATTCCTTGTCCCACCCAGTCTCTTCCAGTTTCCTGCTTCTGCTTTATTTATAGCTAGATGTAATAGGTGGGTTTTAAGGAAGTGCCTCAGGGACCAGATAGTGTAAATCCCACTAAATTATTGAAAATCACATTTCTTGTACATAGATATTGATGAATGATGTTTGGTTGCCTTTAGCAGAGGGGTTAAAAGCATTTGTGTAGCGAAGAACTATGTAAACTCCCTGAAAAGCACAGTTGCAATGGACAGATAACAAAGTAGATGCACAGATGCATTAGACTCCTCAGGGAGCTATGCAGCTTCACAAAATGCAAAGATTTTAGCAGACACAAGAAGTATGTGACTCTGTTCATGAGCACCAGCTGACAGATTCATGCAGTATGCTTTTAGACTCTGTCTACACTAGGAATTTTTGCTGCCTTCACAGCTTTTGGCCAGCTAGAAAGGAGATTTGTGCTGGGGTAACTGCCAAGGCAAAGCCTGCTGTCAGTAGTGATTTGCAAAGAGGCGGTTTACCTTGGTTTCAAGCTGGGACTCATGTACACTAGCAATCATAATTACAATATTTAGCTTTAATACAGTGCTTTTAAGATGGGTATCTAACAAGCCTTATAGGGGAATGGAGGGGTATCATTAGCTCCTCAACATGTATTAATTTTTGCAACAGCTACAAACCATAGTGGGGCTGAAAGGGAAAGAAGAAAGGTGAACAGATCTTGCGGTGTTGATGTGCCTCCTGCAGCAAGTCTGTCCCCATTGTTATTCTAGTGTCTAAAGGGAACAGGAGCTGAACCATGACTTTTTTCTGCCGCAGAAGCTGAGTACCCGCTGGTATCCCAAATAAAAAAATGAAGTTTTATATTGTTTCCCTTGAATGGAAGCAGCATGACATGAGCGTGAAAAGAGTGGAACAGTATGTTAAGGGAAACACGACTGAAAGGAGAGAACAGCTGACTCCAGGGGCTGAGCAGAACTGCCCTCTTTGCTTCACTCTATGGGTTTGTTTTCAGCTCTTCAACTCAGACTGTCTGGTGGGTCTCACAACACATCTCCACAGCTGTGGGCTGGAAAATGAAACAATTGCAAGGAGGTTGTTCATTCTTCCTGAAACAAGCTTCACAAGCTGTGGAAAATGAAAGCTAAGGCTGAACTTTAAATCAAGCTGAAAGCACTAAGATGCAGAAATGCAGAGTGAAGCCATTCAATAGAGTCAGATTTGGAACAGAGCCCTGAAAAAACCTGCAGTTATGACTAATCCATTTTTCGTGTGTGTGGTTGTAGGTAAAATCACTTCTTTTAAAGATAATTTCTCTCCCTATGTTAGTTACAGTTCTTTACTGTCATTTTAGATAAATGATGTGTTGACATGTGAGTTCAGAATCAGATGCACTGCAATGAGAGAATTATTTCTGATGCTGGAGTGGCCCTGGCTGAGCTGCTGTTGAAGAGGAGAAACAATACAAACAGGATATTCAGTGTTAAGCTGCAGGGGCACCCTGAGACACCCACCCAGAGGCAAGCACTTGAATGCTCACTCTATCCTTCAGCCACGTTGGCTGAGGAAACTTGACGTAATAGCAGACTGTAGAGCTCAGTTTGTGCAGAGCTGAACTCATGCAGTGACATTTTAGAAGTGAAATAATCTGAAATGGAAACTTCTGGTGTTCTTGTTACATTGAACAAGTCTGTGAGGCACCATGCAGTTTTACAGGGTAGCCTTTGGGTGCTTTTATTTTGTTTTCAAATAGTTCTAGCCTTGCTTGCTGATCCCTTCTGAGGATTCCTGATCCTGTGATACAGAGCCACTGATGTTAACACACTGCTGTAAGGAGAGGAGATGTGGTATGGCACTCTGTGTTTGAGTGTCATGGCTGTTGTGATACCAATCCAACATTTACAGACTTTGCAGTCTTACAATCAGTAGAGCTGTGAATAGGAGTATGAATTCAATGCAAACAAGCAAGAGACTGTGGAGGGGAACAGCATGGGAGACTCTATCGAGGCAGGTAGGAAACAGTACAGTGAATCCAATGCTGATGGGATATGCTTGACTTACAGACTACATCAATCTAGCTAAGGCAGTGCAGTGTGGTGACAGTGCTTGTAGTAACACGCAGTACTCTGAGGGTGCATGCTGTTTTCTGTATTGCATATGTATCTGATATCCAGGAACAAAAGCAGTTGGCGTTTCCCTGGTGTAGGCTGAAACGTGGTACAATGTGATAGAACAACAGGGAACTCCTTGCTGGCTTTTTGCCCTGTGCAGATTCCTTTTGAATTAGGTTTTGACCTTTAAAGCAAGACCTGCTTCTTCAGTTTCTCATTGTCTAAATTCTGCATTGAAGCTTGAGAAACAAGTCTGTGAAGCTGGAGAATTTTTTAAGCTCTAATTATTGAAACATAGAGTAGGTAGGAGGGAGTCTGCTGAAGGAGAGAATCACCAAATGGAAACCATTTTACAGATCTAGTGCCTTTTATTTTTTATTTTACTCTGTTCCACAGCAATACAGGCCCAAGTGGTGCTGGGCTTAAATGAGCACAAACCCCTGATTTATATTAAAGACTGGTCCACAACTCCTCTTCTGCTTTTAAGATGCACCTCTACCTCCTGATCAAACCACCACCTTGTTTGTCCTCAGTGATGTGGAAACCTGAAGCTGTGTTCCTGCTGCCAGAGTTTTGTACTGGAGCACTGCAGCTAATTGGTGCCAGCAGCCCCATGCAGGAGTTCAAGGGTAGGAGAGATGAAAACCACTATCCTGACTAAAAATCTGGGGGTATTTAGGCAGAGGGGCTGTGATGGAAGAACCTCTTTTGTTTCTGAATTTCTTTAACATTACCATTGCTCTAGTTGTGTTTGCACAGGATTTCTCAATTTCTCATTCAGGCAGATTCTGTCATTTCATGCAGATTATTAAGTGCAGACTGAAGGGCAGCTGAAACTGAAACTCAGCTCTGGGTAGGAGGCAGCAGCCATTCTGTGCCGGAGGAAGGCCTCGGTGCTGCGCGTAGGGATCTCCAGGTGGGACTACGGGGGACGTGGAAGCATGTGATTATTTTTTGTTCAAACACAAGGCTTAAGTTTGCAGAAATACCAAGAGGTTCTTCAAGGCTGTGAGAGCCTAAAGCCTTGGATTTCTTCTGCCTCATCTGCCTGCTGGCATGCACAGCCATGTTGTCCCTTCTACAGTGCATTTGATCTGTCAGTGACTCATTTGAAGGCTATCTTCACCAGCAAAGTGCTTCAGGGCTGAGTAGCACTCCTGTATCAGCTCTGTTACTGTACCCTGGTATCAGCTACTCCTTTTGCTCCTAGGGTGCTCCCATCCTTTGATCTGTTACCATACTGCAGCAACAACATCCCTTTTAATGCTGCATCACATCGTGCAAGGCCATCATCACTCCACAAATGCTGCAGTCTCTGCTGCCTGTGTGCTGCTCTCACAAGTACATCAATACTTTTTCTCTAAAGCATGAAATAAACTCTTGTTCTCCTCAATCCTCAAATAATCATAGTGGAAATCACTTTACTACAAGATGGCCATTTCCATCACACACTAGATGGAGGTATAATGATATGGTTAATTCTTTCTTCCCTTCTCCCTGTTGCATTTGTCTGGCTGCTGCTTTTCAAACACTATGGGGCAGGGGCTGGTTCTGTGGGCTCTGACTGGTCTGTAAATCCTAATGTTACTGAGCAGTAATGAATCCTGTCCTGCAGCAGGAAGTGCCCTTTTGCTGGCCAGGTTGGATCTTGTTTAATTTGAGGTTGATTCTGTCAAAGCTAGAATTCCACCTCACTGGAAAGAAAGATGCTCTGTGTGCAGCAGGACGGAAAACATTTTCTGTGTTTTACAGTTTTTTTACAGTGACGAATGGGCAGAGACAACACAATAATTTAAAGCTTACTTGCTTAAAATCAGCTAAATTCCTAGTAGTGCTGGAAGCAAGACCAGTAGCAGAATCTGAGCCGGTTCTGCTGGAGATGGAGATGGTGCTTATCAGATGACCTAGAAAAGCCTTCCTGACTTGTATGATTCGGGACAGGAACTCTGGTGTAGGAAACACATGCCTTCTCACAGCCTACAGAGCAGTCAGTTCCTGCTGTTGTGCTGCATATCAGTGATGCAGCTTGTTTCATCTGTACACTCAAGGGTGGACCTTGGCTGGGCTATGGGGTGGAGGACATGTTTGCTACACTAGGTCATGCAATACAGGGAAGGCTGTGGCTACCTAGGTGTTTGTTTCCTGATGGGGTCTGGCCAAGTGGCACAGCCTGTATCTGCAACACATCACAAACACTGGGCGTCCTGACCACAGTATGCTGATCCTGATGTGATTTAATAGTGATGAATCACTCTCCTTCCACTGGCCAGGTTGGGCTTGTTTTATTTATGCCTTAAACCCCCTCTTCTCTCCCACACTGTGATCTGTGCAAAACTGCTTGGCAAGTTAAAAGTTCTGCCTGCTGTGTGGGCAGGAGGAGGGCCACAGCCTGGTGTGGAGAACATATAAGATGTGGTCCAGGCTTTTGGGGAGAATGAGGTGGGGACCAGAGGTGCCAGTCCTGTGCTCAGTTCATATGACTTGCCCAGCCTGTTTCACAGATTCATAACTACTGATCCTTGACTATGTTTCAGGCCTGGCCTACAGTCACTAATTGTCAGTGTCCTGGGGCTTCTTCCAGGTTTTAATTGTTGCTATTAGTATGATGGATGCTGGAAATAAGGACACATTGGAGAAAGGTGGTAGTGTTTTCACTGCTGCTTGTTGTTGTTGCTGGAGCTGCCATTAAAGCTGCTTACTGGCATTTGCCCTCCTGTGAAACGTGTGGGTGAGCTATTTATAAATGTGCAGAGAGATCCTACATCTTTAGCTTGTGCTAAAGTAATCCCCACCAGGAGGAGAGAATCTGTCCAGGACTGCAAAGGAAGTTAGTGGCAGAGTTGAAAATAATCCACTTTGAGCCTCAGTGTTGTCTTTACGATGGAGTGGATTTGTGGAGGCAGAAGCAGGAGTAGAGAAGCAGCATACTGTTTCCCGATTAGCTCTCTGTTTTACAGCATGATTTCCCATCTTCAGGGTGAAGAGAGGCACTTTTCCTGCTGCACAGCCCCCTCTCCTGTCTTCCTCTCCCTCTACACAGCAGATGGATGCAGCTCTGTCTTGGGCTGTATTCAGCCTCAGTCTTCCCTTGCTTTTACTCTTCCTCTCTGGAGCAGATTCAGCCTGGTGTGCAGGGGGGAATGGCTCTTTTCCTGGAGCAGTCCAGTCCCAGACATACGGGAGTTAGTCTCTGTACTTCTCAAGTATTCTTCTAAAAGTAGATAGAGCAACTGGCTTTCATTATTCCTCTCCTGTAAGGTGCAGATTGCCTCACTCTTCAGTGCATGCAGTTTCTTGAACAGAAAGATTAATACAGCTGGATTTCTAGTGTATCTGATTGTCTTTTACCTTTCCACATGTGGATTTGCTGATGACTAATAACAGGCAAGCTTCTCAGCCTTGTCCTCAGTGGGAACATGATTCTTCTGCCTGACTCCCAGTTTTTGCAAAGCTGAGGGAAATTATCTACCTTTGAGGCCTGCATCTCAGTGACCAGCTTGGTTAGGGCTGACCAAAGGACTCAAGTAGGATTAGACAGACACAGATGCACCCCAAATGGATAGCATGAACCCAATTGCCACAAGAAACAAGGCTAATGCCATGTGGTTGCAGTGAGAAAATCAGACTCTTGCTTTCCCTGCCAGCTCCTGGCATGCTGGCTGTATCTGCAGGACACACTGCCCTCTCTTTGTCCTAGGTAGGCTCTGGATCTGGGCTGAGGAACCTGCCCTTCCTGAGTGTCCAGGTGGCCAAGGGACAATTGCTGGAGCCCTGTGGGGGAATCTGATATATGCTGTGATTTATAAAGTTGGTCAGAGTTACAGACTTTGTAGGTGATTCCAACATCCCCTCCAGGATCTCACTGTTTTTTTGTTGTAAATGAGAGTTTTATGTGAATGTTGGAAAATCATAATTATGATATAAACATTTCAGAGAATTTACACTTCCAGACATCATGGAGTTGTGGGAGGAATCTGGGAACAGAGACTTGTTTAAAAGAGACATCTCTGACTTGATCTGAGTGGTGCCCTTTGGGGTTATGCTAGCTCAGAGCCTGTCCCTGGCTGGCTGCTGGAGTGATTTAGTGTGAAGTTGAGCACTGCACTGCTCAATACAGGTATTTTAACAAGTGGGATTTAGTGCTTTCATGTTGGCACATTTCTGCTACATGTTGTGCTTGTTCCTACCCTTGTGTGTGTTATTTTGTACTGGCAGTGTCTGACATGGTGTTTAACCTTTTTTATGTCCTGGAGAACCTAATTAATCTGCACTATCTCCTTTTGGATTACTGATATTTTATGCTACAGCAAGGTGGGGGTGGGGCTGGGAAAAGTTAGCTGTTTTTCAGAGCGATTGTGTTCTTTTGTTTTGTTTTTTGTCAAAATAATTGTTGTCAGCAAGAAAACCCAATGTGACTTGGAAGTGTATGTACTCACTGCACTTAGATTTGAAGGAGCAGCAGATAGAAACAGGCAGCACTTGGGTCAGAGTGCCCCAGAACAGTGAGTGTCCTGGGGCTGCACAAGTTGATGGCTATCTCCCTTTTCATCTAAATACACATGGAGTCACAGAGCTAGTTCTAAAAAAGAAAAAGACACTGTGATTCCAAATGTCTCACCTCTCTTACCTGTCTTACTTGAGGAGTCACCTCCCCTCACTGTGCACCTCCCATGTGGATTGCAAATCTCCCCGTGTGCCTGTAGCTCTGTTTCTACACCATCCCAGTACTGCCTGCTCTGCGGTGTCACTGGCTGGCTCCCCACAGCTGGGAAGTCCTCGGGGACTGCCCACTTTGTGAATCAAACCCTAGGCAATGTTGAAGTCTAAACACCTACACAGGGAGTGGGAGAGCTGGGTTTTCTGCATCTTAGGGGAGTTCATACACAAGTCTCAGACACTGCATGAAACCACAAGCTGCTGGGGAAGGCTTGGGCAGGTTGAGGGAGGGCTTGGGGCACTCTTGCTGGGAAGCAGAGGGGTAGTGTGGGGCAGTTCAGGGCAGAGTTACCCACGTGAGAAAGCCTCATGAGCTTGGACAGGAGCAGCAGGCTCTAGGCTCTGCTCTCAGCACACTTTTGCTAAGATCCTGAGGAGACGTCTCTGTTTTAGGAGCCCACTGTCCTGGGGCACAGGACACCTGCTGAGCACTCTGCCAGGCTGGCACTCTTTCTTATGCTTTTAAAAGGAAAAAATCGCTTCTGATCCACAGTATCCCACAGCAGGGAGTGCCTGCCCTTGAAGAGCATTCCCAGCTCTGGATGTAAAGAAGCCTGTGACAGCTAAAACACAGCTTTGGCATATGCTGGCTAACAGAGCTTGGCTGACATCTGCCCCCATAATGCTGGGGAGCACGGGTCAGCCACAGCCCCAAAGCACTGGGGTTTCTCTGCACTGCTCAGACTGACGACATGTCTGGCATGTGGTGATCAGGAGAGAAGCCTCATGCCCACTTCTTGAGCTTGCCTTTTCCTCTGGCAACTCTTGGGTTTCCTCAAGCCATGGGCTATACCTGGCAGTCTTGGCCTGTGGACCACCAGAAGTCAGATTATGGTGGGAGGAGTTAGGGTGCCAAGAAGGGGTACATTTCCATGAAAAAAATTCAGCGCAGATTTGCCATCATAAGAAGAAATGGCTTCTATCTTGCTGGATCTCCCCTGTCTCTGTTTCTCCATCCCTTCTTTAAGGAGGGTGTATGCGTCACCTCTGTGGTTTCTGAGGTTTGTGACATCTTTTTTGGGAGTCTGCCATGCAGTGACTGCTCACGTGTGTTAGTGGTCTGCTGGCTATGTTGTGATTTCCTTACTCCAGTGCCAGTAAGAAACCAGCCATCTGAAAGTGGAAAGTTCCTGCTTTAATGTTCAGCCTCACTTCTTTCTGTGGTCTTGCAAGCTTACTGCTAGCAGTAAGCTGCTCTGTGCTGGTACTGTCTGGCTGGGCTGGCTTGAAGGAAAGGCAGGCTCCAGGCCTAACTGAGTTCACTCCAAATCTCCACTTGGTATTTTTATAGTGATTTACACCTTTCTGAGGTCGAGCCTTTGAACCAGAATTTTCTTTAAAACTGAAATGAAAAGGGAAAGCTGGAAAAAACAGCCAAGGGATTTTTTTTTTTTATTTGCAACAAGTGAGATTTTGAAGACCGCCTCGGATTCCTGCTGGCCAGCTGCATGAAAGACATTGTACATGTGGCAGCCTCCTTCCCGAGTCATTAGCTTGTGCAGGTCTGTCGGTGACCAGCCTGGGTGAGTCCTCAGGTAGCCACAGGGAAGTCCAGAGCAGGACAGTGTGCCTTCACGTAGATTATTTGTTTCGCAGTTCTCACGCTTCGGCTTGACCAAAACCATACCTTGACCTTATAGCTACAGGCAGGATCACAATGACTTAGCAACAGTTATTTATCCACTTATATTAGTTACTCATGTAATTCGGAGATAAAGAGACATTCATTTTACGCCGGCCGCGGGTGACCGGGCGGGAGCCCTGCCACCACGGCAGGCTTTAGCTGCTGCCACCAGAGGACACTGTTGGATAGTCTATAGACGCAGCCAGCTGGCAGCCAGCGTTTCCCTTTCTAGTTTGTCTCAGCTTGATAATCCCCCACTCCCAGCCTCAGCCTCCGTCCCTCCACCCTCTGCTAAGCTCGCTAGCCTTGGCACTCCTTGCTCTGGCATTGGTTTCTTTAGAGCTGTTCCCTGCAACCCCGGCTATTCGTTTTCCTCTGGCAATTTTATCGCCCAAGATCACCGTGTTGCAGTATCTTAGGTTTCGTTCTGTCCTCCCCAGAGGCAGGTAGCCAGTACACTAGTTTGCTCAGAGCATGTCAAGGACCTGCATGGACCATGATGTAGGACTTGGCATGCTTGGGACCGAGAGACATAAGCCAGATGCAACCTGCCCTGAAGTTTGGAAGCACTCAGGGTAGATATTTGGGTTTGGGCATGTTTGAGAGATTAAGTTCAGTCTGGGTTCAGTCCACTACAGTTCCCCATGTTAAAAAAATGTCCCATAATTCTACTCCCTGAAATAAGAGTGAAGTGTAAGACTCATTGATTTTGAAGTTAGTGCCTTGATGGTTTGTGCAATAAGACAGACATGCCATTACTTGCTTGAAATAATAATAAAAAAAAGTTGTCAGGTTACTTTTTCAGAGGGAAGGAGGCATTCCTCAAGGAGCCTGAACAGGTGGGCGTGGGAGTGATGTGGGTTCCTGCGGGTTTTCTTCTGGGGAAGACAAGCTGAATTACTTGTGTGTAAAATGGGCCTCCTCTCAGGCCTGATCACTGAGCCTGGGCTTGAGGCAAGGCAGAGAGGCAGTGTCCGTTGCTGCCTGTAAGAAGTTCCTCTTGGCACCCCACCTCAGGGGGAACAGCTTGGCTGTGCTGGCTCTCACATAGGCAGCCTTGGGGATGGAGGAGTGGAGAAGAAACTGTGAGCCTTGTCTGGGACTGTCGCTCATGGTGGCAAAAATTAATTTTGCTCCTTACAAAGAGAGGGCTTCCTTAGATCCAAACTCAAATGGACAAAATCACTCTTGACTGATTCTCTGTGGTTAAACCCATGGTTCATGCTTTCCCTGGGGCCTGCTTCAGTACTGGCTGGCTCACCTGCAACTTTTTGAGTCTTTTGGAGTCACTTAGCAAAGTGATGGAGAATTAGACCCCGCCTCAGGCAACACAGAGACATTTTGCAGGGCCTTGTTCTGAATGTAGAACTGCTTTGTCTGTGAAAAGTTTTTTTTTGGGGGGGAAGCTCCTGTTGTAGGATCCTCCATGGCATGAGGTATGTTCTGATTTGCAATGTTGCCTGGAGATCAGAACGGGGTTGTTACCATCTACTGTTATGTCTTTCACTGCTAACACACAGATTTAGAGATAATACGAATCTGTATCTCTGTTCATGTCATTTGGCATAGCTGCCTTGAATTCAAAGAGTTTAGTCCAGCTGAGAATCTGGTCCATCTTGTACACACAGGATTTTGTTTTATGTAATGGTGTTTCTGCAAACATCTTTCCCAAATGCTAATAGTGCACCAGAGAGAGAAAGTTCATGCTTGTGCTTTGGTGAGAACTAGTGTGCTGAAGAACTCCATGCATTGTGCTTAGACCAAGAAACAGGGCTTCAAACACCTCTGTGATGGGAAAAGATATTTAGCTGGCGGTTTCCTTTCTGTTCAGGAGAAGAAGTGCCTGCAACACACTGTAGGAGAATTTAGCTGGTCAGCTCATGAGCGTTTTTATATTTGAAGTGTTTACGAAAGGGGATGGTGGCTTTAGAAGTGAAGAGTAAAAATGGTCTGGCAGTTAAGTGATGTTTAAGGATGAATGTGGTGTAGGCAGCATTCACTTGTAATATGTCAGGAGGCAGGAGGCAGCAGTCTGTATTAATTATGCTTACAGTTAGCAGCCAATGCCTGTGCTTCATCCAGGACTAACTGTGCTGATTATGATTGATTGGAATTCTAGAGGACTCAGGCTCAGTTTGTCTTCTCAAAGGGGTGGATAAGTATGCTGAGATGGCAATAATAATTCATTAAAGTTTTATATTCTTTATGGTGCTTTGTCCCCTGTGATGGTAGAAGCATTTCTGTAATCCAGAGTACATTGGAATATTCCTGGAACATTTCTTTCCTAAAGAGTATTCACATTCAGAAGACTGCTTCAACTCACTGGGAATGAAACTGTTCTGCAGAGCCCCAGATTTCATGTGTGTGTGGCAGCCTGGGAATTGATGGAAAGAAAAGGAAGGTGCTGAAACTCATAAGAGAAAACTCTCTGCTCCTCTCCATCCCATGTTGCTTCCTGAAGTGGTTGAGGAGTTTGGCAGGGCCTCCTGATTCTCACAGAGACACTGAAGGGTCTTCATGTCACTGAGGTTTAGGCTGTGTGTTGGAAAGGTAGTTTCCTCCTGTAGTTGAAGAAGAAAGAGATAGTCTGACATGAGAATGGGGGTTGACATTTCACTGCCATGTCACACCCAGAGAAAAATGGGATCTGTGGCAAGAATGGATGTGCTTTCATTTTTGTTGGTTTACCCAGAGCAGATGAGATGGCTTTATCCTCTTACTTTGGCTGCATGGAGACAGCAAAGTCCTGATCTAACATAAAGCCTGCAACAGCAAAAGGTAAACCTGTGAGTTTCTTTTGGATCATCACTTTTGCATCGTGTAGCTCTGGCTTTTTTGACCCAGTATTAGGAGTCCTAGAGTTGGGTTTAGTATTTGAGGGTGCAAAGGCTTAGACTGCTCCCATTTTGAATCCTTTTCTATGAAGTCTCTTTTTTTCCCACTGGCTCTTTGATTGGCTACATTGCTGAGTAGAGTATGAAAACTGGGAATCAGAAGTGGTCTGAATACACTCACCCAACCCTGCTCCTGCAAACTCTCTGGTATAGGAGGGTAAACCAGGAGCAAGGGTGCAGTTTTGCCAGTGAAAAGCTGGGATCTGAATCTAGTTTTTAGATCCATTGATTTCAGTGGACTTCTTTATGGCCTGAATCACCCCTTTATCCGAGTTGGATCATATACCTGCTAAGAGGTCTAGTCTGTTGATAAACCTCTCTGAAGGGTCTGCTTGGAGTCAGCAACCACGCTGTGGAGGACAGCCACCCCACACCCCCTTTTTTAAGTAATGCTGTTTGTCTGAATTTATCTCTTGCAGATGTCTTTGTAAACATGCGCAACATATACAGAAGGAGAGGCCAGGGCTTCATGGCTGGGTTCTGGTGCAGAGGAGCAGGAGGACACCAGCGATCTGCTTTGGTGGAGCGAGCATGTGGAAGGCACTTGCTCTTGTGCCTCAGTTTCTCCCTTTGCAAACAGGGGGACTTGGTAACAACTGCCTTGCAAGATGACTCCCACAGTGTGGCATTGACGTCTCTCTGTAACACAGGGCCGCAGCAGAACAGCTCTTGCAGTAAGATATGATTTAAATTATTTAGGGTGTTGTCATGTGATCAGAACTGATTGAGTTCCTGTGGCTTAACAAGTTGCCATCTGTTATCGTCCTCATTATGAATTATGCATTAGCTTAAATCAAGGCTTAAACCAAAGGAGTTCAAGCAAAGTCCTCACCCAATGATACCATAAAACTGTCTTTATGGCTGTTAGTACTGGATCCAAAACACTGCAGCCACACAAGAGAGCATGCTGGTCCAGTACAAGCTCTGCTGGTTCAAATCATCCTGGCAGATTCTCTTAGTAGCGGTAGGCTTTATGCTGGGCCGGGTGTTGTCTGCCCTCCTGGTGTAAACTCATAAAACTGGTGAAAACTCCATTGCCTGTGTCCTGGCTAAACAGACAGAAATGAGACTGTGGGCCCACACCAGGGTCCCCACGGGCTCTGAGGGATCTGAGGCTGAAGAAGGCACAGCGACCACATGCTGAATTGCTGGCTAATTAGATGTGAGGCTTTGCAAAACTGTTGGCTCTGGAAGTGCTATGAGCCCTACTGTAAAATCTGACAGTATATGTATATGGTGGTGTCAGAGTGGCCATTTGCAGTAAAACACTTCAAGCCCAGCTCAGACATTCATCAGAGTCCTCTGGCCTGGAAGTGTTGTGGCCAGAAAGCAGTGTCTGCCAGAACTTTCCCATTTCTCAAGCTGATCTGCAGTGCGTCAGCTAGTCAGTGCACTCTCCCTGTGAAGAAGTTTCTCAAGCAGCTCCAGCTATGTGTATGGGCTACTTTCCTCAGGCCAAAGTGCTGCTGCTCCTTCATAGCTCAGGTAGCTCCTGCTGGCCAAGCTGTGAAGTCTTTCCCTTTTGGTTTTCTCTTATATCGGATCTGCAGTGGCAAAATCAGTTAGGGTCTGCTGTCCTTCCAAGGGTGCAATTCCCTGATGTCCCATCATCTCTCAAGTCACATTTACAGGCCAGGCTTTCTCTGCCTGTGATACACCAACATAAGGCAGTCAGCTTGGCAGCCCAGGGTGATTGGGGCAGGCTTGGCTCTTACTGCAGTTCTGGGGTTGGCTGAATTTATACACGTTTGCTAGGCAGCAGATTGGGCCACCGACCTTGTTCTGAAGCAGAGGCAGGCTGTTTATTACCATCCATTTGAGATCAGAGCCTATAAAATAAACATTTGTCTCTGTGGGAACAGTCAGCAGAGATTACTGTAGCTATATCAAGACTTACTTGGTGAGTGTGCATAGTAAGGAACGCAGGAAATTCATGGCATCCACAGAAGCCAAGTGCTTTCACATAGGTTGTGTCGCTGTCCTGAGGAGGACCACTGGGATCTGTGAGCCAAACAGGATGGATAGGCAGGGAACGAATGTCTCCTGATATCAGCAGTGGTTGTAATGATAATTCCTGTTTGAATTTTGGGTCATAAATCTGTTTGTGGCTGCAAGGACACTTCCAGTGGCTCCAGCTTTATCCCAGTGTTCCCAGCTATTTTTTTACAGCAGGAGTGTACTTGTTCCATCAGCTGACACAAAGGCTGACTCTATGGCTCCCGGTTTCTGCCCTTGCATATCTGAGGGCAAAATCCTTTGACTTCAGAGGGAGTTACTCACACAGTGTCCCTGCTAGAAGTAGAACTATGTCCCTCTTTAAAGTAGGGCCCGATTCTGTCTTCAGCTTGATGTGCAAAGCTCTTCCCCTGGGAGAAAGCCAGCCTGCTTTTTCTCCCAAATTCACAAGTGTCTATACGCCTTACAGTTTTACAGAGGGCTGAACAGTCTTTTCAACCGAGACAGGAATTCAGTCTTTCTTAACCTCCTTTGGAAAGTGGGAAGTGGACAGGAAAGTAATAGTGGCACCATTAAGATTTGTGTAAACTGCGCTGGTCATATTGGAGATCTCCTCTCCAATATGTCCAATCAGGACACATTTTGTCCTGATGACTTTGCAGTCTGAAGGTGAAGAAAAAGAATAGTGAAGGCCTGGATGCTGGGGCCATACTGGATCAGCAAGGAAGGAAGAAGAAAGCAAAGGAGAAAGAGCTGGGATTTAGTGTGGACCACCAGGATGGGAGAAAAGTGAGACAAATTCTTGAACTAAGTCTTAAATTGCTCCAAACCACAGGGTATTGTGCTTGGGGGAGAGGCAGGGAGGGAATAGTTATGCAATTTCATCCTCAATCATGCAAAAGCAAATTATTGGACAAAGGGATTGTATTAGATATATTGCAGTTGGAGCCTAGTTGAGCATTTGATACAGGGTCTTACAAGATCTTGCCCTCCCTCCAAAATTGTTTGGCTTGTCTTGGATAGGAATCAGTCATGTGGATTTGTAAAAATGACAAATGATACACGGCTCTGATCATGCAGATTTTCGACCAATGTGACTGATGAAAGTTTTTGATTAATCCATTTTACTAAGGGCTCCTCCTGTGCATTAGCAAAGCAGTAAAGAACATTTTAATGACAGTTTTAGGTGCAATATTTTACAAACATTACTGAGTACTTTGTACATGAAGCATGGCAGAAACCAGGAAGTTTGGTAATTTTGGTGGGATAAAAATAATGAAAGCAATGGAATGTTAGAGGAGGAAGAGAGGTCTTTCTATCTGAGAAAAACATGTGAAACCAAATTCTTTAGGAAGGAGGAACCTTGAAAGCTTTAATGTGAGAGACAGCAAAGTGGGCAGTGTGTAGTTTGGGCTTGCATACTTGGGTGCATGTGATAGACTTAACAACAAGATAACTGAAGTCAGGTTATTGGGCCAGACTGTAAACTGGGGTAAGCAGCATAGGACCATGAAAATCTATAGAGATTTGGCAGTTTATCCCTGCTGAATATATAGTTGGGGTAGAATTTACTGCCAAGAAACTACCAATCAACTGGACTGAAATCAGAGCTGAAAGTAAGAGGGACGTGTTAAATGAATCTTCCCCCACATATTAAAGAAGAAAGCCTCCTTACCGAAGGCCAGAGGAGGATGGAGAGACTGTACAGGAGCCTGCCAAAATTGCAGAGGTGTGGGAGTATTAGTGAGCAGTATGGGAGGACTTGGCACACTTGCAAGGAAATGGAGTATGGCACTAAAGTCCATCCCTTGGGAGCAAGACTGCTGGCTGGGAGGCAGCCTTGATGACCAAATCAGTCTTCCTACTTCTGTATAATTGGACTCCGTGGATTATGGCTAAGATTTCACTATAGGCAGGTCATGAGATTTTACCCAACAGTCCCACAGAAGGCGGCGTTACTCTGCCCTTTAGTAGATGTGAATATTGTGTAGCCCAACCAATTGTGGCTCAGTATGAGATTTTCTTTCAGAAAGCTGCCTGCTCACGATCCAAGGAGTCCAGTTATGATGACTTTACCATTAATGCATAGTCCATACTCAGCTCCTATCCTTGGAGACATGCATGCATGCATGCAGGTCATTTACGTACTGTGGCCAGTTCAGGAAGGAACCTGTGTGCCTCAATAGTGTACTTCTCCATCCAACCTGCATCCAACAAAGCTCTGGCCACCTGGTTGGAGAATATGAATACTTTGTTTAACGTTCTCCCTCCTCCGGGTGAGCTTCCACCTGCATCGTCTGCAACACTGTAAAACACAGTCAGCATTGTGAGAGTGGAAGGGCTAAACCTGAAACAATACTGCACCATTGCACTTGGCTTGCTGGATCTGGGACTGGAGAAGGATGAAGGGTTTCCTCATCTGCTTTCCACCGTTTGTATCAAATGCTGTCTGGGCCCTTCTCAATAGCCACCACTGCTACTCTTCAGTACATTTTGCTTGAGGTATGGCTTTTTATATTGCTTTATGTGGCATTTGGCAGTTTAGTCCTTTGGAGCATCTGCTGATTGCAGTGTGAAACAGTGACTTAGGCATTAGAGCATTTAAAATGATGTCTAGTCAAAGGATGTACAAAGCTGGTCAGACTATAACCTTTGCATTATAGGCAGTGATGCAAATATGAGATGCTTTCAGTTTGAAAGCCATTCAGCTGAAATCTTCTGATCCAATAAATTGGTAGTTCATAGGATGATCTTATACTGTAGCTTTAAACTTCTGTACTCACGGTATTACCTACCTTGTATTGAATTTTAGCTACAGCTAGTGGTCCTGTGGGCCCATCTTACATGAACTGCAGGGGCTGAGTTCACATGGTAGAAAGCAGAGTTCTGTTCTTCCTCTCTTCAGCTCCATTCCTTGTAGTGGCATTACTCCTGGGTTACACCAGATTTAGGTTTGCTATCTTTTGCTTTGATAGTACATCAGGGTGAAGAGGAGTGACTGATCACTCCCCGATCCATTTCAGGAGAGAACTGGGTAGTCAAAAAGTTACTTTAAAAAAAAACAACTTAGTTTTATATCTTCATTTGCTCATGTCTTTGTGATTTCATTCCATAAAAATAGCTCTGGGATTGTTAAAGGGTGTTCTTTTGGGTAGTGGCATACAGCAGAAAAGGTAGCCTGCCTTAAGCAAGGAGTAAGCAGCTAGGTTTCAAACACTCACTGAGCTTGGTCCTTTGGGCAACTCTTTGAGAGTTTTGCACCAAGAGAAAAGGAGAGAAGAACGGAGAAAGTGGAAGGGAGTGTTTATACTGAAATCTTTATTTAGTTCCAAAAGCCTAGAGCAAAGCATCAAAACACAGAGTGCCTTGTACAAGCCAAGACAGGGAATAGAATTTCCATTTTGTTCCAGATGAGAAGTAGGTCTTGTTATAAAGGGTTTGGGTGACAAAGCTAAACGTACTTTAAATTTCTACTTCAATCTATTTTTAATTATTCATGTGTAGATTCTTTTGTAGGGTTAACAAGGAATTTGCCAGAAGCCAGCCAGGCTTGAGTTGTAGTTTTCCAGCAGACATCCTGAAAAAAAACACTGTCACAGGCAATCAGCATCCTTGGGGAGGTGGCCTGTTAGCAGGGTGTTTACTAATTGGGATCATTCTACAGCAGATAATTGTTTGTGACACCCATGCTGATTGGACCCACAATATCTTCCCATCCTGCAAATGGTCCATGACAGTTTTGATGAATTTGAAGTTTGGGGTCTGAATAAATCTATGGAAGGAAAAAAATGCTTCCACTGGAAAATATGTGTAGAAGAGCAGAGCTCTGCCCTGGGTCAGCCTCCAAGAATGGAGCCACATGAGCACACAAAGAGAGGCTTCTCAGTCGGTCTTGTCAGACTTTCTATTTTTTTCCTCTTACATTTAATTAAAAGACTGGGGGAGGACCAGCCATGCCAAATTAAAAAATGGGAGAGATGGTTTAGCTCGCACAGAACAGGGATGTCCTAACCAAGGACTTACTGGGAAACTGCTGATTTATTGAAATATCCCTGGAATGAGTTCAGGTGCAGGTTGGTCCTTCTTGGTGGCAGACATTAGTGAAAGTGATGCAGATGTCCCCAGCAAATAGGCAGTTCTCTGAGCTTGGGAGCAGTATATAAAGGTTGCAAGCATCATTTTGCAGAGGAGCTGTAGAGATTATTTTTTTGTTTCTGGGGTGGGAGCAAAATGTATTTTACATTTTTGCTTCATTTGACTGCTACATTGATATGTGCTAGAATTAAAAATTCTAAAAATATTCTACAAAAAAGGTTCTTCATAAGGCAACAGTTTGGAGCACCTGGTACCAACCAGATCAGTGCTGTCACAGCCAAACAAAGTGAAGCGTTCAACATGTCCCAAATTATACTCCTTTCTCAACTGGCTCAGCCTTTCAGCAATTTTTTTTCTTTCTCTGGAGGAGTAACTTCACCCTGGCAGATTTCAGGTCTAATAAGTCATCATGTGTCCACAGCACTTTATGGCCAGACCAAGGATCACAGAACTGTAAGAGCATTCTTGCCCAGTACCCTGCTCAAAGCTTATTTGTCCTTCTGGCCCAAGCATAAATTGTATAGCCAGGATAAGCACCATATTGTGTATTTTCACTCATTTAACAGAAATGTGGTTGTTATGCTTTGTCTGGTTTGCATCTGTACTGCACCAAGGTGAGCTGGAGATGTGGCAGATTTAGTCTTTGCAGTTAAGAGATTCTGTAAGCTCCATGCAAGTGTGCAGTGTTTGCCAGATTTCAGACTGAGGATGAAGTTGCAGGGCTGATTTCAGGCCATGGATCAATGATAGGATATTCTGGGCTTCCCTGCTCCTAAAAGGTCCTAAGTGGTCAATATTTTTTCTATACATATTTCAGGAAGACTCTAGCAAAATTAGTATTGGACACATATCAGGTCTAAGAATCACTGCTACAATTCCCATATCCACTGTCTGGACCTTTTGATTGGGAAGTAAAGAATTAAAGAAGCATTACTCTGTAATAAGCTCGGCAAGCCAGGAAAGTTGTTAGTGCTGTTATGATAAATCTGTATTCATGTCCTGGAATCACAGGGCTAGTAACGGCTAAAGTATAGGAGACAAGGATTCAAAGGTGTCCCAAGGCAACAGAGTTCATATTCCTGCTCAGAACAAAGGTTACTCATCCTCCTGAGCCAGAAACTATTTCTGGAGACAGAGCTCTCCTTCTGTAATAGCTGTGCTCCATTCCACAAGCAAATGAAGTTCCAGATGCAAATGGCATGGAAAATTATGAGAAACCATCTAGATCTGTGCTTTGGAAAAGGGGAACTCTTTATATCATTTCTCCTTTCTTCCAGATCCTCCCTGCCTAGCCCAGTAAGAAGCATCCCATGAAAGACCAGCTCACTGGACATTTTAATGATGGTCATTGTAGAATTAACCTTAGCAAGCTGAGTGGTGGTGTATGATACAGTTGCAAATCTCTCCTCCCAGTGTCTTATCAAACTGCAAACCATTCTCTGAAGATCTGGCTGGATACTGAAGAATGATCTCAATAAATTCATCACCTTGGGACCTGTGATTGTACTGCATACATTCAGTACTAGTTGACCGAGTTAGATGGTGGGATAGAAGCCAGTGTCCTGTCTTTGAGGCAAAGCTGAAGGTGCTTCTCAGGAGATCAAAACTGTAACATAGAGTAGAAGTAGCAGGGCACTGAATAGTGTAGTTTCATCATTTATGCAGAAGTGTTGTTCAATTCTATACAGACTCACTAACATAATGAGAACACCTAGCAAGCACAGCAGAAGGCTGGATGAATGAATTAAAACACACAGGACTTGCCGAAGGAGATCCATTGTCACAGAAATGCAGGTAGTGGATAGCAGATACTGGCCATTTGACACTATATGTAAGATTTCTCCAGGGAAACCCTCTAATTAAAAAAGAACTATATTCCCTAAAATAAACTTTTCAAGTTTTTCTCAGCACCATTGTTAGTCTTCTGTTATGTTGTAGTAAAGTCAGAAGACTTGCCCAAAGCCATACACAGAATGAAAAAGTCCTGATGGGAAGCGTCCAGGTGCACTTTGCAGTTGCCTCTTTTATGTAATGAATGGGGCTAATTAACTGTTTCTAAAAATACGTTAAACCTTCCCCCAGTAGTAAAAGCCAGGCTACTTTTCTGGTCATGCAGCATTCCACCAAAGCCAGCAGGATCTTACAGGAGTGGTGTGGTCCAGCTTTCTGGCTCCTATTAGAGAATTATGACTTAAATGGGATCAAGGACTCAGTCTTCGAGTCAGAGCACTGGTTACAAGAGGTGATCATTTTTATGACTTTTACCAGGGGCAACCCATCTCCTCAAACCCAGCATCCTGCACATTAGCTTAACTCTGATAATCTTCTGGAGCTTTAGCAGATTCACAGGAAGGGGTGGACCTGGAAGGATTCCTGGAGGCTGTCAAATAAGTATCCAGCATTTCAATTGCAATGAGCTCCAGTGCATCTTCTTTAAATCTGTTTCAAGTTGTTTTTTTGGGGTCAGTGGAACACAGTATAAATCCCAGCTCACTCAAGTCCTTCAGGCAGAGAATTTGGGGAATACATATGGAAATACTTTTGCCTGGTGTTCTCTACTCTGCACCCCTCCCAAACAGAACATACATTTGTGTTGTAGTATAAAAGGGAAAAACCTCTGAGCCTGGAGTAATGTATACAATTCAATAATACATGAAATTCAAAGCCACACATTAATCACATTCATGTTTAACTTTCAGATTTAAAACTCTGCAGGTTGGCTGGCCTTTGTTCTGCTAAGTGGAAGGGGGCATTCCAGCCTCTCCGTGCAGAGTTCAAAAGCTGCCTTGGATAACAAGTGCAATTGGCTTTATAGGCCTCATTGTATTCTCCCTTCGGGGCACAGTGAGAAGCTACTGCACAGGTTGGCCCCTTATCAAGCAGTTCAAAGGAAAAAAAGTTTGGATAACAAAGGTTTGGCAGGTCACTGCAAGGGGGTCCTTGCAGGTTCAGGAGGCCAAGACTGGAAAACTGATGATGCTGCAAGTAGCAGCATTGGCAGGTCTGGGCGGCAGGAGCAAGTTATACAACGACCTCTCCTTCCCCCCCCCCCACCATCCAGTTTCCAAACCTCTCATTTTCATTAATGTTAGCTCATTTGGAGATTTTTGTGAACAGCATTTCATGTTGGAGTGCTTATCTCTGATGTGCCCTTGTGTGTTGGATTATTATTAACTGTTATTCATGGTTTACCTTTGTCCAGTATTCACTCACTCGGATGAGTGCTGCAGCTTCCTTGCTTCTGGCTGTTCAGACCCCCATTCTCCCCTCCTCTTGCAATCTACTCAAAATGCTGTTGCAGTATGCCTTTTCCCTACCCTTTTCCCAGCCACCCTGGCTTTCCAGGGCTCCACACAGGCAAATGAAGCCATAGGGAGCAAAGACTATTCTGCTGCCCTTTAGCAGCCTGCTGCCATAAGGAGCCTGCCTACTTGCCAATATCTACACTGGCCTTAGTTATAACACCAGTGGTGTGCTGCAGCTAACCAGAGAATAAATTTATTTGCAATAGCTGATTCACATCAGAATTGTAGTCCTGGGTGATCCAATTATAGCAAGATGTGGCAGTAGTGATAGTTTTTGCTGTGGCTGCAGATATACTGGAAATAACTTCAGGTGGACCAACTTGGGGGCTTATGGCAGTCCAGCTGTGGTATTGTGGACGTTAAGAAGGTAGCAAAATCCTCACCATAAACCTGGCAAGAGGTAATTAAGCTGTAATATTTTGGCCACCAGGTAGATTAAAGTGCATCCACAGAGCTGTAATGACATGTCCTCCAGCTTCCAAATCCCAGTGTGTCATCCAAGATAAGACCTGAATTTAAGATGTTCTGCCTAAATGGGGGAGATGCAATGAGCATCCCAAGAGTGTTTGTAACCATCCCAGAAAACAGGATATGGGACAGACTTTTTAGAAGTAAACACACCGGGTGACTCAGTGAGATTACCCGTCACCAGCAAATGAGCCTGAACAAAGGTTTTACACAGTGGAGTGAAATGCCAAATTCTGCAGGCATATCAAAGATATAGTGTTGGATTAAGATCTGTATATATAATGATGACCTCTTGCTGATGGGTCATCCAAGGACATCTTCTGAGCTAAACTTAGCTTCTGATGGTGCAAATCATTAGGAGCCATCAAAGTGGTGGAACGGTTTGATCCTGTGAGGTCCTCTCCAAAACCTAAGCAGGAGAATAAAGAGGTCTTTTAACAGGGTAGAATTCAAATGCCTGTTAAGATCAAGTGGGAAATTCATCACTCTCACTTGCAAAATTGTGGGCTGACAAACTGAGCCCACCACCCGACGAGAAAGACAGCATGGCCTGAAAGACTTTCATATAGAATACAAATATAGAGGTGCAGCAGAGGGCATAATTTTCCTGTGCTGTCAGTTGGAGAGAGAATATTTTATGCAACAACACTGCATTTAACTTGCAGTTATAAAGTATATACCGTTCTTGCAGGGCCACAGTGGGGTTTTAATGAAGCAAATGGCAAAACTCCGGCTGACAGGGTTTGGCCCTCAGCAGCTTCAGCTCCGGAAGTTATTCTGTTACGTATTATATGTAGAAAGAAGGAAGTTTCCAACTATCAAGCTTTGATACAAACAACTTTTCCTATTTATGTCAGAAGTATGAAGTGTATCCTGTAAGCAGCATGCAAAAATTTCCAAAAGGCTGGATTATTGAATAGTACCTTGGGGTTTTAGTGAGAGATCACACAAATGACTTTCCAAACTTACTCCCTATGCTTCTGCACTCTCCAAATATATAGCAAAATGTGGAGCAGGCTTTTCAAAGGCATTAAGCACCCCACCCATATTTTAAGGACTGTGTTAACCTGAAATCGGTATAAAGCCAGGTGTCTAACTTAGACAGTCCCTGATGTTTCATAGTTAAAGGTTGCCATAAAGAGCAGCATTAGTTAGGACATAGTGAAAGACCTCAGGCAAGTTCTGTTGACTTAAAAAGGAACAGGACTCAACTCAGCTTCTGATCTAAAGGGTTTGACACACAAGCAAGCATCAGTCAGCTGCCCAGTAATAACTTGCTGTTGGTATATTCTGACCCTATGACAATCCACAATAAATGGAAAATAATTAAATTTAGAGTTTTTCTGTTTAACTCGTGGGAAAGCTACCCCGCATTTGAAAAAAAAGGTCCCCCAGGGATATGAGCATGCATGTGGACTGAGAGAAGCTGGTGTGTGATAGTTTTTTGCATTGCAGCCACTCATTTCTGTGCCAGAACTCTGTGATACAGCAATTTCCATTTTTTCTAACTTCTCTTGTCTTTGCTACTGCTTCCTTTCAGTTGCCATGTCCCCTAACAGACAGGTGGAGGGATTTCTGTCATGGCATTCATAGGCCAATACTGAAATTGTAAGTTTGATGCCCATATACCATTTCTTCTTTCTGTTTTCCTAACTGATAGAGATAAGCTGTATCCCATTGCCCTAAGGGAACAAGACCTAAGGTGGTGGTTTGCTGCTGGTTCTCTCAGCTTAGAAGAACACAATGCAAACTGCAACTTTTGTTTACATCTGTAAGGGTTAGATGGATGCTCACTGAACCACTGGAGGCTCCTGGCCTTTAAGGTAGGTTATAGCTGTAAGATGTCTTTATGATCAGCGAAACCGATCCAACTTCTGAAAACTTGGCAGGCACTCTCTGGTTTAGGCTGTGGAAAACATTCATGCACAAATGATGGCAACATCCAGTTCTTTCATATCTCTTTTGTTTATATCATTTATTTATGTAAGTAAGGTGTCAAGTTCGAAGTGACACCTGTGGAACAAAATCACATTTGTGATGTTGTGGAAGCTGTGGTGGCTCCTGAGCAAGCCCAGGATGGACAAAGTGTTTCCAGAAGCCTGGGAAGAGCAGAGGTGGCAGGAATGCCTACGGCGAGAAAGGACTGCATCTCCCTGCCTCTGGTGCTGGACACTGGAGTGCCTACTAAATCTTCCAGTACATGGAGTGGGACCGGCTGGTGGTGCTGCACATGTCTTTTATCTCTCACAAAGCCTAGTTAGGTGTCAGAGGTTCTCTGTGGAGACTCACCTGCCTGGTGAAATCCACTGCAAGCTTATATGGCAGGGTGTCCTGAATGGAGTTGTATTCAGGGTGGCTGAAGACAGCATCTACTGTGAGCATCAGCTCTCTACGCTGGCAGTAACTAGATACTGGATGAAAAGGGAGCAGGAGCTGGCTCATTTAGTTCAAAGTTTATAATTCGTGGACTGTGAAGAGGAGCACAGTTCTCATCATGCAAGGGGAAAACTCAGAAAAGAACATTTTTTCAGTCCAAAGTGTGGAAAATGAAGCTTCTACGACATTCTAGAGAGGAAAAACCAGGGACTCTTTTATTTACAGCAAGACAGAGGTGACTTATACCTTCTAGAAAGCTGTGTAGGCCTTACTTGTGTCAGGCTTAGCTCCCTGTCTTCATGACAGTGCTCTGGCACAGCAGAAGATTGGTTCCAATACCCCAAATTGTTAAAAATATAGTTAGGAATGCTCTTTGAGAGAGCCTGAATTTAATGTGAGGCAACAGGTTATATCTAAAAGGACTTTTTCTTAGAAAGTAGAGTCTGATGAAAGACTTGCAGTCTCTCTTCAGTTCATATGGCGGCAAAAAAATATTGTAGTCACACTGCAGGCAGCCAGATAGTTTGTAGAAAGATTCAGTAACTTAACATGATCTTGCTTGTATAGAACTTGCTGTTCTTTGATCCAACTAACTCAGTCCAGGAGGGCTTTAAAAGGAGGGAAATAAAGTGTTTCTAATTAAAAATTTGAAAAAAGTTTTCAAGAAAAAAACACAGCAGAAAAACATCAATTGTAGAATTATTTAATTTAAAAAGTTTCCTAATTCTCCCCATGTTTTGACATGAAAGGTGGATCTGTGGCCAGCTTGTTAAATGGAATTGCTTGGCTACTGGCCCACACACATGGGTAGCAAGCCAATTTCTGCCCTACCTCCTCACTGCACTCCTGATGTGCTGCAGTGTGGCAGGAGGAGACAGATGGACATGAGCAGGAACACTGCAAAATTGGCAGAGTCAGCAGTTGATTGGATGCCATTTTTACAGTTGTTGGATATTTGAATTTGGGAAAGGAAAACCGACTCATGATTTTAAGACAAGGATAATTTCAGCCCTTTAGTGCCTCAAAAGGGGAGTGACTGGGAGTGACAAAGTCTTTGAGATTTTGCAACTTGTGTACGCTTCTCCTTGTCAACTTCTTAAGGTGACAAATTAGGATAAAGGCTTTTTTTGTTACAACTTTGGGGGGAAAAGCATGTATGATATTTCTTAAGTAAGTTTAGGCCAGGGCAAAATTTATTCGATCTCGAGTTTCACTGCAATTTTGATCATTCTCTCTGGCATCTGGTGCCCATTTATAAGGTACAAAATAAGGAATCACTTAAAAGCATGCGCAAGCAAATGTGAAATTTGTGCTAAAACAATGCACTTGGGGATTTTAATACAATAATTGACCCCTTCCTTGTTTGTCTGTCTAATGCTCACTTTGTTCTCTCTAGATCTCAGAAGATATTGAATTTACTGGCTAGAAAAGGGCTGCAGACTAGAGAAAACAGAAAAATTTGCTGAGAAAGCAGAAGTGGTTAGTGGAAAAATCTTGTTTTCTCTGGGCAAATAGTACTTACTCTTCTTGTGATCAACACCAGATACTCTCCAGCAATGGTTTCTTGTTTTTCCCTCTACCCTGAAAGAGTCCTTCTAACGAGAACTGTTGTGTTTTACTGGTTTTACAGATTTGACAAAAAAAATCAGTGCCATACAATCCATTTGAGATAACAGCAGATCAGTACTGAAAACCTTCCACCTCACAAATTCCCAGCCACCAAAGAGATTTACAGACAGTGGTGACAGCCCTAAGCTCTGTTGCTCTTGTTCTGCACATATGTCATACTGGAGAGTTTTTATTTTTTGCAGGTAGATCTTAAATTTGTAATGGAGAAGAAAGCTGGTGGGTGTTTTGTGGCTGGCAGGCTGGGAGGGAGAAACAACGTACATCTGACATCTGGGTGAATTGTCGTGCTCCGTACAAAACAGTCAGTGCTGCAAACCCCCTGTGCTTCTCTTTGACATGGATACTGTGAAACCTGCATACTGCCACCGTGGTTTGTTCTTTGGACCAGGGTATGCAGCTTTTTCTGGGAACTAAGAATTTAGAGTGCTCCCTATGTGTCTGGTCCCATGCCTCAGTGCTGGTAGAGAGCTGCTGGTGGACTTCACTGCTCTGTTCCGAAAGTAAAAACGGGGGCAAGACCACAGTTTCAGTGGCAACTTTTCAGTGGTGTCTCCTTGTCTGCGTCTGTTGCTTGTGTCCAGTCGTCCCAGACTCTTCCAGACAGATCTCCCTGTTCTGGGTGAGACTACTTCAATCAATGAATGCAACGATTCCAGTATTTCATATTCAAGCTCTTGGACTGATGCTTAGCTCTCCGACCTCTGATTTAGTTCCTTGCTTCTTAGATGCCAAGCAGCTATTTGGATCCCATAACCAGGCTTTCCTTATGCTGGCAGAACAAGTTAGCAGCATGGTCTCATTCCTATCAGTAGGCACACTTTATGTAACCTCTTTGTTTCTCAGCTTGTTAGTTTTACCTCTCCCCAGGAGCAAGTCTTCAGCAGAGGAAGGATTGCACAGCTGGGCCCCGATGCAGGACATCTATTTGTCTTGCTTGGAAATTCCGAGTTTTCAGGTCTGATAATTAAGTGTTTCATTAAGCCTGATGCTGTGGTGGAGCCTGGAAAAGTATGTGCTGTGTGTTAGAGCACTTTCACATGCCGGACCACAGACCTCTCTGCTAGAAACAGCCACTGGGGGAGAGTTGTGGCTGCTGTATCAGATAAAATCTTTGTCTGAAAGGATCCAGCGGGTCTCCAAGTGAGGAGGAGGTGCAGCTGATGGCGGCATGTCCCAGGCTGAGCTGTGCACACACTGCACCACCTGTGGCCTCTTCCCCAGGAACCTCCTGGGCGAAAGCAGAACGGGCTGAGAAGACACAAGCTGTCCTTGGGGGAGTAGTAGACAGAGGAGGATATTGAGGAAGGCCAGAAAGTCCTGGGGAGCTGGAAGACTGTCAGAAGGGAAAGACATGACTGGAAGGTTCCCAAAGACATTAAATGTAGGGAGGAGATTTTCTCTGCATCTTTAGATGAACTGGAAGGCATTTGAGCATGGCTGGTTCACTGTTAGCTCCTTATCACCATATTCAGGCATCTTTCTAGAGCCTATCAGGAAAAAGAGGTTTCTCAATGAATCATTTACACTAAGTAGTTTTGCTGCAGACACCATAGGTGCAAGGCACTCTTTGGTCCTGTGGTTTGATGCAGCAATACTGATCTATGTCACATCTCTACTCAGTATCATTTTTGTCCTGAGAGAGACACTGCTCATCATGATCAAAACAGTCTTATTTTAGAGAGAACAAAATAAGAATTAAATGGCAAACAGTTCCAGTAAAGGGAGTTAAATCTCAGAAAACATTTATGCTCCCAGAACATCTCACTGCTGTCAGGTTGTGCTATAGTCAGTCATGTCAGCATTGCATTGGCTAGTCTGATTTTCCCAAGGGCCATCTGGGTTTATGGGTTGTACCTGTACAAGAAAGAAAAACCTTCTATGATGCTGAGAACTCCCTGTTTAGGTGGCTGTGCATGGACAGATGATGTGTACATTTGTAGTTAGTCAAAGAGTATTCTGTGGTTGGAAGAAAACACTGTGTAGCTTTTCTTCTACACCAGTGGGAATGACCTGTGGTCTCTGCTTTTCTATTCACTCTGCTGTTTATTACTCACAAACAATGGAAATAGCTCACATTTAAAGCGTTTGCTCATCTTAAAACCAAGACACAATCAAACAGGAACCCTTTAAAAGAAGTTTTCAGCAATGATTTACTTCACTATAATATGAACAAGCTTGAACTGAAACTTTTATGACCTATGACTTGTCAGATTTTTCTTCACAGACCTTACCCTTTAGCACATTTTTCATGATAATACAAGCCAATCTGTTTATTATTTTCAATTTAAAAAAGTAAAAAGGTATTGCATCCTCATGAAAATTGCTTCACAGTTAGGCTGTTTGAGTGGTTAGTGTAATATATCATTGTTTGATCTGGCAGAACCATCTATTTATAAGCTAGTATGTGTCAAACTATTTTTTTGGCAAAACTGGGAAGACACCTGGTTTAGTTTAGATTCCTCACTATGTAATTCCAAACATCGCTCAGTCCTCTTGGATTGAAAATGCAGGCTAAGATCCAGACTTAAGAGTGCTGCTGTCATTCACGAGATGCTCAAGGGCCTCTGCTCTTAAGGTTCATGAGATCATAAATTCTTTTTTAATTTTTCTTTTTTTGTAGTTCAAGTCTAGGCACAAACCCAAAGTAGGGTACATATTAAATGTGAGGTGCAGTTGGTCCTGTTCACTGTTTCAGAGAGTTGCCTGTATTGACCAACAGAGGCAGCAGCAAGGCAGTTAATGAAAGTTTGCTGATGAGGTCAAGAGGAGTGGGTCACCTTTGCAGAGCTGTCATAAAACTTGGGAAGACAGCACAGCTCTGGGACATGTTTGGGAATAGAAATTAGAAACACTGTATTTCTGCAGTTAAGTAAGTTTAAGGGAGCTGATGATTGACTTGCTGTTGAAAGGCACTATTCAATAACAGTGCAATAATGCCTTTGCAGAGGTGTCTTTGTAGTTTACTAGTTCTCTCTTGTTAAAGCTGATATACAACATACTGTAGTAGTACTATATTTTAATACAGTTCCCCTTTTGAGTCAGATAGATTCTGCTATTAGATAAGATTCAGGATGTACATGTCACTATTGCTCGGTTGTAAAGTTCAAGAGCCTATATTGGTGGATTCATATTGATTTCAACTATAATTGTTTACAGATCTCATAATGGGCCCTGGGGTCATCACTGTCAAGTGATTGGTATGATGAGAGTTGTGGTATGCAATACTGTTTACATGTTCGGCACTTACATAAATGCAGTAGTAAAGATGAGAAAGAAGACAAGATGAGAGTGAGGGAAAGAGAGTAGGGTGAGACAGTAAAAAGAAAAGTTTAGAACCTGGCCATACGCTGTGTTTCTGGCTAAACCAGTGAACCTGGTCCTTCCTGTCCAGTAACATCATACCATTGCATCATTACCATGTTCAGCCTTTAGCAGGTTTTGTTTTTCCTCTGTGGTGGATCTTCTCTCTTCTAACCAAGAAGGAGCCCTTTGCAAGGAGCTCGCCAGTTGTCTAAATAGGCTCCAGCCCCTCTTGATTATTTTCTCTACAACCTCCTGGTGAGGGAGATAGGTGGTCTGGAAAACAGAGTCCAAGTGAAATGGTTCATGATCAGAGCAGCTAAGCAAAACTATGCTTTGAGGCCAACTTATTTTTCATAATTTATCTTGTAATGTAAGCCAATGCAGTAGTTTAAGACAAATTTATTTGAAGCCTTAAAGGCCAAAGGACTTGTATATTTAACCACAGGCTAAGTTTGACTTAAGTACACTGAAGTCAGCAATGACTGTTACCTCAGTGACCTACTATCTCCTACTAGGCAAAGTCCTTCTGTTTCTACAGCCTGTGTTTAGACACTTCTCAGTAATACAACCTTGACAGTGCTTTGCGAAGAAGAAATGGAGCTTGATTGTGAGTGAATGAGTGGTTATTAGTGGCAGGTGAACACTTATCAACATGGTGAGCAACACTGTGTTGCCATTTCTAACATGCGTTAAGTACTCAGTTGTGCACTGAGTGAAGGGTTAGGCACCCAAAACCAACATTGACATCAGCCATCTTGCTAAGAGGGCTGTGAAAGGCTGCCAAGAGAAATATCAAAGAGAAAAGGGTGTCTGAAATATTTCCCCTCACATTACTTCAGGTTACTCAAAGGACCTGCAGGCTGGATTCAACCAACTTTATGAGACTGTGTTTCAATCTGGTGCATGATGGTGCTGCATTGCTCCACTGGACAGGCTTTCCATTAAAATACAGCTAGGTGGGGTCACAGTAGGGACAGCCTTCTCTATAACAGAGCTCAAGTTACAACACTTGGCGAAGTGGAAGAGGTATGCTTTAGAACTTCTTTTAGCCTGGATGGTTTCCGATGCACCTCTTTCCATTTCATACTGGAAGACAACTTGGGATGTGGGAAGGGGATTCTCCAGCTTTCCTGTTGAGTTGCTGGGGCCAGAGGGAGCATTACTTTAGCCACAGAAGATATTCCCTTGTTTTCCAGTGGTTCCTGTTCTTAAAACTCTGTACATATTTCACTGGGTGGCTCCTTAATGCAAAATTCAGAAACTGTGTAGTTACATGGGGTTTGTGTCTTACCTTCTTGGATTCTAGTATCTGAAATCCATCCAGCTTGCACTGTAGGTACTCAAGTGGTTTGTGGGTTCTGGCCCTAAATATTTCTTCTGCTCAAAATATGAAGTGTCACCTTCCTACTGATGGAGCATCTTCTTTGATAAGGCCATTTGTTTTCTTAGTTGTCTAATACCAATTCCAGGCTATTCAAATGAATGGAAGTTACATGGATATGCATGACAAATACCTTCATTTAAAACCAGGCAGTAACTGTGCCAGCCCAGTCTCTGATGGTTTCTGGGTCTGAAAAGGTAGATAAGCTAAGAACCTAGAGAAGGTAAAAGAAAACACTATTATCAGGAGTCAGTGAAGGGGCTACCTTTCCTCCTTTTGCATTAGAGATTCTTTCCTGTAACTCTTGCAGAAGCAGTGGGACAGACTATCCCTCACTATATCATTTCTTTGAGGATATATTGGGTTTGAGTTGTTATCCAGTGAGAGAAAGCAGGATGTTGTGGATTGGAAGCATTTCATACTGACTCCATGTGGACTGAGAATTCAGTCCTGGAGACAGTGAGACATTTTCATTTTTTTTTTTCCTATGCTAGTAGATCACTGTAGAATAAGCACTTTCCAGCTTCTTAAAAAATAAGAAAAAATGTGAACATCTTTCCCAGCATTTAAACATAATATTGTTTTTAAACAGTTCTATCTCTGTGTCCAGAGCCTGGGACAATTGAAGCCTTTAGTAGATTAACATTCCTTAATAAATGTGAACACCTTGAGCTATTTCTTAGACCAGCCTGTCCTTGAAGGACGTGAACATCCTTCAGTTTACTGTAAGGGATGGCATTTTATTTCTTGTTTTGCCAGTTTTCAAGATCCCAAGATCTTTTATTATCTGAACCTTGGGTTTTTGAAACACTGTGTCACCTTTACTACTGCAGGGCTTTGTTGAAAACTTAGTATTTCTTGGACACAATGTGCCAGCACTTACCCAACAGTAAGAGAGCAGAGATTCATAGTAATAGGAATATGACTCAAAAGTACTTGCATCGGGCTTAAGAATGTCTTTTTACCCTGCAGTCAATTACACATCTTTGTTCTGCTCCCTTAATACTTCTAACTTCTCTGCTTCCTATTATACCTATTTATTACAACCAATGAGCTCAGTCTTTTAAATTTGTCATTAATATCCTAAGGGTAAAGAGGATGCAGGCTGTTGGAACAACTAAATTATTTCATCTTCCATATGCAATATGGAGTCTCAGCATGGGATCCTTGCTGCTCTTGAATGCTTCTTAGCTGAGCCCTGACAATGAACACTACTTCCAGTTCTGTACATATCATAGTAAAAAGTATGGCCTGTTCCAGTGATGGAGGCACAGATTTGTTTTATGACTATGTTACACAAAACACCACAAGCTAGTAGATTCTGATTTTTATTTGTTGGTAATCTTGATCAATAGCAGCTAAATCATTTACAGAAGAAAAATAAATGGGAAGAAAATTCCACATTTATATTCCAGCTGTGCAAAGGGATCTTAGGTTTTCCCCATCCTCTCCTCCCAGAGCTTGTCAGCAGTAGGAATTCATAGTAATAAAAGCCAGACTTATTTCCAATGCAGGTGTTTCTAGAGTGATTGTAATCTTTCTGATTAACTGCATCTGCAAGAGATCTCATCATTACAAGCCAGGCAGAAGTTATGAAGGAAGGTGTCCCTAAAGCAGTGAACTGGCAATTAAAATAGTATTATAGGCTCTGAGACATGAGATTGCATGTGGAGTTTGGAAATACAGTAAAGATAGGTCTGAAGATGTTATTATGCCACCAAAATCTTTGAAGCCCACGGCAGCATAATGGACTGGCAAAGGAGTCCAATGTGATTAGGTAGTGCTGAAATCCAGCTTTTGGAGATTAAGCTGCATTACTAAGATCAGGGGCCCTTATCAAACTCAGTCCCAGCAGACTGCCCTAAGTCATCTGCCCTAAGTCATCAAGGAAATGGCTGCAGAAAAGTAAAGTGCTGATCTTGTGAAAATAGCATTTTACTGCTTGTGAAAGTCCCTAGGATGACAGCCTTCGAGACTGGGATCTGGTTTCATCACAGAGCAGGAACATAAGGTTTGGTACATACAAACTGAGTGGTCTCATGCTGTATTTGGAACAACAAGATTTAACTGAGAGGGGAATTGATTAACAGTTGCTAATCAAAGCCACATTTTCTTTTAGTCTCTCAGTTGGGGCATGTGAAACATTTGCAAATGGTTGTCATTCCAAGCTGAAGTTTTAGTGAGAGCAGCATAAATTTACACATGTAAAAATGTATATGCCGTAACTTGCCTAGAGGCTTTCACAGTCTTTATGGCCACAGCTGGGAGTAGAGCTGTCACCAAAGGGTGGCACTGTGAGAGGTGAAGTGAACCTCAGCTTCCTGATGGCAACACTATCCCCTTCTGCTCACCTGAGCTGCTGCTGGCAGATCTTATTCCAGATCTTGCTTGCTTGCCTGGGAGAGAGATTTCTTTTCCCTAATGCTCATCACTACTATGAGCTCTCCAGTTTTAACAGGATATTGTCCCTACAGTAACCTTTTGAGGTGAGAAATTACTTCCATACAATCAATCAGATGCAAAAATAGGTGATTATCCAGGATGTGTCGTCAGGATTTGAACCCTCGACTGCCAGTCCCAAACCCTGGTTTTGAGATAATCCATCCTGCATCCTGCTTGGTGGTATAAAACCAGCTGACACATGGATGTGTGGCACAAACAATTAAACTATCCATTCTCAACTAGAGGTGTGACAGTTTTTTGGTTTTCCCATCAGTGCTTTTAGAGAGACGAAAGGAGTACTTCAGTGTCATACAGCCACAACCTAAAGTCAAAAGGCTGTCTAAGTTGTTACTGGAGGAGATCCAGTTGTAGAAAGAAAAATTCTTGCCAAATCAGCTAGAGAAAGTTGACTGAAATATGTTTGAACAGACAGATTGTTCAGCGATCTATGCAGCTGGCTCAACAGAGGAAACAGTTATTCCTAGGTAATTGGAAGCAACTATGTGTATATATGTATAAAAAAATTATAAATATATATAATGGACAATCTTTCTAGTTGTTACCATTTCTCTCAGTGAGAAGTCTGAAATCCAAGGGTAGTAGGGGGAGAACTCAAACCTAGAAATTCAGTGTCGGTACCCACCCACCCCAACAACCCCACTAATACCCAAATTTTTTATA
>JANZLQ010000095.1:5949437-5971630 GCA_026212715.1 Elanus axillaris | reverse complement strand
CCTCCCCCAGTATTCCCCTATTTTGTCATAGGAGTATGTGGCTCTGGATATTGCTGAGCACTTGTTTTGTGCAGTGGGAGACAGTGTTTCACATACACTAACCAGCTATCCCCATTCTGCCCTGCCTTAACAAGCCATACCGGATTTCCTTTGCTTCATCACATATTGTGAAACATGGAAAGCCATTTGGTTTAGTCAACCTGGATGCTAAATCCACAGATGGAGTTTCATCAACAGCTAAATATCAATGCAGAACCGTGGCATGTACATGTTAGCAAAACATTTCAAATGCCCCATTCTGCATAAATTTGCATCCTGGGACTTGGCAGCAGCACTAAATTTTGTATTTGTTTTGGGAACCACAAGAAGAAAAGCTGTTCCCTTTGAAGCACTTACTTACCCTTCCCTGCCAACCTGTCTCTGTTGGGCTAACAGCAGGATACAGCTGCTCAGGACCTGGCCTTTCTAGTGGTAACTGAAGGGTTAAACTGAGCCCCAAGCACTTGTTCTTCCAGCATACCCTGCACTCCTCACTCTCCAGGATTTATGGTCATCTAGTCACATGTTAAAAAGATTATTGGAAAAATATGTAAATGAAAGTTAATAAGTGTAGCAGAGTGGTGTAAAAGCAAACTTATTAGCAACAGGATGCAAGGCTCTGCACATGCTACGTTTCTGTTGCTGGAAACATCATCAAAGAGCTTTCCAAGGCTGCAAGGCCCAGATGGATTTTACATCTTTATGCACCAGCCCTGAGCCAAAGCTGAATTTGCAGGTGAGGCTGACACCACAGCACATGGGGAGGTGCCTGGGCTGCATGTCTATCCCTCAACCAGGCTGCAGTTCTGGCTCCCAGGAGAAGTGGAGGTCTCCTCAGAAAAGTGGTTTTGGGGAGAACTTTGCTAAAAATAATAATAATTAAAAAAAAAAAAGTGCAAAGGACAGCTTTGCTTCTGCATAGGGAATTTAATGGGGCTTTGACCTTTAGGCTGAAAATACACATCACAGCTATTCTCTTTCCAGGCCCATTGGAGTTTTTCCCCCTCTAGAAGCTACATGTCTTTTTGCCAGCAGCCCACAGGGCAGTGCTTTAACCTTGTTATTTTCTCCCATTGCTGGCAAAGAAGTTTGAGACTTAAATAACAAAACACCAGTGCCACAAAACATGTCTGCTTTCAGCACCCACATGTCTTATGGCTAGGATTTCTGTGGCAGCTAGTGGAAGTGGTAACCAGTCTGGGCAGCAGGATATTGAGTAGAAAGAGGAGAACCTCATTTCCCTCAGGGTATCTGCCTTCCCTGTTGCATCCTCTGGTCTCCTGAGAGTGCAATCCTTCTACTGCATAACTGATGGAGAGATTTCACACATTCAATACGCCAGGGGGAGAACCAGAACCAGGTCTGTGGGTATACTCAAATTTTCAGGAAAAGGTCTAGATTGCAAAATTAGGGAATTAATATTATTTAAGTATCAGACAGTTAAGTATACTTGAACTATGCTCTGCAGAGCCCCTCTTGAATTCCATAACAGAGGCTGTCAACATACCAGGCTGGATCCCATTCTATAACCTAGAGATGTAGCCAGCATGCCCACTAAGTTCCCTGTCTGTAACAGCATTTGGTCTCTGATTGCCCAAACAACATGGATCCCTTTTGCATCATGAGCAGGGCATTTGGGGCTGCTGCAACAGTCAGCTCTGCACTGCTCTGTCTGCTGGGAAGACAATGCAGCATGCCAGCCGGCCCGGTGCCCAGATCCACGCTGTGCACGAGCAGGCCTGGGATTCTGCTGTACACATTTGTCCACTTGATCGGGAACCAGATGGGCGTATTCAAGTCACCTTAGATCTGGTCTTTGGAAACCTCAAACTGAGACAGCCTTTAAAAAAATAAGCCCTCAAACAATAACAACAAAACCAGCATGTGACTGAAAGCTGGAACGAAGCACTGCCAGGATTTCTCTTGGCAACCCGTCATTCTAAGAATCTGCTTCTTGCCACACTTGTGCAAGGCACATTATTGAACATTTCCTGACTATTTGCCCAGGATGCTATAAATGCTGTCCAAATAGCAGGGTCTCGCCTGCCGCTTTGATACATCTGGCTAAATTGCATTAAGCAGCACGCCAGAGGCTGATGGAGTCCCCACAGGACGTGCTCTGTCTGTCAGGCTCTCCAAAGAGCCTGGGTGATGAATGATAGTACTAACATTAAACAGCCTGCCTGTGATGTTTTTCAAGTGTCCCTCCCCAACAGCTCACTTGCTGCCCTGTATTCTAGGAGATAACACAGCACAACAGAATATTATCTCATTAAGAAAGCTAGCTCTAATTAAAAACAGACAGGGCATCACCTCCCTTATGTTAGCTTGAAGGGTCCACCCTGCCATTTAAATTCCTCTTTGGAAGATTAATGTCCATACACATTGTGAAGAGTGACGTTCTTAGAAGCAGTCATTTCAGAGCAAATGTTAGATGTGATGAAAGTGAGCATCAACAATAAAAATTGTAATCACAGGGCCTTCAGATGTTCATGCCATACTATGGAGGGGTTACATACATGTGGGGGGCGTGTGTGAGAGAGACCTCTCCATCCCTAGCTTAGAAGAAATGGAGAGATGTGATTTTGTCCAAACCCCATATTAATACCATCCAGACGCATTGTTTAGGCCCAGGTTCTGTATCACTACAATATACCTGTCTGTACCCAAAGAAAGAGCACACCAGCTGAGAAATATCAAGAAAAATTCACAGGACACCCATGGCAGAGCCTTCTGCAAACATCCTGTCACATCAGCTCCTCTGTTCCTCCCATTACTCTGAGTTTCAGGATAAAGAAAGGCCAGGTAAGAGATGGATTTGGCTGGCCCCTGAATGGATGGAAAAGAAAGGGGAAAATGAATCATATCCATGAACTCACAGCTCAGTTTTCATGGCAGTCAGGTTTTTCTTCCCTGATGACTCTCTGGTTGATTTTAAACTAAAGGTTTTAAGTTCAAAAATGACTTAATTTGGAATAATTTGAAGCAAGCCAGTAGCATCACTTAAGTCACTACTTATTTTGCCTTTTATTCCTATAGAACATTTGGCACTGAGCACTGCCATGATTTGTGCAGAATTCCCATTGCAAGAACAGCTTGACACAATGGAAGCACTTTTTACTTCAGGATTTTACTGCCACCACCTGACTGACAAATCTAAGATCTGCAGGCAATGAGCACTGCCTGTGACAGGCACAGGCTTCAGCGAGCCCATTCCATGCTGCCCCTCAAGCATGCCAATAGAAGCAGTCATGTTGTCTGCTGGCAAAACAAAATGTCTTTTTTTCATGTGGATCAGTTTCCTGGGATGGGTTGCTACCCTGCCACCCCCAGCGGTGGTCCTGGCCTAAGTCTGGCCGGTGAGATAAGTGGGGGGAAAAAAAAAATCAACCACCCCAGAAGCAGCAGTAAGTATAACCTGCATCTAATCTGGGGGGCACTGTTTTCAGCATGGCAGTGGAAGGAGGATAACTTTCCTATGGTTTTGGCTGTTCGCCTCTAACCTCAGAGCACCAGAGCTCGCTGCTTTCCCTTCCAGAGCCCCCAAGTTCAACCTCTATTATTGATGGCCAGCCTAGGATCCCCTTGTCTGAATAGTGTGTTCAGTTCATATTAAACTGGTCAGTAGCCGATATAAGAGTATCTATGGATTCACATTTCTTTCGGGGAGCCCAAAGGTACAGAAGCTTTATGGTTATATCCAATATGCATACAGCTGACAAGAGCCTATTTTAAGAATATGTACTAACCTTATCAGGTGCCATCTGCCTGACTGAATGAGAGTTTCCCAGTTACTCAAATCACAATTATCTGAAGTTACGATGATCTGTATACTAAACAGACTTTTTTTTTTTTTTTTTCATTGATAAGATGATCTTGAGGCCATTAAAAGCTAGCTTAGCTGCCCACTATACTGGAAAACCTTTATAATACAAAAGATGCATTTTAGGTTGTCAAGCACAATGTAAACAGCCAAATGCAGTTGTCTCTGGGTGGAAAAGCTAAAGAAGTTTGTTTGGGGAAAGGAGGCATGACAAAATAGTGTGTGTTTAAATATCTATAGATGCAGCATAAACTTTATAGTTCACAGTGCATCATTTCAGTACAGACTTTTACTGAGCCACTTTCCATATCCCTCTCCCATTTTGGACATCTTTGAAGCAACTCCTCCAGAAGACTTAACTAGACTTTGTCTGTGACCTGAAGAAATGGCTGGCTGAAATGCAGATAGCATGGGCAATAATTTCAGGTCATGGTGCTGCCTGCACTTTGGCAATATTTTGTGAAGAGCGCTAAACAAAAAACATATACTTGGTCAGGGTGGGACCACATTGTTGCTTAATTAGCTAGTCTCTTGGACAAAACATCTAGAACCACTCGGTATAATCTGTAATTTCATCACATATTTAGTGGAAACAGGTATCCTGGAAGAAGGCTACTCATCTGCTGTGCATGTCTCTCCCCTAACAAATGTTTGGCTCAGAACCTAAGCAAGGGAATTGAGATTTAAAACTGAAACACTAGGCTTAATGCTCACCTTAATGTGCATGTAGGGACATGAGAATGGATTTCAAGGAGAAGAGCCAATTTGGATCCTTGCCCAAATCTTAGTCCCCAGTATCAGGGCTGAGGAATGATCAGGTGCAATCAAAAAAAAAAAAAAAGTTTTCTTATTTTTATATTCTTCAATTTTTGGTTCCTGCTAGTGTTCAAAGTGAGATTGTCAAGTACTCCAAGAACATCTGTTTTCTAGCAAGACCCAAAGTATCAGGAAGATGTGGAAATGTACCAAGAAAACCTGTTACTAGATCATCAGTCTAGTTATAGAAGGTCAGATGGAGAGGGCAGGAAGCCTTAGCAAAACTGGCAGACTTTTAAGGTGCTTCTGTCAGTAGTTACAGCACAATTTCACAGGGTTCTCAGAATCATAACTGACCTTACAGCTCCACATGGACTCCTACACCTCCATTTATAGTGGTCAGACTTGCAGACAAATTCTTTTAATTCATTAAGCATTCTCCCTGTTATGAGTGTGATCCAGAACTCTTCATGGTGCTTCAAAGTGTTACAGGTTTAAAAAACAAAACAAACCTAGGCCATAAATGACTTTTTCGGTGTGCTTTTGAATAATTTGCAATAGTCATAAAATCAAAGAGGAAATAATAAAATTCAATATTCACACATGTTAATAACAAAGTGGAAGTGGCTTTTAAAAACTCTCAACATCAGTCTGTGCTGCATTCTTGGTAGTTCCTTAAGGGATCCCTTAAGGGTTTTAACTGGCAAAAGGTCTAGTAGAGCAGGGAGCAGAATAGACTTCTCTACTTCAGTGGTAAGACCCAATCCTAAAATTGACTAGTTCCATATTTTCACCCTCCCTTGCACACAAGGAGATAACTACAAATTAAACTGCTTGCAGCTGTGGAAATTGCTAAAGGAGAAGGTAGAACTTGCTAATTTCAGAGTTTTCAAGCAGATCAGTGTATTTGACACTGCAAGTATCACACGTTACACGTCTGTCCCTCAGAAATATGCACATCTAGTTTCCAAATTCACCTTGGGTTACTAGTAAGTTGTTGCTCTTCTCTTCCATCCTGCCCATCATAACTTTTGTAGCCATGATATGGCAATTCTTAAAACATCCTTTCTTCAACTAGGTCATCTTCCACCATTCTACAGTTTTATGTGCCAAAATTTGATTAAAGCTTTTGATCAAGACATTGTTTCTTCTTTGCTTCATCAATTCCTCTAGTAGATAAAGTAGTGTTTTTTTCTCGGTAACTTAATACAGTACCAACGAACATTTCTTCAGTGTACCATTTTCCAAGCTAATTGCTTGCAACTTCGCTCAGTTACCACTATGCTTGCCCCAGAGCACTTATAGAATAAGAAGTCTGTAATTCCTGAATTCTGACTCTGTTTAGATCTAGTGTAATGGATTGATGGATTGGATCATTTGACTGTTCTCCCCTCAAGGAAAGCTGGCATATGGTTCTGCATACATGGCACACTTAAAGCTTGTGGAGTCTTTTACAGTTAACACAGATCCTACTTTCATTTTCAGGTAACTGTGCAGTAGTAGACCCCATAAACTGTCCCAACACTGTACAATGGATTTGCAATCTCAAAATAGCTTTCAGAAGGGCCAGGGCAGCCACAGCTCAAGAGTACCTGACCTGTAGATTACCTTCCTGCTGAAGATCACATTACAAGATCATCTTATCACAGTAGTTTTCAAGAAGCTTGCTTAGTATCTTAGCACATCCTTGTTGTGCACAAGGGGGTGTGATAAGAAAAAGAAGGATGAAACAAAGCAAATGTTGGCTGACAAATGTTGCCTGACAGCAGGGCAAGGAGGATGCACTACTGTACTAAAGAAGAATCTAGCAAGTCATGGGAGGTGCTAGGTCATCTCATTTAGGTCTATCCTAACAAATGCAGACATTGGGCACATCTACCTTCCTAATGCACTAGGAGACAGTGTTTTTATAGTCCTGTTACTTCACTCATCAAGGTAATTGGTTTCAGCTGAAAACAGCTACACTCCCTCATGCCTGCCTCTTGGCAGACCCAGCAGGCACCTGCGCTAACTAACCAGTGCTTTTTTTTTTTTTTTTTCAATGCTTCTGTTAATACATTAGGCTGCTAGACAAGATCCAGACTTTTAGGAATTCTGTATTAGCAAGACCTCCATAAGTTCTGTTTCTCTGTAAATGAGTAAACTCTCACCTGAGCCTCTGGCACCTAAGAGCAGTGCTTGTTGCATTTGATGGGAGCATATGAACACCCACCCATGCTTTGGCCTGCAACATGGCATGAAGATGTGTCAGTTACTTCAGGGTTGCCTGCATCTGGCAGCCAAACTCCTGTATTTCTATATTACATTAATGCAGAAACTGCTTCACCCTGCTTAAAAAAGCTTTTTTGAAGGTAGTCAGATATTTGCATCAACTTCTTTTACTGCAAACTGAGGCCTTTAAATAACATAAGACTTGCAAACAGAGCTGAGCAGAGATTGTTTCTTGCATTCTCTAAAAACTGGGAATCTCAAGCTTTTTTCCTGCTGAGGGTCATTACAAAACCAGAAACACCTCACAATAGACTAAACTTACTCCACTGAGATGTGGTACAGCCCATCTTCCATCCTGGCCAGGCCTCACTCAGGATATTCTGAGTTGTCTTGGCATTAAGTAACAGATGCATTTCTGAAGAGTTTTAACTGAGACATTTTCCAGCAGAAGACATGTCAAAATGGTCCTAACCAGACCTTATGATACAGTCAATCAGTCATACGTTTTGGGAGGTTCAATGGTTAATTCCAGCTTATAGTTCTGTTGCAGGCAGGATTTGACACAGCTGGGACCGGTTAAATAAGAAACTTGAGACTTGCAATGACACTGTTGCAGGCCTAAATATTAGCCTGAGCTAATAACAACAGATCTTTCTCCTCTCAGCACCAAAGGTAACAGTCAAAATAGTCTTGAATATGTCTTTCTCGTTTGCAGATCCAGGATGTTTCAGGCTGTACTGTACAAATCCCCTAGCACAGACTCAGTTGTGATCTTTACCTGCAGCAAGTAAACGGGGCACGCTCTTGACCTCAGTTTCTCACTGATGCTTAGACTCCCTATTTTAACGCTAACCTTTCAATTCCCACAATCCTCTTCCAAAGGGGACTCTAATTCCCCACAAGCCCTCCAGAACATAAACACAACACTAACCTTCAGATACAAGAATTTATTTGCCTAAGAAAGCTCTACCAGAGAATGAACTAGTTCCTGGCTGTAGAATTAGAGTTTAGCCATATAAACTCACTTTGGGGTCTGTAGTACAGGATATGAACATGAATGAAACATTAAAAATATGACTTGAGAAAAAAAGCTCTCCCTAAATATCCCTTATTGTATAAGCTGCTATGAATTAAAGCCCTTTCAGGCTGATTTTTAGTCATCAACATAATTATTTCAGAACATTTTCCAGACCAGTGTTTTTTACAAGTATTTTAACAACCTGCAAATCAGGAAACTGTAAATCAGAGAAATGAACTGAAATCAGCAATCACAAGGCAGGAGGCCCCTGGCTTAGGCTGTGACAGCATACCATGAACAGTGACAGCTCTGTTCCCTAGCTTACAAGCACTGGGAATGACTGCTAGAGATGGGCCTGAGCTAAAAGTCACCAGAGCCTGGGACTCAACAAGGCTGAGAGAGTGTGACTCTAGTGCTGTGAGCCAGAACACACTCTGATCCTGTTCTTGCTGTGAAAGACGGGGCATAGCAACACCCTGGGGTTGGATTCTCTCCCTCCTCTCCAAGCAGGACAAACCTAGAACCAAAAGCCCTTTGCAAGCATCTTCTTTCCCCAGAATGAAACAGTTCCACTTCACTTTCATATGACAAACTTGAGGTAATAGGTTTATAAGCCTTAGGAAGAGGAAAGCTTAAGTTTAGTGCCAAAAAAATATAGCCTTATGCTTTCTAGAGGTGCACTCCATCAGCCTGGGACAGCCTTACCTCAAAGTAGAATACAGAACTCTATTTCATGGTGTAACTATGGTGTTGGTTTCCCTGGAGAGGCTTTTTTTTAGCCAGTTGAGACAGTTTATTCACAAGTATTGAACACTGGAAAACTCTAATTCATCCTTTGCAAATATGGTTGAGTGGCAGCCCTTGGATTCAGTGGCCAGCAACCTGTTCAAAAGGCAGATGTTTAATTTTTGATAAAGGATTCATGTAATCAAAATCACTTCTGTCCCATGCTTAATGACATGGCAGAAAAGTTAAATCAGGGGAGTCCCTGCTCTGTTCTGTCTGGGAGTGAAGTGTCACAATTAATGGCTTTCCTAGGAGCAAGTGACTGTACATAAAAGGTTAAAGGTGAAATCTCACATTCCAGGCCTCTAAAATCTTCTACCATTGAGAACATGACAATTACTCTTGACTAAAAGATGTCACAGCTCTGAGATCTCTGCTCCAAGACATTCAATACTTTTCACAACCAAATCATGGATTTTAAAAGCCATTTGTGCAGATACCCAGGTACCTGGAGTTAGGGCCTTCTACCTTAAAATATACTGCCATCTTTTGAGATTGTGTCTCCAACTTTCTGGGCTTTAGTTGCATCATCTGTAGAGAAACTAGAGACTGCTTTGGCCAAGCCTGAGAGGTGGCCAAAGAGCCACCTTAGAGTTTCAGAAAGTTAGTGGAGCACGTTTAGGGTATGACAACAATCAGCATGTTAGCTGTACCTGGAGAAACGCATTAAGATTTGCTACAGGTGTTTTAACTAATGAGGAAAGAAGTGGTATACCTTCATGCATGAGGATTTTACTAAAGCAGGTCAAGCAAGGCACCCACAGATTTCTGCAATGGTGCAAGACATAGAAAACTAGCAGCTCGCTAGGAAAGAAAAGGTATCTGCAGTTACAGTACCCACTGCCCCCACCCCCTGCCCAGGCTGGATTTCTAACCTTTCTTATGAGACAGAAACTGTCCATGAATGAAGTCTAAAATAACTAAGGAAATACAAATTTTTACAGTGAAATGTATAGGTCTAGCAAGATTTGAGAAGATTGCTTTTTTCACAAGCTCACAGCCCTCCAGTGTCCCAAATGCAACGCAGATCTCATCCTGTGAGAAGAGTGGGAAAGCATATTGAACCTCAGGCCTAGTCCTCATTCTTGCAAGTATAGGGATTCATTCACATGGTGGCTTATCTGAATGTAGTAATCTAGTAGTTCATCAAGTATTGTTCAGGACATTCTTACCAGGACAATCTACAGCAAAGCTTTAGTTATTGAAAAGTCTCTATAAAGATGGGGTACAACTAAAAGAACTTAAGCAAAAATAAACAATAGCAAAATAAAATTCCTATATTTAATTTCCTTCTTAGCTAGTACTTACCCAAGACATCAAAAAGTCCTCCCCTCTGCCCCCTCAAAAAGAAAAAAAATATAAAATTTAAAGTTAAGCCCTGCAGAGGCACTTACATAGCCAGATTCCTAAGGCTGCATTGGTGATTACTTATGCTTGGCTGTAACCACACCCAGGGGATGTATAAAAGGTGAGTTCCAGGAGCTTCTTTCTTAGAAAAGGACTGAGGTGGGTGAAAAGGGTGAGAGGAAGATGAGTAGGTTGTATAAGTCTTATTCTTTTCTGAATAATAATGTTTCTTATATGAGTCTGAGAAGAGTCTTTCTATTGTTTCTGAGATGCTTGGTGGTTTTTTTTCTTGTTCTATCTCCAGAGTTTCCCCTAGGCTTTGCAAGTTTCTGTTTTAGCACAGAGTAGGCTAGTGTTCTCTAAAGTGAAGTGGTGGCTCTCCTTGCTGAGCTTCCTTCCATAAGGAAAATGCAGTGGGGTTACCAGGAGGGCTGGCAGCAGTTTCTTAAACAGTCTTTTGAAAGTTAAAAAAAAACCAACTATATCATAGCAAATAACACACACAAAGATACTCAGTACTCCCATGTCCTTGTACAGGCTGTCAGAAATGCTGGCAGCTGCTGTGAGGAGCTGAAAAAATCATCATTATACTACTCTGGGCAGCTTGAAATCAAATAATACGTGCACACAAAAGGTTTTCATTTTGGAGCTATTGTGCCTGGCCTGTTTTGGAGGAGGGGAGAAAGAGACCTATTGTCTCTTAAAAAGCAAAATAGTGGCCTGGTTTTAGTTCTGCAGGAATGGAGTGATCTGTGTGCTATTAGCTGACAGTAAAGACAATCTCTTTGCAGAGCTTGCTCACTGCTCGACTTAGTTTGCAACTGGTAACTGCCAAATCCCCACAGGGTAAGAGGGCTTGCACTCCAGCTGTTGGAGAAGTAATATCCCCCACTGCTCAGCATGATAGGAGAGTAATAAAAACATAACTTCTAATAGGAAAATGATGCTTGCAGAAGAAAATGGTGACTGGCTGGCTTAACAGAGAGGGAGCTTTGGGAAAGACAAACCCATCCTTAGCAAGCTTGTGGATGAAACCTTGAAGAGAACAAGAAGTGTCCCAGAATCCTGCAGATCTAGGCAGATAGTGAAACTTTATAGGCATTTGTAAATACTATCTAAAGTCCTGTTAAACCTTTAATAGACCCTACAATTCTTTATGAAAAAGATGTTTAGGAGCTTCTAGAAGAAAAATACTCCTATTTTCAAGGAATTACTGCAACTTTTCTCAGAGCCTCCATTTTTTTCCTGACTTGACTTTTCTAAACAAAAACAATTATTAAAGAAAACAACTGGTTGTGGGCACAAAGTATCCACAGTATTTGAGTTTTGTCTTTGTCAAGGACTTAACACTTATCACAACAGAGCAGTTGAATGACACTTTTATAAGTCATTTTTTCATTATACAATCTTGCTCAGGCACTCAAAAATATATAGGAAAGATTGTACCAACACTGTAAACGTCATAATTATTTCATCATGGCCTATCTTGCTTAAGCCTGTTTGTAGAAGCTCTCTTCAGATTCCAAAGAAATTGATTTGTAAGGGAAAAAATTTCCCGAGAAGGGAGAAAATCTGAGTTTGTTGCATGTGCTTGGCACAAAAGCTCGAGGTGCTAGTTCTAAAGCGATCTCTCTCCAGCTGCCTCATGCACTGAGCTCCAGGAATTGCTCAAGATGCATATGTTTCATCACTTAGGCTTTGGAATAACAACACCCGCAGTAGGCTTCTTTACCCTTATCTATCCAGGAAGTCCCTTTGCAGAGAATTGCTCTTGGCAGGGAAAGTGTCAGCATTGTTCATGCTGATGAGATCACCATGAATTAACCATTGGCTTTGGTGGTATCTCATGCTGCCTTTTTGCAAGAGAGAGAAGAAATGTGCCCACTGCCATTTCTATTGTTTTTATGCAAATAGGTTTGATAATAATTCTGCATCCATATCTTGATGAAAAGAAAGGAAGTATTCAAGGGGCCTTGCTGAGTCTTTTCTAGGTGAAATACATAATTGAAAATCCTTCTTCTTGAGCTTTTCCACAACCTAACAAACTCAGACAACTTCACATTTTAAGTGTTTTGGAGATCTTGAATGCAGTTTCCTCTTGCAGTAAGTACTGCCTTCTCAAACCTCATTAACTAGGAGGTGCCACTGACTATAAACAGAAGTGATTCAAACTAGTTTTTGTGTGTCTCTGCTTGGATGCTTTTAGTGCCAAAAGCACATTTAACATCTTAAAAAGATACTCCCTTTTCCCCCCTTAAATAATCTTAGCTGTACATAAATACTGATCTACTAATTAGGGAACAAAGATATGAATCCCATCTATTTGTGTTCAGCTGGTTTTAATGAAGAATCTTAAGCATGGTTTCAGGAACAGTTTGGACTTCCTAAATGTGTAAGCATGTGGTGTCTCTTTCCAAACAAGGTTCACAGAAGCTGTGTCATTTGAAGGACCAGGACAGCAAAAAAATAATAATCCTGTAAAGAAAAGGAAATAAACTAGGATTTTATGTTTTTCATTGGTCAAAACGTGATCATACTAAGAAAATGGACAGGCTGAAAACTAATGTTTCGAACTTCTCAATGCCAGGATAGAATTTCTTTCTCTGAAACTGTAGGAATTTGTCCTTTGAAACAGAAACAACTACTTCAGCAATGAGCATTAAAGGATCTATTATGATACTGAAATGAACTGGTCTGCTTCCGTTCAGCTGAGCACAATGGTATAGGCATGCAATAGTTGTTCATTGTAATGTTTCTAAACCCGGATTCATGTATAAAGTAGTCTGAATCATCCCCTGCCTTCCTTCTGGGATACTGATGAAGAGCTGTGCCTTTTTCACTTAGGGAGAATAAAGGAATCTTGGTGTGTTTCTGACATCTGAGGAGAATGATGCAAAAATATCTTTGGGTCAAGCTTGTCACTTACTTGCTTCAAACTGTTTCATATTCAAAAGTTTTGTGAATCTTGGATCAAACATTGTATTTCAGACTGTATCTAAATTGGCTTTCATAAACACTCAGCATCAAAATCCTTAAAAATGCATTACAGATCTCATACCCAGGCATCTGTAAGGTACCTTCCCTGATGTTCTGAAAGGATGACTGCAAGAACAATATTGCTAGTAGAGATGGGTCCAGAAGTGTTTCTTAAATCAGATATTTTGAAGGATAAAGGACAAATAAAGCTCAGTTAAATACTGGAAAAACCCCTCAAACCAACAAACCCCGAAACAGTCAGTGCTATGGATAGAGGACCTACAGAGAGAGGACTGGAATTTGGAAGCATGGAACTTCAGAGTTTATGTGGCCAGAAGGCCTCCAAATTATGTGAAATGAGTAAGGCTCATACATAGGCCTGATTGTTTGAAAAATGAATTTAATCTTCAATTTATTTTTATAAAATAGGAAAGGAACATCAAGTCAAAGGACTGGACCTCCACAGTATCCTGTCATTGCAAAAACCACAGTGTATAATTCTCTCCAGAAACATACTGAGTTGTGAAGACTAAAAAGCATGAAATGGGTAAAGTCTTTGTAATGAGTGACAGCATTCAGAAGCTCTTGTTTTTCAAGCTATCAGTGAATGTCTTTTTTTCAGAACAGAAGGATAGCATACATTTTGTTTTGATCATAATGATTTATATAAACTTACATTAGAAGCATGTGATGAAGTTAAAACTGCATTCTATGTGGCATTCAGAAGAATTCTGAATGAGCTTCTAATGTCATTAAATACTACAGAGGTAAGTTAGTTTTGCAATATTGAACATAGTTATGAAGAGCACTAGAACATTTGTAAGCTTAAATAGAGCTCATATCAGTCAGTCTGACACTGTATTTATTTATTCAAAGGACAAAGTTCTACCCAGAGAATCTTCAGACTGTTGCTCAGTGTATTACCTCAAAGAAGCAATGCTGAGAACGACCTAACACAATAAAATGCACGAACCCATGAGACAAGACAAAATAGTTGACATACCTGGAAACCCAGGTATTGCTGATAATAGCTGAGAGCAGGTTTGAGGTTTTAAAAACTTGTGAATGAGAGATTTTTTAGAAACATAGAGAGGAAACTTGCAGCTGAAACTTTATGTATAGAAGCTGAGAGGGCTATTGCAGAGACAATTATTTGTCCTCAGAAGAAGAAGCCACCTTATGCTGAGAATTACAATAAAGCTGAAAGACGAGTTAAATGGCACAGCAGATAATAAAACACAGTAGAGATGACAGAAGAAAAGTATTAATAATGTGAATGCATTTTACAAGAATATCCATGTGTGAAGGAGTGAGTGAGCATGATTAAGGATGAAAGTGGAAATTATAGTGTAACTATAAAAGGATAGAGAAAATACTGTGATCTCTTTAATAGTGAGGTGGAAAAAAGAGATACTGGCTATAATCCAGACAGCTCAGCTGTTTTGTAGAAATACCACATTTTGAGGAGCTTTGAGAAACAGTTACAATTCTCAGGACCAATAAAGCACCAGGGGCAGATAGTGTTCCTGCTGCATTATTGAAAACAGGAGGGCCTACACGAACTCAAAGACTTTAGAAACTGATTTGGTTTGGAAGCTTGAATAAATTCCAAATGAATATGCCCAATTCCGAAGAAGGGAGAAACCAGAATGCAAGAAATGCTGCAGCATTTTCCCTTCTCTGTACAGCCTATTACATCCAATCTGCTTTACAAAAAAAATGTTTTTCACAGAGTAGAGAGACTTGATCCGTTAGGTGCTCAAGAGAGGGCAGGAATGTAATCAGCATATATATATATCTTGTGTGTATGTACATATGTTTGCTCTGTAGCTTTTATGGAGGTTTAAGAAAGCTTGTGTATTTGTCACAAATTGACTTTCAGCAGAAAAAGGATCTGGATAGCTTGAAAAAAGTATTAGAAAGGTGCAAATGTGAACTGGTTGAAATGGCAAAAGTTACACATTCTGCTCTATTTGACTTCATTGAAGGATTAAGCTAGAGAGATGCTTAAGTATAATTCCTGGTACTTTTAATGGGACAGTGTAGGGATTAATACACTCATTGTGAAATTCTCAGAATGGTGTGAATTTAAATGGTTCACATTTTCTTTTTGACCATGCCAGTGAGTTAACTATCATGAGAGAGAAGAAATATAGCTCAAAAGAGAGTTGGAGACCAGAAGGTACTGCAAATAAAAAAAACCAAACTCCAAACAGTGCTTAAATTTGAAGAAAATAAACCCCAGTTGTTAGCTTAAGATCATCTTGGGAAAGCTTTTCTGGGAGTCAGTAAATACCCTAGATTATGTTGATGTTAAATGGTTTGAACACCTTAAAGTAAACTACGGCTTATTAAAAACAAAAATAATACTTTTTCTGCAGGTAACTCTTAGGTCTAAAATAGTGAGAGAGACCAAGCTGCAGAGATCCAAGTTGTTGGACCTCTTCTTAGATGGAAGAATGACCACTGAATAACTTGAACAAAGCCCTGAGATAGTTTTTTGGAGAATGTAAGGAAAAATGTGTGGAGAAGATTTAATAAAGATGAGCATGAAGTCTATAAAGAGCCTAATATAGTAAAGGTAATGAAATCCCTAGCCATTTTGTTGGCAGAGGCTACATTCAAGATGATGGAAGACAGAACAGCTGAACATGTCTTAGAAGGCTGTTCTCATGGTATTTGACCTGGGTGCTGATCAAAGAGACAGCTATTACTGAGCATGACCAAGGGCCCTTAAAGTGAATTAGTAGCAATGGATAAAAAATGTCTTCGACAGTCTTAGCAAATTATGAAAAGAGCCAGGGATTTTGGGGGTCTGCAGAGCTAGTAAGTAAGTAACTAGCACTGCATTAAAAGCTGGATATCATAATAGTGTTTCTGTAATAGCAGATAGGATGCAGTAAAAGCTCACTGAGGATTTTGCATGGTTGGAGAGTAGATCTGACTAGATCTGACTAGTAGATCTGACCTAATTATGTATCAATAGAGATATGAAAATCAAAGCCAATATACGTGGGAGGATTTAAAAAAATTAGAGCTAACTAACAACTGTGAGAGAAAGCAGTTTGGCTGGAAGTCTGGGCAGTGATTATTGGAAAGGTTCTGATGGCTGCAGTTTAGGTTTTCATGTGAATTCTTAGATAAAAAGTGTCCCTGCTGTAGATAAGAAGCTGTACATGCAAGAGACTTGGATAATTCTGATATGACTGTTTGGCCTTAATCTTTTTTTTCACTTGCTTTTGTATTCTAACCTTCTCAACTGCTAGCACAATATTTTTATTACTTAGACTTACTCTTTATGGTGTTCACTTGTAGGAGCAGTTCTGTCCTTAGCTAGCCTGAAAATAGCTGTTCTGGGATATGAGCCAAAGTTCTCTGAAGCTCATGGAAGGCCTTGTGGATGAGGTTCTGTCATATGGCTGGTTCTCGGGACCATAGGTTTTCATGATTCTCTGCAAGGTTCAAACTCTAGATATTGAGCTACTTCAGTAGAACTGACCCCTTTATATTTTTCAGTTCTTAAAACTTTTTATTCTACACTGACATGCAGTCAAGTCAACATTAAGTCACTTGGTGTTCTGAGAATATGTGTGATTACGTCTTTTGGGAGCTGATATGTGGACATTTCCCAACTACAGAAATATTTTGGTTTAAATTCCATGATGTTCTGTGATTGTAGGTCAGTCTTCCTTCCTAGTATCCTTGCTTGACAAAAAAACCCATCATATATATGTATGTATTTATGTATATATGTACACATACATTTTCATATGTATGTGTATGCACGTATATGTATACGCACATATATATAGGAACACAAGTCTCAGTTCATTACATTGTGATCTCCTCAGCTCACCCTGGCCCTTTGCTTATTCTCTGTCACAGTCCCTCTTGCAATGGCTTTTCAACTCAGAATTTTTCTGTGCATCCCACTTTCTCTTTACAGATTTAAAGGACAAGCTGTTCTTCCTCCAGTGGCTTTTGTTCCCATGACTCTTTCTCAGACTTTTGCATTAGCCATTGGTATCCTGTTGCCCCTGATAGCTCATTGAACTTGGTCTTGAGTCAATGGTCTTGTTTTGAACTGATTAGAAAAGATTTCCTTTTCTTTATCAAAGCTAAACAAAACCAGGAAAATAAAATTAAATACAAAACTATGTTTAAATAACAGTAGGGTTGTGACATGAGGCAGGAAGCTCAAAGATAAGGCTGATGATCTGCCCAGAACTTCGACAAGTAGAGGCACTGTTGTAGGAATGAAGGCCAGTATGTCAGCCATCATATACCGTTTTTGTGGGGTTTAATCAGTTGTCTATCAGAGCAATGATTGTCTAGAGTAAGTAAGAAAATAGCATCTATCGACTGGTCTGGGAGAAAGGGGACATGTAATCTTCCATTATGCTTAGCACCACCGCTCTCTCCAGGCTGAGATCTGAATGCTGAATAGAATATGCACTGTGGACAAAGATGCAGGAACCACAGTCAGAAGATTTAAAAGCACCTTTGAATGACTATCCTCACAGTTTTGCTTATTCACAAATTGATGAGATAATGTCTGTTGGGCATTTCAGGCTACTTCTAAGGGTAAGAAACACTGCTAAACTGGGCATCTTTTGCTGACATTGCTCAACAGCTTTATTGCTAATCCTTTTCAGATACTTTTAAAGCCTTGTACAGGGACAGAGGGAAAGCATCAGTTTATTACATCCTTCCCTTAGTTTCCTTGATGAAAACTAGAAATTGTGTCTGCACTTGATGTTAAAGGAATTGGATTATTGCTATGGTTGAAAACCTCATGTCAGTAACTATCTATTGTAGATTACTTCAGATTAGAAACTAAAGAGTTACAAAGTAACCATTCATCCTGAAGCTTATGGAAATTGTTCACATATCCCCTCCATGCTGGTGTCTGCTAATTTGTGTCTGACAGCTTGATAGAGAAGTAGTTGAATGTGATGGCTTTAAGTATGCTGAACTGTCCTGTAGTTTCACTTGCTACACCATCTGTCCTGAGAAGAAGTTATGATGCTCACATGCTCACCAGCAGACTGAGAGCCAAGTTCAGAGTTGAGGAAGGCCAGAAGAAAACTGTTCTCTCTGCTAGCAAATCCTTGGGCATATGAACACTGGGGGCGTGGGCAGGGAAAGAAGTGAGTAATGCACAATAAGAACTGCAGGTCTTTTGACTTCCATCTCCTTTTCTAAGGCATATGGTAAATCTTCCTTTTTAAACCCTGAGCAGAGTGGCAGGGCTCAGCCCTGCAAGCACTGACAATGCCTGAAGACAGCCCCACTTAGAGCTCTAAAATTATCCTGTGCAAAGCAGGTGTTGTAAGGACTAAAGGTTCTTTGCCCGTGTTATCTGTGGCTGTTATTAGGTGAAGCCACTTCCAGAAGGATGGATAGTATAAAAGAACACATACCAGTGACCCTTAAATTATAAAAATGCCTAAAGCTTGGGACCACCTGGAAGATGATAGGAGAGAAACAGAGATGACTGATGACTTTCTCCTTTTTTTTTTTTTTGTTCTTGTTGCTGTTGTCACTCCAAATGCCAACCCTTCACAGCCTTATCCTGCTCCATCTTAGCATTAGTTTAGCAGCATGGATGGTTTCCTTTGCCTGTGGCAATTTAGGGCTCATCCACCTGGAAACACCTGCCACAATCCATGTGAGAATTCATCTCGGCAGGAAGGAGTACCAGTTACTTTGCCTTAATGATTGATAGGGTCCCTGTAATTATAGTTACACAAGCTGATACCCTGTGTGCTTCTCTCTCCTATTCCCAGCTGGGATACATCCTATGTGTTTGTATTTGCAGTTTTCCCCCTCACTGGAACAGAGGAGGAAGTTGTTAAAGACCTGGTTTGATTCACTCTCCTTCCTGTGCAAACCACTATCTTCTCCTTTATGGTATTTATTCACAAAAGATCTTTTGAAGCTGAAGGATAGATGTGTTTCTTAGAAGATAAGGACGCCTTGTTTTTCTTTGCTTAGCTGTTTCCCCCAACTCCAGTCCTGGAAGAGGGATCCCTGATCTCTCTCCCTGATCCTTTTTCTGCCAGTATCAGATTTTCTTTGGATGACTTGAAACTCCCTCATGCTATGCTGCTTTGAGTTTTTATTCTGTTTTGGGCACACAATGCAAAGAAGGGACCAACCATGCAAAGAGGGGACCAACAGCAGAACCACCCAATGGAGAAGTGGAGAGGACTGACCCAAGCAGCAAGCATACTTCTTCCTCTGTCAATTGCAAAAAAAAGAAAGAAAAGGGAATCATGTGGAAAGTATCCCAAAGCAAAAGCAGTGAGTATTTGTGAATTAGATTCTCCAGAATACTCTTGCTGTGAGGTGGTGACCAAGAAAGCTTTTTAAATGGCAGTGTCATGTGATGAGCCCAGAGCCTGAGACTGTTCCCCATCTGTTTTTCGTTGTTTAATAGGAGTTAGATTGACAGAAAGCTCTTTAATAAAAGGCCTTAAGAAAGAACATATTGTTGATCTGGAAAAGCTGATAAACAACTGGCAGCCATGCATGGTATTTTCATGCTAAACCAAGATAAAAAGATTCCCTCCCCGTTCTCCCCCATGCCCTCCTGGGTTTTTTTGGGATAATGTGAACATATGTTTTGTCCCCATGAAGGGGACATGATTTTGATCAAGGCTTTGGCATGTCCAGTGAGCCTAAAGCAATTTTTGTGTTTGCAAATAACAAAAATGATCTTTTTTAAGATCGGCAGCCTCCTACCCTTGCATGGAATAAACCACCTCACAGCTTTGACTGTGACACACAGGCTGGCAGCTGGCTTCCCAGTGAGCCAGAGGGAGTCTGCATAGCCCAGCTGAAACCTGATCATCTCCTCATAATGAGTTTTGTAACCAAAGCAATGGCTCGCTTCCTCAACTGGTGTCTGCAGTCAGATCCGGGGAGATCTAATGCTTTATACCAAGTAATAATTAGCCTGCCATGGCCTGTGCGACACTTGAAAATGTCTGTACCAGTACCTAAAGACTCCTTACTGAGTTTCTGTATTTCCAGTTAAAATAAATAAACATGTAGTAAGCAAATATTCACTGTTGAGTTCTTAATGCATATTATTGCACTGTGCTGTTTGTCAGGCCGTGTTCTGGTGCATGTTGCTTATGATCTGCCCAGGCATTTGTTACATTTTCCTCTGTAAGACTGTTTAGGATATTTCATCAATCACACATGCAGTTCCTTTGTTGTCTTTTGATGTGGTTTAATTTATAAGAACCATGTTGAGAACATATTTCCTTTTAAAAAGTGAAACCTCTTCTTACCAGTACTTCATCTGGAACTGTCAGGAACAGAAAACAACTTTAGCTGGTCTTAAGGACTTTTCTTTGCTCCAGAAAACTTATCAGTTCTTCATGGAGCCAGCCAAGGCAGCCTTCATGAAGGGGTCAGTAAAATAATTAGGTTACTGTACGTGGATGCCACAAACTGTAAGCAACTCTGACAAAGTCCAGGTGTAAACATGTAGTTGGAAATTTTCCACCATGCAAAGATGAAAAGGAGCATTTCAGTGATCTAGAATATGCCTGAAGATGCTCAAGATTATTTTAAGGAAGATGTGAAGGAATTCCAGTGTTAGTGCATCATCTCCACATGGTCTTGAGGTGCCTGCCCCTATGTATTGTAGGGGCAGTTTTGTTCTGCTTTAAGCCTCAGACAACTTATTCTAGTCTGTTACTTTGCAGCATCGAGGGGTCAAAAGCCAGGATCTTCTCAATCAATCAGACCTGTTGCCATCATCTCACTGCATGTGCTACCCTTCCATCACAAAGCTAGTTACCCAGCCTGTCATATTCTTTCATGCCCTTTTCCATGCCCAGCATCAAGGGACATGAACTGCTCATGAGACTGGGAATCTCCACACCTCAACTGTAATTTTAGATCACTGTGTAACACAATGGGAAATAGTTGGTCTGTGAAATCTCAGCAAATCTTACTGACATTATAGTTTTTGAATTCCAGATCTGCATGCATGGTACCTGTTTGGTGAGTGGATTGTAAAGAATGGCTTATAGGGAAGTTACTGATTAAGAAATGAACCAATCAGGTGCCTTCCCAAGCAATGATTGTGAAGCTTCTCTGATTGTCCCTCTACCTTGACTGATATTTCAATCCAGAATTTAATGGAGATTTGGGCAGAACGGAAATAGAAGAGAAAAGGTGCTATGAGATGCTATATATCTTGGCACATGGCTTTTGATATTGGCACTGAGACTGGGAGGCTGTGGCTCACATCAGTGTAGCTACATGAGCTCATGTCTTTGTTGTTCACATGCTCCCACTTTCCACTGAAACAGGAGATGGTGGGTTGGCATCACATGAAGAAGCTTTTTTGTCTCTTTCAAATGTCATCTCTCCCTCTGGAGACTTGTTAAGCACAAAATGACAGTGTCCCCAGGTCACGCATTACTCAGCAGCAACATGAGGCCCCCAGATGTGCTGTGGCTTCAGTTCACAGATGTTCTTTGTCTGGGGACATTGCTCTGGTTTTTTTGTTTGTTTGTTTGTTTTGTTTTGTTTTGTTTTGTTTTAATGCATCTGGCCAGAAAAGGCAGGAGCCGATGTACTGATTTGACTTGAACTTGAGACATCATTCTCAAAGACAAAGATCCTCCCATTTCCCATTCTGTCTTCAGCTGTTGAGATGAATAGGGTTTTTCCCCTTCATATGGTCATTAAAGACATGGTCCTGCACTGCTGTCCTTCATGCCTGGAGTGTGCAGAGAAGTCAGGTTGTATTCCATAACCTAAGTAGTCATTGGTGTCTTCTCAGGCTATAGCTGATCCTTAGAGAGCAAATGAGTTACAACAAACCAAGTATGTAAAAGCTAAAGTCACCCTCCATTCTGACAATATCATAGCAATTTCCTATGTTGAGATGGCTTTAACTTGTCACAGTTTTTGCAGAGTAAGTGAGGCTGAGATGTGACAGTTTTGCAAAGACCTTCTTTCACTTTAATTTGAAATTGTTGTAGTATATATGGCTGTATTTAGGGATTGCAAGAAGGATCACCATGTTTTGTAATAATTGTAGATTTAAAAACTGAGTTTTCTTCTGGTTGCACATGTGTGAAAGGCTGCTTCACTTAAAGATTTATCAGGCATGAGAGCCCACAAAGGCATGTGTATTGGGTTTCTGTGGCAAGGTTTTGGTAGCGGGGGGGGGTTACAGGGGCGGCTTCTGTGAGAAGCTGCTGGAAG
>JANZLQ010000095.1:5936223-5947095 GCA_026212715.1 Elanus axillaris | reverse complement strand
TCATTATTACTTCTTTTCTGTTCTATTAAATCGTTCTTATCTCAACCCATGAGTTTTACTTCTTTTCCCGATTTTCTCCCCCATCCCACTTGGGGGGGGAAGGGGTAAGCGGCTGCGTGCTGTTAGTTGCTCGCTGGCGTTAAACCACGACGCACATCCAAGAGGGAGGTAGTAACTGCCATCTGATGTACCTGACATAGGGATCTCCAAAAGGAAATTGCAGTGAAGTAGGAATTTTGTCATGTCTTGCCTTCTATTATCCCTTTCAGGGCATATGAAGGCTACAGGAGCACAGTCTGTATTAGATAGGGGACATTAATCAAGATATTCTCTTGGAGAAACTGGCAGGAAGAACTCTGTACAAACTGATCAAATAAATCCCAGAAGCCACTGGTGTGGCCCCTAGGAACATTAAAATAGATGTCCTCCACATGAAAGATGGGTAAAACAGAAGGGGATGGCTCCCTTTTTTATAATGGGTGTAATTCTGAATTGAGCCTCTCTTTGAATTTAACTACTATTAGGATATGCTTGGGTTTTTATAAACTTATTCACTAAATTTTATTTTCATCCTTGTGGATGCTAGATTGGTGTCATGGGAGCCTGCTGTGGATCCAGCTGTGGGTCCATGATTTCAGTGCTCCTAGAATTGGATTAGGGATGGAAATTGAGATTCAAGGATGAAAAACAGTGGAATTCACTATCTTTTTGAGCCTGAGCTCTGGTACTGGTGAAGTCATACACCGAAATTTCTATGAAATAACTCCTCTATGAGTATTGGATATGCAAAGAAACTCTGACGGTACGTACCATGGGAAGCAGATTCAAGCCTCCTTAGGCCTGCGTAGACACTGAAGTTTAGTCTGAAATCTATGCTGGTATTTTTTAAAAACCCTCTCCAAAATCTACAGGAAAAGTTAGGTATTTTAACAAATATTTTAAAACATTTTAAAGGGAAGAAAAGAGCTTATAATTAACATCTCTCTCAATCTCCTATTTTTTCTTTTAATTTAAAAACATCTGGACTCCAGTGTTGACAGATAAACTCCTTAATCTCTTTACTTATGCTAAATGTGCTCTCCAAGTTACATATTTCACTTCTACTTTAGTGGCACCTGAAGGGTGTGTGTGGGGAAAGTGAGCCAAAGGCTGCAATATTTGCAAGAGAATTGCTGTAGTGACTATATTGTTGGAAACACACCTGAAAAACAGATGCCCACAGACCAACCTCATTTCAGCTACCTACGTCTAGACGTCTTGGTAGCTGGTGGTGGATGAAGTCTTCACTCACAGAAATCAGGCTGCAAGCAGGCTGAGCATGGAAGGACCAGTTGTGTCTAACATTGTCGAAGGTACTGAATACATGACTGATGGGTTTTGCTCACGTCTGCTTTTCTCCCAAGCCTACTGAGGGCTGGTTTAAAAGCTTTATAAATAGTAGTATGTTCAGTTCATTGTCCTTCTATAGATTCCTGTGCAAAACTAGTGCTGTATGGACGATTCCTTGCTGGCCTTCAGTGAACTTGAGCTGCTGTGGATGAACCCAACAGAGCTTCATTCTCATAGGGATCACTTGTAATGTTGCCAGTAAAAGCTAAGTGTTTAGTGGCAGTCACTTTTCAAGGGTTTGTGAAAGGCCATTTGGCATATGACACTATTAGTATCTGAGGTTTGGAAGGTTGGATGACAATAATCTGGCATATAATTCCATTTAGAGCTGTGAAATCCAAGATTACTTGCTAAATATAAACCTGTTTTCTGAAATGTTTCTGCTATGAGAAGCAAGCTGTGAGTTCCTGTTAGGAACCTCCTGCATCTTTTAAGATGGGTTTTGTTTAGTCATGTTTGTTTTGTGGCAATCGGCTGTCAGAAGTGACTTTGTCCATAGTAAATTGGCTTTCTCATTTAAATGGAGAAAGACACATGAAGTCCTGATTATGCTGTGAAATGTAATGGACACACCTCAGTCCTCAGGTAAGGGTTTGGATCTCCTTTACCACTTCTGGAGTTTTTTTTCTTTAAAGCACCATCTCCTGGAATCAAGTGATTCTGCGGTGCTCTTGACTTTTGGAAGTAAAAGTTTGTTCTTAAACTTACAGGGCAATACTTTAAAATACAAGCCCTGTAAGTCATATAAAACAAAAGGCAAGAATTAAGAATATGGTGGTTATTGTTTCTGGTTGGTCTGTAAACTGAAAGATTTCCTTGTGAGCTGTAGGAGAAAGTGTCCTGACTCTTGAGTGCTTGGAGTTTCCAAGGCTGAGAAAGCAAGGCTTCGTGCTGTGGGGGGAATACCAAAAGCCTGTGCCTTGGATACATGGTAGAAAATGAAGATTGTCAAGACACCTGTACTGACATTTTTAAGGCAATCACTTCAATTTTCACTGTTCTGTCCCACACTTCATAAATGAATAATTGCAAGACATTTTAAAGAGTCTTCATTTCTACTTCAAGTCAGATGCTATGTCAGTAAGAAATGGTGACTAGAACTGAGCAAAGAGGAAAAAATCCTTATGGATATTATTTCAAATTCCAAAATGAATTTACTTGGCCTAAGTTCAAAAGCCTTGCATGTTAGCTTTGTGGAAACACTTGGGTGCCAGGGTTTTACTAGCAAATAAGGACTTTAAAGCTCAAAGACTTCAGTGAGTCATTGGAAGTAAATTTGGTAATTTGGACTATCTAATTCAAATTTTGTGCTGTGTTAAGCACCACATTCATTCAGGTGGCAGCATCATGAAACCGAGTTCTTTGCATTTCCCTCAGAGAATAGTTGAATGTTAGTAAGCAGTCTCTGGCATTCTGAGGAAAAAGACTGAGAATTCTCTAATTTGAAACAGTTGAAGTTTCAGATAGTGAAGCCATTCCAGGAAACAGTGAGCTACTGTGTTTGTAGTATTTATAATTTAAAGGGATTAAGAAGTGTACTGCTGATGCATCTAAAGCTGTTACCAAGGAGCTGACAATGAGAATGTTAGAGAAGCTACACGCAGTTCTTGTTTTTCATAGAAACTTTACGTGTGCAAACATATATCTCTTGCTGGTATCTGTGCAGCTAAGATGTAAAGAACAAAACCCTGCTCATCCAAAGGCATGCTTCTCAAATATTTAGCTCTGGATGGCAGCAGATTCAGTAGGGAAGTTGAAAGTTCTGACAACTCCAGGTTTATCAAGCAACTAACACTTAATCCATGCCAGCTGCCTATGGTTTCCTTCCTACCACTGCCAAACCAATACTATATATGGCTTTCATATTAGAAATAAATCTTTTAGTATATTACAACATGGTCTTGTTTCTTGAAGTATGCAAAAGGGTGAGGAACCAGACTAAACTTTGAGCATTGTGGGCAGTTTTCTTGCAGAGTAAAATACTGTTTTTCTGAATTTGGGCCTTATAGTTATTTGTCACCAGCCATGACTTAATGGGCCATAAACTGTGTGTGTGGGGGGGAGAAGACGACTGGAGTAGGGTCTGGTATAGTGATAAGGATTTGTATGGAAGGGAGGGAGAAAACATGAGTAGCAGGTATATAATGATTAGATATCTAGAAAGTTGCTGATGTAGTGGATGAACAAGGGTGGTTGTTGAGAATTGAGACCATACTCAAGAAGTACCCTCCCCAATCTCATTGCTTTCACTTCCTGCCGACCTGTGTGCCAGGTGGCCTAAGGAGTCCTTTTTTCTCCATGTGAAAAGTTTTCTCCCTTGCTGTCTTGGGCTGAGCTGAGCTGACTCTAGAGAGTCCAGAGCTGAGCACTCTTCCCAAACCATGCAGCTCCATGCTGTCCAGGAGGGACAAAGAGACATGAGGTGAGGAATAGGAAAGGGTGAGAACTGTGAGTGTGTGATCAGGAGAGCTGCTTCACTGTGGGCTTGTTGGTTATCTGAACTATTGTGCTGCCTTTGAGCAAGGAGGCAGTGTTGTCGTGTAATTTCAGAAACACCACCACCTGCATTCAGAAGGGGTGGACCTGACACAGGATCTCTATGATGGCACACGGGTGGAGCGGGAGAGCCATGGAGACCATTTCCTTTTGTAAATCTTTCTATAAAGCAGTGTAACTACATGTTACATAGTTGTTGTGAGCAATCCTGGTGTTTACATGATCCATGACAAAGTTTTTTGGCAAGTGCCCAGCTGCCACAGCTCAGCCAATGTAACCAGCCAAATTCTGATCTCACATCCCCACATCACCACCAAAATGGCTGTGGATTTATAAGGATCTGAATGAGGTCAGGACCTGGCTCGGGATCCACAGGAATGGTCAAAGTTGGTGTGTGGAGATGCACACAAATCCCTGCCTCTATGCTGGTGATGCAGGCTGTGAATCCTTTTAAGACTGCATTGCCGTAAGTTTTAGCTTGATCTAGCAATTAAAAAATATTATTTCTAGTTGTCAAAACAGAAAAAAGTACAAGAAATATGGATTTCACATCATTGCACAGAGCTTCTGGCAGCTAGTATTCTTTCTGCACTTGTAATGACAAATAATATTAACCTTAGCAATTTTGCTTGGCACTTGGGATTGTGTTTTTTACATTCATTATTCCTCCCAGAACAGGGAACAGTTTATAATCACTGCTGCAGTATTTTACCAGCCTAATGTCCAAAACCAAGGCTAAAGCCAAGGATTAGATGCTTTTTTTGCATGGGAACAAAAGCGACATCAGTCACAGGATCCTCCAGATCATAAACCACCTTGCTTCGGAAGACAGTAGAAAATACCTCTGCCCTCTCACAAAAATCGCCTGTATTGTGAGCCCTGGCAGATTCCAACACCAAGGTTTTTGGTCAGCCAAGCACTATCTTTGGTTTTCTTCACATCTGACTTCTGTTATGTTACTTCTTTTCTTCACATCTGACTGTCCAAATTTTGGTCCTCAGAATTTGTTTTGCTAAGGGCTTGAAAACAAATAAGAAAAGGGAAGTGGAACAGAACAGAAAAGAGTAGTTCCTGAGTTCAGGATCTGCCTGAGTGTGGTATCAGTGAGACTACAAAGGTTTTAAAAGTAGGTCAGGAAGGTGGTCATATTATGACAGTGATATAAGACAGAGTCCCTGTGCTACTATGTCATTTGTCACCTTCCCGAGAGGCCTGAAGTGGCCTTTCTATCTCAAAGCTCTTAGTGTGTCCCTTTCCGCAGATGCAACCAGACACATCAAAGTTGGTTAATCTTGTAGATGTGATCCTTCATTAACTCAGCCGGCAGGTAGGCATGCAGCACTTGAGGGGACCTCCTTGGTCATTGCGTCCATTCTCTGCATACTGCAGGACAAACAGTCATGCTCTACAATTTCATGCATAAATTCATCAAGCTGAAGTCAGTATGCACAGTCAAATGATATCCTGTGTTTTCAGAGCAGGGTGGTCTTTTTAGTTTTTGGAAGAATACTCCAGAGAGCTTTTTAACAAAATGAATGTGATATAAGCAATTACTACATTGAATATTTCATTGCTAGACTTGTAAATATGCAAACCCATCTGGTTGGGCTATATTTTAAGAGAGTATGGATGCTAGCTTATGTTATTACAAGGAATGGGAACATTATGATATCCTGTAAATTACACAGTGAGATCCTGCACAAAGAACTTTCCTTCCCCATCACGTTGTAGGTGATCTCTAGAAATGCATCTTAGTACACCGAGTATAAAATAATACAAATGCTAAAAAGGGTGAAAACTAGGGCTAGAAAACCCTCACTGAAACTGACCTAGCTATCACCCCCAGCTGTCCAATTTTGCAATAAAGCATAAGGTAATCAAATGCCATGGAGCTGTTCAGGGTGCAGGGAAGTCTCCCGTGTACCACAAATATTTACTGAACAACCTTAATATCTTGAATCAAAACAAATGGTGCAGCTTTATCAGTAGACTTTCTCTGCTTTTCTAACCCTGTTTCTCATGCATGCTCATTGTAATAATCCAGGCTGGATATCATCCAGGCAGCTGGTGGATGTTGTCATTCTTCCATTGAGTTGACAGTGGAGGTGCAGTCCAAGAGTGAGAACCTGGAAGAATAATTGCCTTGACCATAGAGGGGTGGGAAAAGTCATTGCTGGCAGTTTTAGAAGTGGTAATTACTAAGAGTCATGCAAAATCCTCTCAATCTCTTTCTGGATGATTGGAAGGATTCGGCTCTGCATGCCATCACTGGGTTTTTTTGGCTTGGAGAGGTATTTGGAGGTTCATTCATTACTTGTTATAATCCCTCCCAGTTCAGCTGTGCTGAAAGTGAAATATTTACATTAGAAATAACATCATCACTGCCAATAACTGAACTGCCCATTGTAGAACCTGTAAGGGAAATGAAGTCTTTATAGTGCACTTTGCTATGCCATTCTCTTGATCACTCAGATTTTGCTCCCTTGGTACTATAATGAATGCGTGACCTTCAAAATAAACTAAGAGCACAGTGAGCTTTTTACTATATAGAATAAGATTTTCAAATACTTTCCCTTTGAACTACCTACCACTTGTATCTGTGACCAGTTTTTGGGCCTTCTTGGCTAGGTCTGCTCTCTTCAGACTTTGTCTTACTCTCTGCGGATTTATATTGCCCTGTTAACATGATTCAGGTCCAAACACTACATCACAACTGTGGGCTTTTGGGCAGCTCTCCAGCAGTATGCTGAAGCTTTCTCTTTTGCCTTGCTTTTAATAATTCTATTATATGTGGACAGACCTGCTGCTGCTTTTAATGCATGTCTTGTTGAAGCTTTGCAGGCTCCTTCAGATTTACACAGGACTCTGTTATAAAAGGAGAAACTAAATCTCTTATCCATTCCACTCCCAAATCTGTGTGTTTCTCTTATTTCCAAACACTTCATTTAGAAAGCTGGCCGGAGAAGCCTGAGCTAATGCCACGTGCCTCATGCAGTTCAGTTGTTTAGTCCAGGCCAGCTTTGCTTTTGTAAACTTTTTTAGAGATATAGAATTAAATTTGAAACACGAGTCAAACAATTTTTGGATGTGTTTAACTTGGAACACTTTGTAGTTGTGATGTCCTGATTCAATACAAGAGAATGTACTTTTTTGCCCTCAAACAGCTTTGTAAGATGGCTATCAGCTGGATAGATATGTACTTACTCATCTTGCTCCTGATTCATTTGCTTTGGTTACTCCATCTCCAGCAAGGCAAACGAAGAAACTTTGCCAAAGAAACTCACGTTTCTGTTTCTGTGATTACAAAATGAAAAGAAAGCCCAGATCTGCAGGAAATATTCCCATCCTTGAAAAAGTTTAGAACAGGCAGGCACAGAATCTGCTTTGGGCTACCACTGTAGCAGAAATGCTTTATGCAGACCAGGTATGAGCAAATGGTTAGGTAATCCCTCAGCATATCCATATTGTGAAATTTATGTAATCCATAAACCTGTAGGCAAACCCCAACCCTGTTTAATATCTGAAGGGCCACCCGGGGATTTGAAAGACCCTTTGGTCCAGGTTTGAGTAATTCTTTACCCTGATTCTTTCACCTCAAGGGTCCCTTTGTACCAGACTACTCACATTGATACTTCAGTGTCTGTTATACTGTTTTGCATCCCTGTTGATAAATGCTGCCTTTTTATCCCTCTGGCTTCATCTGAATAACCTTAGGTTTACTCTATCACTGCAAGGCCTGCCTTGCAGACCTCAATACATGCAGCACGTGAACATCAACAGAGTTTGCATGTCGGTTCTGGTCAACACTGCTGAGTATTTAGGGCAAGGGAACATTGTGACTTCTGGGGCAGTTGGTCTGGGGAAAACTTTTGTTTCAACAATTGGTACCTGTTTTGAGGAAAAGAGGCTGTCAATGCAGATCAGATCATGGCATGCAAAAGCAATTCCTGTCTTCATTTGGTTTCCAGAGACACTCAGGCTCCTTCAGGTTGGAGGCAAACAAATCTCCTCTACTTGCTCTCTGGCATGATTTTTTCATTTTTTCATTTTTGTGTGTGTGTGCACCTGTTTCCTAGCTGAGCTCTCCACCTGCAGCTTCAGCCCATGGCCTGTTTAACCCTCTGTTTTGTGGGCTGAGAACACTTCTGTGGTTGATTGCTTTGCACCAGCCCGGTGCTAGAGCAGATATCCACAGGGAGTCTGCATGCTGGGCTTTCCACTTTCTGTCAAAAGGCACATTGCACCCCTCCTGGCAAATTGTCTTGTAATTGTTGTTCCCCCCCCCTCCCCGGATGTCTGGAGCTTGTCTGTGCTGGATCAGACAATGGTGCCAATCACTGGCTGTGCCCTGAAGTTAAAGAGCTTTGCACTAGATGTAAACATTGCTTATCAGTGACTTCCTGTCTTGCGAGCACAGCACGAAGAATTAGTTTTGGCATGGAAAAAATAATGGTAATCTGCAGCTGCCGTATCTGTCCTGTATCAAGGTCAGAGCATTCCTGACCCAAGCTCTGGCTTGGGTGGCTTGGAGCTCTATGTGTGCTAGATGGTTTAAAGGTTTTCTGCAACAAAAAGCTATTCAAAACTCTGAATGAAAACACAGAAAAAGCAGGGCATGGTCTATTATCCTAAGTCAGCTTGTGGAAACTTGTTGCCAATTGAGCCAATATTTTCCACTCATCTGAGATAGTAATGGAGGTTAATGTTAATTTATTACCTCAGCTGGCCTAAAATGTCACCAATGGTTGCTTATATCCGCTATGCACCTCATGCAGCAACAAGCTGTAGCCTTGGCTGCTTGACAGTGCAAAACGAAGAGGGACTCTGTCTGAAGCCATGTTTTATTCAGTTACCTCTGGCCGGATTCATTCTGTTACTCTTGCACAGTCATGTTATTTGTAACAGTTGGCCAAAGATGCGCCCATATACATCAGGAATGACTCAGAAAGCCACAGTGGAAGTGGGAGGATTAGCAGAGACCCGGTGTCTCCACCAGGAGAGAAGTTGTGTCAGTATGAATGGCTCTGTGTTAGTTATCCCCAAGTGCTGGGTCCCCTCATGAACATTTGAGGCCTTATCTGGGGTTTGTACTGTCTGTGTGAAAGAACAGTGCTAATCTGATCAGTTTTGGCAATTCATTAAGTCAGACCTCTTGTCATAATCCAGACTTCTAGTTCCATAGTCACTTGGCTCTCAGTAAACTAGTCTTTTCTGTGGGAACAGAGTTTATGTGCAAAAGATCCAATTAAAGCCTTTTTTTTAAAAAAAAACCCAAACAACGCCAAACCTGTAATTGGTTGTTACAGTAAATTATTGAAATTCAGGTTTCAGCCTAAAAGCAAGCTGAAGAACATTACCTTTTGGAATTCATATTTTTTCTCCCACTGGCAAACATATAGATCCCATTCCCTCAGCTCTGGACCCAGGCATGTTTTCTACTCATTTCTGGAGCCACAGACACACTCCAGACTCTGAACATGCAGTGTTTGTTCTACCCTGGAAATCTTCAGAGATGAACAAAAGTGAAATCTATGGTTCCTGCAGATTTTGTCAAAGTTTGGATTTATGTACAGAGAGAAGAGCTGGAATTTTACTCTTGCAATTGGGTCCTGGTCTGCATTTGACCTATTTATTTTTTGGAAACAGATCTAAAATTGAGGCAAGCAGAAACAAGAGACTCTACAGGTTAGAATTCTCTGAAGATGTGGTTTGGGACAGAGAGGTTCACTTGTTCACTTGAAAGGAGTCCAACGTGTTTCTTGCTTAAAAAGTCTTCACTCCTCAAGGAAGAGCCTGGCTTAGTTACTTTCAGATAGATATATATATTTTTTAAGAAGTTTGATATTTGGATGTATGGGAGCAGAATTTTCATTTCAGCTTGGACAGCTGAGGGTGTTTGCAGCTGTTCCTATTATTACTCTACTAAGTTCTACTTCTTCATGATTCTTTCGCATCATGTCACTGAGTTTTGACCCCCTGTGACTGGTATGCAAGACCATTGCTTTGGATTTGTGACTGTCACTCCCCAAAATTCAGTTCTTTGCTTTTAACATCCCTTCAATCTCCTGTGGTTTATTTCCATATTCATTTTAATATCTTTCTTGGTTGCTCTAGGTTTAATCCCTTCAAAGTTCTTTCTTTCTTTCTTCATTTTTCCTATTCTAAGTGATACATCAGTTTGTGATCAGCAGATGAGCAGATCAAGCCATCATCAGACCAGCCTATGGATCTAGATTTGTAATGTACCTTCATTATGGAAAATAATGAACTGCTGAGCAAGCTGCTGGAGGGATTAATGGTTGTTTATCAGATCAGTCTCAGCCAGTGGTTATGAAGGGATGTTTTTCTAACCTTCTGCTACCTGGGGTTGGAGTTCTGCAGGGGGCACTGACAGGGTGTTTGTCAGCCATCATGTTTCTCATCCAAGGTGTTTCAAAACAGTGTGAGAACCTCCATCATTGGAGAGTTACAATAGTATGTTTGTCACTCCCATCTGCTGGCATCTATAGTATGAGCAAGATGGGGCATCATGGGGGGGGAGGGGATGTTCTCTTGCAATATTTGCTGTCTTAGTCTTGTGTGGTCTTTGCCAATGTGTGTTTGTTTCCCTTTTGATATCTGATGTGGTTTTATTCTCCATTCAGGGAAATATCTGGCTGTCTAAAAGTGTTACCTTTTAACCTGCGTTAAGTCAGAGAAAAGAACAGAGAGAAAGTTAAGTTGAGATGGAACCAGAAGTTTTGACTCCACTAACTTTGCTTTGTTCACTGATTCTGAATTTCTTTAATGAATTCTTCCAACATAGTTAGAAAGAAGAGATGAAGCTTAGATTCATGCACACACAGACAAGCATAGGTATAATAGTTAAGTCATATAGTCTTTTATGGGCCTCTCCTGTTTGTTGGCTAGGATATTGTCCTGGTTTCAGCTGGGATAGAGTTAAGTGTCTTCCTAGTAGCTGGTACAGTGCTGTGTTTTGAGTTCAGT
>JANZLQ010000095.1:5787114-5936123 GCA_026212715.1 Elanus axillaris | reverse complement strand
TGGTGAGCAATTACTCTGTGCACCATTTGTACATTCCGATCCTTTTACTATTACTGTTGTCATTTTATTAGTGTTATTATTATCATTATTACTTCTTTTCTGTTCTATTAAATCGTTCTTATCTCAACCCATGAGTTTTACTTCTTTTCCCGATTTTCTTCTCCATCCCACTGGGTGGGGGGGAGTGAGTGAGCAGCTGTGTGGTGTTTAGTTGCTGGCTGGAGTTAAACCATGACAGATATTGATTGCAGCCTTATTTTCCTAGAGACCCCATTGCTCATAGACATGTGTGCTATGGAGGGAAATGAGAGGCACTTCATATGCAGGGAGAGAAGGGTTGATCCAGTTTATAATGGATATATAAGCTGAGAACTTAGTGTCTGAAGGCAGAATCAATCTCCCACAATCTTCTGAGGCAGCCCTTACAAGACCATGGGATACTTCCTTTGGAATTTTTAAAGGGTGGGTAATCATGTTTCAAGTAGAAAGAGCATCCCTCTTTCATTAGAACTGTAGTATGAATATTCAGTCTAAATCATGACCCTATTTTCTTTTTCTCAGTTTTTTGAGGTGTAGAAGGGGAAATCATGGGAGAAAGCCAGAATCAGAATAGTTACCTCCTGCATCATGTGGTGACCTAGAGTAAAGCTCAAGTTGTTGTATGAACTCAGGAAACTTCAGGTCAGGATGGTAGTACTCCATCTTTGTCCTTCCTCATCATTACAGGTTTATCTGCTACCTTTAACTACAGTAACTGTCAGAATAACATTTTCTTGGTGACAGCATATTTTTCTCCTTTTTTTGCTTTCACTTCTTCTTTCCCTCATGTATCTAGACAAACACAACTTGCAACCACAACCACAGGGAGCAAGCAAAGATGTAAAACACTGAGCTGACTGAATGGTGGCTGTGCTTGGATATCCATTGATTTGCCTCAGAGCCCTGTGTCCACACTTGTACTCTAAGATCAGGCCATGTAGAAATCCATCTATTTACCTAAAACTGTACCTGTCTGGCTAATGCTTGGGACATGGGTGCAAAATGAAGGCATGTATGGCTCCTGAGAAGCAGGGCTGTATCTGGTACTGACAAGTGGTCTAGTGGTAAACTGACCCAAAGTTAAAGTGGAGCAAACCCTACATTTTCCTTTGACTACACTGCTAGTATTGAAGTGTGGTCTGTCTCTGCTGTGGTAGTCTTACTGGTGAGGAATTGGGGAAGTAGGGAACAGCAAACCCATTTGGTTCAGATAATCTGTTACATGAACTCTGTTGTTGAGGAGAAGGAAAAAAACATAAAATATTTATTTAGAAAGTGCAGCTTGTTCCCATTTGTGATGAAGCAAATTAAGAAGATTGAGCCTTGTGGGGGTATTTTTGAATGGGGGAGGGGAGAGCCTTATAATCATGAAAGCCTGTGAAATAGCATTATTTTTTCCTAAGAAAAAGAGCCCATTAAGAAATTTTAATGTACAAGCTACATAGTACCATAATATTGACCTCTCTGCTCTCAGCCTGTTCAGCTCCCCTTCTCCTGCAGAGCTTTTTACCTCAGCATCCATAGCTCTCCTCCCACAGAGCCTCCTCCCTTTACCTCTCTTCTCTCCTTTGCCTTTCCTCCATTTGGGGTATGAGGGAAATGAGGTGAGAAGTTCTCCTTAAAAATCCAGCTCCCTGTGACCTCCTACAAGACTGAGGCAGGCTCTCAACTCAGGTTGCAAGAGGCAGCTGTGGGAGGGGATCAGCAGGTAGGTGCAGGGCATAATGGGCTGGACCTCTGCACCAACAAGAGAGGTCCAAGTCAAACCAAAAGTTTGTTGAAAACATGTGACAGACCAGCCCAAATCCTTGAGTTTACAGCAGGAAATGCTAGGTAAAAATTTATGGTCTGGTTTGTACAGGAAAATAAAGCTCTGAAGCTCTTCACTTACTGGGGGAGAGTTAGCCTGAAGTAATATTAAAATGTTAACTACAGGGGTTTTCAGAGGAGCTTAAAAGAATTAGGATCTTAACTGTTAAATAACCCATTATATCTATTGAAGGAAAATGCTGTTGAACAATTTATTTTCTAGCTGCTAAGTTTCACTTTTACACTGCTGGGAGGGGTTAACATTTTTATGCTGGAGTAAGGTGTTGCATACTAGAGAAGAAATGTATGGATCTCATTCTTGGGAAATGTACTCCTCTGTGCCCTACAAATGAGTCAATTCATTTAGATTGAAAGTGCATAGGTGTCCTTTGGTGACATACAACCACCATGAAACTCATCAGAAACATGGGATTGCAAGAAGTAAATGTCATATTGAGTAATTACCACTGAAAGAGATGGCTCTGTTTTTAACCTAGTCATGGTAATTGATGGTGTGGTATGGAAGGGGGAAGAGGACATTTCATGAGATATTCCTTTAATAGTTTTGGGTTGGCGTGGCCTTTCATAGGAGCTGTTTTAACCAATTCCTTCATCCCCACAAACATTACATAAGAGCCATTGGCAAAACTAACACACACGCTTCTTGTACAAAGGACTAAAAAACCAGCCCAGATGTTTACAAAGCAACCACAAAAGACCGGAAGAAAAACAAACATACAGAGATGTTTTAAATGCGGAGCAATGAATAAACACAGGAAAAAAAAATCCATGTTCCTGGCAGTAGCTTTTGAACATAATGAAACCATTTGGGGCAGCTCTCCTTTAAACTTGCCCCATGGCAGGTTTGAATTATCAGTTATGTTTTCATTCATCACTTAAGGTCAAAGACTTCATCTTTCAGTATAGGTCTACCCTTCTCTAAAAAGGCAGATGGAAGAGTATGTAAGGCAGATCTTCATCTATTTCTAGTCCTAATTGGTTTACCCTGCTTTCCCCTACTTCCTTTTTTTCTGACAGTAGCTCTACAGCAAGGACATAAAAGAGGGTACTCTTGTCTCACTTGTCTTCCTCTTTGAGCAAACTGGCACTGCTCGTGCTTCCCAGTCGGCCTGCAAGCTACTGAGGGACATGAGCAGTCCAGACCTTTGCAAATCCAAAAGTGCATTTGACCACTGTGCAAATTGCTATATGTCCACTTCCTTCAGGCTGATGTTTTGGGCCCGGCCCTTTTCTGGGGACTCCTAAGTGGTTTGGAACTTGAGAGGAGATCTGACTGGAAAGACTTTCCTCCCAGACTGAAATGCCTTTCTGTGACAATGATGCAAGAAAGGGGATGACTATCTGAATGACACAGGCTCTTGCAGAGCTGGTCCTGAGAGTATGTATTGCATTGCAGTGAGGAATTTGGTTTGTGTACCAACTTCTTGGTCTTCTTTTACCACAGCCACTACCCTCATGATTTTTAGGTCAGAAACAAGAGCTTTTTTTCTAGGAGTTATTTTGCTTGTCTCCTTTGTTTGCTAAGCAAGAATAGCTTGGAAATATATTGCATTTGGACAGATGCTTGAATTTGTACTCCTAAAATGCAGCTTACATTTTCCAGATGGCTTAATAACAAAGCTTATTTAATATTCTTTGCACATATATAAAATTATTAAAGGGTCTCACAAATTCATGTGCTTAGGTGAGGTGGTCCTGAATCCAGGACTACCAAATACCAAGCTAATTTGGATCCATACTTGAACTTCACAAATTTGACTGTTGCTAATTAATATATCCATTAGCTTATAGTGAAAGTACCAGAAACAGTGCTGCTTTTTGTTGAAGAAGACTGTGTACTTTATTTCTAAGCACTACAAAACACTGTAAAAGCTCTTTGGCTTCTGGTGTCCTGAATTTGCTGAAGAAGGACACGGCTTTTGTCCTCCTCTACCTACAAGTAAAAATGCCTGAAAAGAAGAGGGAAAATGCTCCTTTCAGGCTGGAATGTTGAGGTTGCAATTTATTGTATGGGACTTGAAAGAGGAATTTTCAGCTCCAACTTGTTCGAAGAGGAATGGGCTGGTGAAAGAATTTAAGGGCACTTCTGAAATGCAAAATGTTGCCTGTCTATGGAATAGCCCAGAAAGGAAACATTTGTGAGGATCTATGGCTCAGATATTCCACGCTGCCTGGACAGAATAATGAAACACTTCTCTTGAGATTTACAAGCCTGGAAAATAGACTGCAGACTTCGATCAAGGCCTGAAAATACTACATACTGCAGTTGGAGTCTCTAGTACATCTCTTTTTATATAAGCAATGCAGGGTGGGAGTATTGGGAAGGAATCAGAAATGAAGTGTAAATGCAAACACAGAAAAGAAATATATTCTTTACTGTCATGAGACTCCCAAGCTGCAGTTGTAAAAGAGGTTTTATCTTTCTAGTGCAAATTCCCTGTTCCTTTTTTCCTGTTTTTATAACTAAATACTACCTCCAACTTCCTACCATTACACAGCAAGGTGAGGTGTGGTGGAGGAAGCATGAATTCTGTTGGAAGCTTCTCTCTCTTTAGCAAATGCACAGGCAATGGAGTTGGTGAGTTCAGACTGCTTCTCTTTCCCCTGTGAAGGCCAGGGGCTCTCAGGAGCGTACTGTGAATGCTGTTTTATTGCCTTATGTGAATGCTGATCTATCCCTTTCTGTCAAGTAAAGGATGAGCGAGGCAGTGACTTGCACACTTCAGGATAATGCCATTTTGTGTTAGAGAGTGGAAATCATAGAATCCTAGAAAGCAGGATCTCAAGGTTAGGCAGACTGTCTCTGCCCCAAAGCAATGTCAGCTCTCAGACGTGTTTGATGGTTGTTACTCTGTCCTGTTCCTGAAAAATTGCAGTGCTTGAGATTCCCACCCCTGGTTTGCTCTAACTGCACAGCTGAACTTTTTCCTTGGCTGTAATGCCAATCTCTCTTGCTGCAAGTGTTTTTTGTCAAATGTATGTCATAAACCGTGAAGTAGATAATGTTGCTTGGCAGTCACATCTGCTGGTGGTATTGGTGTTATTATATTATCACTGCTCTGTTTTTTAAATGTTCAACCTAAAGGTTTGAGAGTGATTTTGGATGTGAGAAAATACTTGTTGTGTGATTAGATGCATTAACTCAAGGAATGAAATCTCACCCACCAGTCCCAGATCTCAGTTCTAGGAGCAGGGACCAAACCCTCCTGTGTACACACTTAAAGAAGGACAAGTTTGTGCTGTCATCTCTCAGCCACCTTTCTTAGTGCCAGACTCTTAGTAGAGCTTTAGAGGACCAGCTCTGAGCTCTGCTGAAAGCCCAGCTAGGAACTTGAGTGTCACAGTGTGGAGCTGAACTCCTTCAAAAATCTAGTGCTCAACTCTGCTATAAAAAGAAACTGCTCTGCAAGGTTTCCTGAAATGCACCCCAAAAAAGCTTGCAATCTAAGCAAAGAAAATATATCAGTCCTGATGTATACCTGTACAGCTGAACAGGACCTGGAATAAAACAGGAAAGAGTGTACAAAAACCATGAAGGGGAGTACACACTTAAGCACCATAATTCTCGTAAGGTTATAGATGAGCCTTTTTTTTTTTTTTTTTCATTTGTTGTTTTCCTAAGTCCAAAAGAGGAAAAGAAATAGATTTCAGTGGCTGTTTGGAAGAACTGCATGTTAAGGGCAAGGATCACTCCATAGGTAATCCCTGTCTCTTACTCATCATGTCAATATGTTGTTGTCAGCCTAATGTAAGCTGTTTCTCTATGGCTCTGCATTCCTGATAGGAACTGACTGTACAAACTCACTGTGTATGTGGCTTGACAGGTGATCTCCTAGTAAGGCGCCATGTGCAAGGACAACCCCAGTTGCGTTCACAAGGATCTTTTTTGTGGGTAGAGAATTAGAACAAGTGCCTTGTGTGTGATGATTGATACTGCCAGGCGGACAATAATTATGATTTACACATGATTTCTTTATTCTTGAGGGGAAATCCCAGTTGCCAAGTATGTTAACGATGTATGTAATGGTGTGTTAACGGACACCATTAGTTTGCTGGACAAAACTGAGACCTCTGCCAAAACAAACCTTCTCCAGTGGTACGTTTTATGGATCAGCAGATTCTGAAAATGCTTCAGAGTGGAACTGAATTGCTGGGCACATGCTTCAGGAATGGCTAACAGTTTCCTAACCACAAGTTTAAAGGTATCTGTTAGTAATTAAATGCACTTGAGCATTTTGTTAATTTCAGCATCGTACAATTTCTCTATGAGGTGCAACAATTGCAGTCCGGAAATAGTTTGTTTTAACATTATGACTAGATTAATACAGAAAGTAGTCCCAGCTTGTAGCAGCTCATGTTAACTTTTGTCACCAGGACCAAGTGGCTTGTCCGTGCTCAGGAATGCGCTCGTAGCCCAAGGCGTGCGGGGAGCTGTACCTCCCCAGATCCTCTCTGGCGCCAACAGGACCCAGTGCCGAGGTCGTGTGAGGTTCATGGGAGATGACCCCGATGCACTAGCAGCTGCAGTGAGGGGTCTGGCAGACCCTCTGGCTCAGGGTGATTTCTGAGTGTCGAGGAGGCTCTTGGTTCAGCTGCTTTTGGAAACACTGGCAGGAAGAGTTGGTCTGCAGGAGCAGCTGAAAAACTCATGCACAGAGGGAGTCAGGGTGGCTCAGCATGTTTTTAAGGTTTGTCAAGGTCGGGGGCTCTGCGGCAGGCCTTGGGCTGTACCTAAGCAGAGTTAAAAATGCTCGTGGATACAGGTGCACATTCTCAGTGGGAGCTGCCTCCAGCTTGGCAAGAAGAATTTGTCCTGTGAAGGCATGTGGTATCACATACTCCCAACCTGCAGTGCTTTCCCTGAGAAAGGTTAATCTCAGTTTCCAGTTTGAGTTCTTCTGTATAATCCATGGTTCACAGAAAATTTTGTGGACTAGGACTTTTCTATTTCAACAAAACCGGTTTAATTCAAATTACACAGTATCAGATGTGTCGGACAGCAGAGGACAGTCACATCCTGGAAGTGTTGTGCCATAGTATTTGCCCCAGGGTTTGGCTCAATGGACAGATATGAACTTCGAGCAATCTCAGAAACCTCCAAAGCACTTTTTGTAAAAACCAAACCATGTGACTCATTTACTCCAGAGCAGAACTTTTAGGCTCTCCCTGTACTTCTTTATGCTCAGCCGTTCAGCATAGATGTATTCAATAAAGCTCATTAAAGCAGTTTATTACCTCAGTTATGAACCTTCATGTATTAATACAAGAATTTTGGAGCACAAATATGGATTAAATAAATGGCTGACAAGGCTAGAGTGATCCAGCAGTGATTCTGGTTCTTCATTTGAAAGGTTTCCATTCATCTCAGACATGATAGTCTAATCTTTGACCAAGACAAGAGTTTTACCTGGATAGTTTCCAGTCATGTTAATGGGATCTGTGAAAACCCTGTGCATATCAGCAGAAGTGGCCCTTTTTTCAAAGGGAATGGATTTGGTTGTTTCTTAGTGCATTACAATAACCAGCCACCAGACTTAATTGCTTTTTGTATCACTTTCCCTCCCGTCCTCATATCTTTATCTCTTCATGCCATAAAAATACTGCATCTTAAAATGAAATCAAGGAGACAGAAAACAGAAGAGACATGTTTTGCGTAAAAGAAGGAACATGTGTTAGGAATAAAGACTCAAAATGGGCAAACATATTGAAGACATATATGCCTTCCCTCTCTCTCTTTTGCACCCTCACAGGCAAGCAGGCGTGAAGCTGCTCTTGTGTCTAGTCTCGCTGGGAGTGGGCTTGGTTATGCCTGCAAAATCAACCAGCCATCATCCCAAGAGAGGGGTCAGGCAGGCTTGGAGCAAAGTGGGAAGTTTTTCCACCTTGGGCTGTTTTGTGTGGATGTGAACATGTTCTGGTACTTTTATTGGAGCAGAACACACTGCTGGCACAAGCAGGTGAAGTTCCTCTGACAGAGCCGGAGATGACCCTGGATGGTTTTATAGGGAGCAAATTGTTCTCATTGCTCCTGGGAAGGACAGAGAGGCCTGGGTTAATCACGTTCATCCTCTGTGATGATTCTGCTTAGGACATTCAGTGTTTGCTTGTACTGTAATCAGACGTGGGTCAATTTTAAGTGAACTACAGTTGACACGGGTAATCCAGCATGGATTACACAACTTTCCCATGAAAATGTTCAGGTGACTCACAAATACTGCTGCTGACCTACTCCCCTCATCTGAGCTGGGGTCTCAAGCTGTTGTGGATGTCCTGCAGTGATGCCAGGGCAGGCAGAGCTGAAGAATGAAGGGCTTTCAGGGATTCTGACTCCACCTGGGCTCGCTCTTTCTCTTCTTCTTTGCCAATAAAAATAAAAATATATTCCCTCTACCAACTCCTTAAAAAGGGGGAGAAACTACAGAAATATTTTAAGTACTTGTTGTTTTTCCTAAGGGGAAAAAATGCAATGTGGTTTCATTCTAGCCATGCAAATATTTATGTGAGCAAGAGAAAAGCAAGATCAGAGAGAAAACCCGGGTTTGGTTGGGACACAGGCTTTGGTGCCAGAGACGTGGACTTGTGGCTCTGCCAGGTATTGCCTGTGTAACCTTGAACCAGTTACGTTCACCTCTGTGCCCACAGCTGCCCATCTGCTAGAGCTGATGAGAACCCCTTTTTTTTTGTATTAGCTGTATGGGACTGGGACAGCTTCAGGATAAAAAGGAGCTTTTCAGCTCAACAGGAACATGTAAGCACTTAGGCAATGTAGTACTAGTGGAAAATTATGGCAATTTGAGCTAGGGAGGGTACCTCCAAAATTTGTACAGTACTGTGCACACTGCTTGATTTGCTGGAGTCTTCTAAGTGCTACTGTAATGCAAACAATGGTCTGTGTTCAGTAAGTAGCTCCTCAAATTTCCTGTGGATATCCCCAGCAAATCTGTATTTAAATAAGCAATAGTTTCTTAATCCTGGACTGCAAGTTGCTGGGGCAATTTGTACTCAAGGTGAATGCTGAGGTTAGGGAGATGTTGAGATGTATAAAAGAAGTTTGCCATCCAAATTGTTTCCATCTGTTTTCATTATGCCCCACTCCTGCAGAATAAACCAAACATTTTAGCTTTCAGCTATTTCCTTCTGGACTCTGTAAAGCTACCTGTTCTCAAAAGCATTATTTGGTATCTTTAAGTGCTTTAGTCTGATGTTTTTACAGTTGTTATTGAGCCAGTCAAGAAAACTGCTTCTAAATAGATAGGAAAAGCAGCTGAAAAAAATGGAAAAGCAGTTTGATTAAATGAAAAAAATATTTTCCATTTGAATTATTCAAAGCATAAAAATATTTTGGTAATACATTTTGGATATGCTAGAATTTCTTGACAGTTGTATAGTTTTGCACTATCTTTTTTTCCCCACTTTTCCCCTGCCAAAATTGCCAGGGCCATAAACTTTAGTAAACCATATAGGAGCTCATGCCCAGTTTCCTCCGTATTTCTTGTCATATCTAACTGGACACTTCAGCCCAAATGACCCAGATCAAGGCTAAAACCTGTGTTGCTGGGGCTGTGGGTGACATGTCCACCCCCAGCCCTAGCAGAAAAGGGTAAAAATTTGAAATCTTTGTTTTTACTTCTTCTGCTAAGATAAACATCAGTCTCAAAGGAACCAACATTTTGCTAAGTATTTTCATGTAGAGGAGTGGTAGAGAGGCAAATTATGTAAAAAGTGTTTTAAAGACATATTTTTTTATTTTGCTGTAAAACCCAAAGCAATTAAGCTTCTGCAGCAGTCGTCCTGTACCTTCCTCAGATCTTAAAGACCAGAAAGGATCTGATCTTTTCTCCAGAAAGATATCTCTCTGGTAATTGAAAATACTTCTTCCCAGAAGTGAAAATATATTATGCCCTTTCTTTTTAGTTAACCTATTTGTGTTTAGCTCTGAAGAGTGATTTTTATATGGTAGGTGCCCAGTTGCCCAGATGTGTATGTTACCTTAAAAGAGAAGTAATTGGGTTTTAGCCAAAAGGACAGGAGAAAGAGTAGGAATGTGCAACACAGTTTCTCATAACTTTGGAGGAGGCAGATGTTTCTCTTCTGGTTCCAACCTTCATTTTCTTTGCATGAAGAACAAGTTCTTTAAAACCAAATAAATATCCTTTTGAGAAGAGCATGGTTCCCACTGTTACTCTTTACATTAACTCTTTTGTAGCTAAGGTAGAGCTTATCTTGTTGATTTTTATTGCAAAAACGGAACAAATGAGAGACTATAGTGTAATGTTTTTCTAGAAATGGCTTCAATTATTATGCTGAAGAACTGGTCAAGAGTAACAATAGCAATAACAAAACCTCTGACATCTGACACAATATGGATTCTCATTACTCATTCTAGGTAGTGTAAATATGACTAAAAATACTTTTTTCTTGTAATTAAGATTTCACTTAATACATTCATAATGTATTCATAAACATTCATAATTGCAAACATAAGCAGCACATATTTCACATTTATAAAGATAGCAGAGAGCACCATTATATCAGTAACCAACAGCAGACTTCTACTGAGGCAGGCAGAGAGGAAAGGCAAGTAAAGGTTGTTATTCATGGTAAAAGTGCACAGGATGGATGTCGCCTGTCCCTGTCTGAAATGACTCATCTGCGCATGTAGGGCATGCCCTGTGTGTCTTGGTGATTGAGACAGGAGGATGCCATTCATCTCCTCAGGCACTGAGACTAAAATTGCAGGTAGGCTTAGAAAAGTCTACAGCATAGAGAAAAAGTGGAAAATGTCTAATTTCAGGTTAATATCTTCCCTCTGGGGATGCACTGGGACTAATGCAGCTAATTCTATGCTCCGCAGCCACCATTTCCCAGGGAAAAGGACTGAATTGTTTACCAGGGCAGAAAGCCTGGCAGGGGAGAGTATCTGTGTGTGGCTGGGAATGGACACTCTGAGATCTCTAGGGCCTACTGAAGCAAGGCCAGAGGCTGGGGGTCACTGATAACGTAACCTTGGCCATAGTTTGGATTTAGTCATTTGTCTTCATAGAGTCTGACTGATGGGAAATGTGGACAAAAGCCTTTGTGGAGCTCTGCTTGCCATATGTAGCTGTACAAGGCTACTGGGGAAGCTGGCCTGTTTACCCACCAGGTCTGCAAGAGCCATTTGATTCCTAAGTTTATAAATCAACATGGTGACCCCTTTCCAGAGGATGGGGGAATGGCTGAGGAATTACAGAAACCACTGTCTGGAGTGTTTGTGTGTTTGGCCATGACGGGATCAGTGAACTCCACTGTCTTCCTCCCATCCCTGCTCTGTGCCGAGTGCTGGCCCATAAGGATTTTCAGAAGTCCCCACAGGGAAACCTTGGGAGGAAGGAGAAATGTGAAAAGCAGATACAGGTGAAAAGTGCCAAGGAGGGGTGAGACAGCAGTTGCCTCTAAGAAAGCCTGTTGTAGTCAGTGAAGCAGAACTAGTGTGCTGAAAGATGTGACATTCCTTGCATGTACTGACTTGTGATGGGAATTTGGGCTAGCCAAAGCAAGATCTAGTGGTGTAATAGTTAAGGGACAAAATGTATGCGGAGTTGAGACTAAAACCCCATCATCCAAGCAAGACCAGACTTCAGTGGTTCAGCCAGTTTTCTCACATACCCACTGGCTGCCCTACCCAGGGAGAGCTTTATAGGTTGTGAGACCCTTCCCAAGAAATCTGTGCTGAGTTGAGATTAAGATGGAGGGTAAAACTGGAGTTTTTTCCAGAGGAGAAGGAGGGCTTTTCACATTTAAAAATCACAGGTAGCTCTTTGGGGCTGCCCATGATTTACTGTTTCCACATTGTGTGAGTGGGGGGCTCTCAGCCAACCCACACGCAACCTTTCTTTCCTATAACAGAAGAACACAAAACATATGAGTGAGTCCCACATGTTTGTATGCAGCTGACTTCTTCCTCACCTCTGTGATCAGTACTATCCATCTCCAGCTGAGCTCCATTATCAGCTGAAGTAGCATTTGGTAGCAAAGTACTGAGTCCACTGGGACATCTGGGGACATTTATGTATCCTTGCAGAGATGTGTGGCATAATGAGACAAAGTGGTTCAGTTCCCCATCCAAATGCATCTTTATCTTATCTTTTCTTCTTATAGAAGGGGTTTTCATGCTGGTCGTAGTTCTGGAGGTTTTAGGGTGAACATTTACAGTATTTTTACCTGACCTCTCACTTTTCCTTCTAGGCTCTCCTGAAGGCCCAGTATTTTGTACCTTTGGCAAGATCCTAGCAGTTGGATCCCTGCTGATTGAGTGGAACCTGAAGCTCAGTTGCCCCATTCTGCTCAGTGTCAGTCTTTTGCATCTGGGGTTTTCATGTATTCTCACCTGAACTTCTGGCATGCTCTAGCTGCATGCAAACAGAGGTGTACTGCCACTTCTGGACAATATTTTTCATTGAGCCACTTGAGAGTGAAAAACCTGTTTTCTGTTTAGAGCTCAGAGAGCTCAGCACAGCCATTTCCTTGCTACGGGTTTTGGAATGGAGCACCATTTACATCCTTCCAAGCACTCTGAAGGCATCTGAGTTCACTTCGGACAAATTTGTACAGATATATCTGCCTGTTCCTGCCTACATTCTGCCTGTGTAGGGTCAGGGATCCTGGCCAGATCTAGTGCTGTGTAAAAGGATGGATTAACGCACACATGATTTCACCCTACCAAGGTATGCAGCTTCTGGCCTGAAGCTGCTCTGCATCTGTAGAATAGACATCAGGCCCATGTTAGTTTACAAGTGTCCTAAGTAAAGCTAATTTGGAGTCCTTATACTCCAGTATATGGGAATGGTTGGCCAGTTCCTCACATAATTAGCAATAAGCCAGGCACAAAGTTTGGGTTCCTGCTCCAGTTGTCCTGAAGACAGTTTGTGGAAACTTTTGCATATGGATGTGCCTGCGTCTGTTTAAACCTGGATAATATCTGACAGAAAGCACTAATCCTATATAGCCAGTGTGAAGTATCTATGCATGTGTTAAACCAGAGTTTGCGTTAGCTTGCCCAGGGAGGTTTTCCAAGTGCTTCGTAAGGTAACTGGTGCAATAGAGCTATGCAGGAAAGTTGAAAAGGTGCTTAGTTCTGGGTTTGTTTTACATAGTGAGTCTTTCCAGATATAACATATTTATAAGGCCCAGTGCAATATCCTGAAATGCCTTACATGACCTCTTCTGAAAAAGGGGAGGTGGTCTGTTTTCTCAGAGCTGCTATTGAGAGACAGTACTGTATAATCTTACCATCAAAAGCTCTTCATCTTCTGTTATATTGCCATCATATGTATTTCATGCTGTTGTGAGGCAGTGACTACTTCTATTCTCCTTCATGCCCCAGGAAAATTTCTGTGGAATTTAGCAGAACATCTGACAAACCTTTGGGTGTTGCCACAACCTAACTAAAAATGGGCATCCTCCCTGCTCTGACAGCAAGGAGGAACATTTCAAGTATTTTCTAGAAGTCGCTTCTATACAACTCCACCAGTTTAGTTCAGTTTCATCCTAAAGCATATTTCTATTAAAGGAGTACTGCCCATGCTGAAAGGTATAGGGTGTTCTGGAACTAGAGGAAGTTCTTTGGCATATAAATATCTTATTAAACTTCAGCACACATCTCTTAGCAGGCAAAAAGTCCATGCCCCAAGATCTGAAAAAGCATTCTGTTGTAGGGGGAAGGATATTATATTCAATAAATCATATGGAACTATTTATCAGCAATCACTTCTTTAACTTTTCCACAGTCTTCAGTTTCAAAGCACATTTTGAAGTGACTGAAGTTTGTACAGAGCAGTTTATTTAAAAAAATTATTTTAGGAAAATTACCTCAGGGTTGATTGTGTATTTATGAAGGGTTTCTCTTTTCTTTTTTTTAAAATATTAACATAATGTAAGAAAATGGCTTTATTAAGAACAGTGGAAAAATGTGGAGAGAAACAGAAAAGATTTTGTGGTAGACAGTCTGCAATGGGAAAAGTTTTGCTTGTCATGCAGTCACAAATGACAAAGTTGGTAGAAAGACCCTGATTTCAATGGACTTTGGATTAGGGTCTTTACCAGTGTTGAGTTGTTTCTGGTTATGTCTACATCCTCCTCAGTGGATGTATTTGGATTTCTCTATTTTTCTCTCCTGCTATTATCAGTGATTATTTTTATTAACCTCATTTACCTACCTCATACTCCTTGCTTGCTGCCTTCTCCTTAACCTGAATCCCATCCTGATCTTCTGTTAAAAATGAAGCAGAAATGCTCAGGATTCAAACAAACAAATGGTTTTTACCCTGCAACAATTGTTGTATGATCTCTTGCAAATCCACATTGGCCACTTTGTGTTCCTGACATTGTTCATTCCTGGAACAATTATGGTCTGCTGCAGTTTAATTATGGTGCCTTTCAGTACACAGCACAGCATGGTGCTTATAGTGATGACTTAGTGATTTTCTAAATCATTAAATAAATCTGATTGTGAGTATTTGGTATGTGGTTTACAATCAGATGGATTATGACTTTTCCCAGTGCAGTCAGTCTTTTTATGGTGAGCCCACAGGCTGGAGTAGAACTAGCTTTTTGCTGCAGATTGTTGTGGGCTTTATGGTTGGGTGTTTTTTTTTAAATGAAACTGTGTTTTCCAGATATTCGGCATCTGTCTGAGCCATGCTGGTACTCCATGGGCTTAACTTGGGGCCTCCAGAGATGATCTCAAGTGTGAAGTCTGTATGAGCTGTACTGGCAGGGGCCATGTTCCTGGAAGGTAGGCTTCATGTTGTGGCTTCAGCAAAGTGCTGTATGAAGCCTGCTGATTGCCCTTGGAGCTGGAAAGGGAGCAGGGAAGAGGTGTCTGCTCAGGTCAGTGCACATGCAGAGCCGGAGGTGCACTTAGGAGCCCTGGATGTGCTGGGATGTCAAGGTGCTATTTAGGTTCTGTGTAGACAGTCAGGGCCCTTTCCCAGGCATCCACAACTAATGAAAGGGAAATTGTTTGCAGTGACTTGGAATGGATTAAGTAGACAAAATATGAATCTTTGAATAAAGAGGTAGCTACAGCTCTTGTGTAGACAGTAAACAATGGTTTATTGACAGTAGACTCTTGCTCTTATTGTAAAATCTCTTAAATCACTTATTTCCTGAAAGGCTCAGGCAGGGTGTCTTTGGTCATCACACATTTTGTACTTTATCTCAAATAAAAACATCCTGATTTCAAGTCTCTGGAACACATTACTTGTCCATGCTTCCCCTGTTTGAAGAAAAGGTGGCAATCCTAGCTGTGCAGTTGTCAAGGCTGTTTTAGGTAACATCTATGAGTTAAGAAAATGCTGCAGATAGATGAGACCCTAGGATTTATGCAGCAGAAGACATTTTTGGACTGAGCTTGACAAAAGGGAGTGGTGCTGTGGGATAGCTTTTCTTAGTCCCCTTCTACCTAGACTTTGATGTGGTTGTTGTGAAGGAATACAGTGTTTTATCTCTCAGGCAAGAGCCTCCAGTCTCTAATATGGCCTAGTTAAGCTTCCATGGCTTGAAGAACTTCTCTGAAGGTTTCCATTGTGTAACACCACTGCAAAGGGGAGCCAGCCTAAGACCCTTCACAGCAGGCCTGTCTGGGTGTGCTGCGGGTATTCACCTCCGTGTCAGCTTGGTGAGTACAGAAGGGTCACCTGGAGGGCAACAGCATGCTACTGGTTGGTGTTGAACCGCCAAAATCTTCTGAGATTGAGTCTTTGCTCTGGTCTAGAAACTGCTGCTGAGGTTCAAGAAGGCCACTCTTGGCTCAAATGAGTCCTGATGAGTGTTTGGTCTGTCTGTTACCTTCCACAACCCCCAAAGTTTGAAATAAAACCCTCAAGCAAGCCTTAAGTCCCGCTAATATACTGGATAGAGGAGACTGGTCACACTTGTGCAAGACAGAGCATCAGCTGATAGCCACTGACTCCTCAGTACAGCTACAAGTTAGCCCCCTCTAGGACTGTAGCTGTGTGCCATCTTCTCAAAGGCATGTCTCACCTGCATCTTTCTCAGGCAAGCTGCAGGAGACCTCAGGGCAATAGCTACCAAAAATAGAAGGACAAGATGCTTCCTCTGTTCATATTTTATGATGGGTCCAGTAGCAGATCTCAGAGTTGCAATAGGTGGACAAGGACTTCTTGGGAGGATAATTTACCTGCTTCATCATTGGTATCTGGAGAAAAGAAAAGGGAACTCAGGTTAAATCTGGGGCTAAATGAGCAGTGGCAGCAACCGTGATTGCCTCATACATCAAATACTCTTTTTTCCCTGCAGTATATGGAACTAAACTTTTTTTCTAGATGTTCTGTTAATAGATGTAAATCCATTCCCCACAAAATAGGATGGGTTATCTGTAACTAGAGCATTTGTTTAGGGTCATTTGGTCCTGAGGTGATGCTGAGGAATCTTGTTCTGCCTGAAGATGAGCTCACTGAAGAGGTTGCTGGCTCCCAGCCACATCCACCTGATCTCCACCCAACACCTACCTGCCCCAGCCTCAAGCATTCACATGTAGCTGCATAGGTACTCGCTCTCTACTCTGATACTGTCAAAATGAGCGAGAAAAAAAATCATTCTACTAGAAGAAGTTAAGGATCTGGTTGTTTTGACAGCGTTGGCTTTAAGAGTGATTGCACAATCAGTTGTGCTGGCAGATCTGATGGGAGGGCAGAGAAGTAACCAGGGATTTACTGAGAATAAACTCAGGCAAACAGAAGTCACTTGGTTCTACCCATGCAAAGACAGATGCGTGAAGGAGACAGGCATGGCTGTGAGCACACTGGATGCTTTCTGGGGTGGGTGACAATTGTTCTGTGGTACCCAGCCATGCACTAACTCCTGTGGCCTGTGCACAGGTAGCACATCCATCTTCCATGGCACAGCAAAATGACCTAAATTACTTCCCCTGGGCTGCAAAGATGTGCACATCAGCCCTTCTTGCAGTAAGGGTCATTCAGGGCAACTTGCTCATCTGTGAGGCAGCGCCGGGCAGCTCCAACACAGGTGCTGTGCAGGAGCTTCGTGCAGTGTTGGAGCTTGATTCTGAGCCCATTTGTTAGGAGGAGAGCACAGGACCAAGGTGGGGAGCTGGAGGGCTGGACTGGGCTGGCAAAAAGTGGTGTGCAATGGGGAAGGCAGCAGAAAGGGATCAGAAAGTTGGGGCTGCCTTGGCTCTTCCTCTTTAGAAAATAATCCCTTCATCAAAGCCTTGTTGTGGTCCTGAGTAGCTCAAAGCCTGTTGGTCACTTCAAAAGACTTTCTTGCAACCCTCAGCATTCAAAGGGCTCAGATCTGTGATACATCCAGATTTCTTTTTCCAGTGAGGGACTTGCTGTGACCCTCTCTCTCAGGCCCTGACCTCAGGAGGTGAAGATTGCTGAGCACTATGTCAGCTGTATCCAAAGTGGTTTTTGTTTAACAGTCTCCGCTGCTGTTTATATTTTCTAATGTGCTGTGGCTGGCGTTTGTTGCCATTAAAACTTCATTTGTTTGGAGGATCTTTTCAACAAACTGAAATCCAATAAATCATGAGTAAAATATTTATTATTTCAACTGGATAAGAAGGGGAGGGGGGAGCAGACGCATTTGTATTCCTTCAGCAACATGTTAAATGGGAGACCATGGGTGTGTGTTAGTGACAGGACTTTGTCCCCAGAAGAACAGTTAGTTGGCTGGACTGGACTGGTTGAGTGACAGCTTCAAATTTGCAAGCAGAAGTGGTGCAGAAGTACTCTGAGTACTCCGGCTTTATCCTGTCTACCCATGTAATCACATCCCCAGATGATGGTAGTGAGCTCAGGTCTTCTGGATTAAAACTGTCAAAAATACAAGCCTCTGATGCCTGAGTTAGAAATCCTGGGTTAATAAACTGGTCCCACTTATGTTGGTGGCAAAGCTACTATTGTCTGAGGTCAGGATTTCACTCCAGGTCTGTTTTAGTTCACAGACAGTAGCAGACTCCAAACTCTTCATCCTGCTGTAGGATATGTTACACTAGCTTGTGGTAGGACAAATGACATGAAGATCTGGAGCAGGATGTGGAAAAAGTCATCACAAGCATCATTACATTAGAGCTGTGTGGCTTTATTTATTTGTTGAATAGTGAACTCAATTAAAAATAGTGTGGGATTTAAGGCTGTTCATGTACTTCTGCGTTCAGCCAGTGGCTTTGGCTGAAAACGCAGAGGGAAATATGGGAAAGTCAGTCTGATTTCAGCATTTCAAATACAGAATACATTGCCTATTCACTTGGAAACGATGTTTAGTTTTTAATGTGGCCTTTTTTTCAATGCCAGAAACACACAAAAATTTGCTTTTGGACTGACCTGGACAAGAATAATTCTGAAATCTGTTGATGGGACTAAGGCAAAATCTCTGCATTGTCCAGTTAAGCTCTGAGAACAGGTGTGAAGTGTGGATCCAAACAATTAGGAGATGTAGCAGGCTCCATAAGAAACTTGATGCATATATCTAGTATTTCTATGGAGAACTGGTGTATTTGTATAACTATGACAAAATCTGTCTTTTCAGTAAGGAAGATACCTTTCTGCACCTGTAAACCAGGCCCTCGCTTTAAGCAGCTCCAAAATATTCATAAAAAGATTTGGCCTCTAAGTTTTATATTAAATCCAATTCCCTCATCCTGCATGATAGTTTCTGCCCACACAGTCCCCAAAGCCATCACCTTCACTATTAAGGCCTCTAGATGCTACTATAATTCCATATAAATGTAGTATCCTAGATAAAATAAATTAGTGTCCCCATCTGTCGAAAACAGGACGTGCGGCAACTCTTCCCAGTGAGTCATCTGTTCAGAATTCTCAAGTCTTTGAGACCTCTGCACTCACCAGGGAGCTCTGACATTTACCAATGTTATCTTTCTTATTTCAGTTTTGGCACCTTCTTCCTTTCCTCAGAGACTGTACTGGTCAAAAAACACATGAAATGAGCAGCAGACATCATCTGTCATTTTTCTGAAAGGTTACTGGGCCTGAGTGTGTTGTTTGGCCGCAGATGGCGGTAACTTCACCAGAAAAACAAAAAACTCACCCCATACAGTGAAGAAATTGTTAATTGGGCAGACTTTTACATGAGGACTCCATTTGTTGAAAGGGAAGAGTAATCCTTATTCATACTGACTTTTGGGATGACTACAAGCTCAAGAAGCAGATTAAAAAATGTTATGAAATGCTTTTCTTACTATCATTTACTGTGAATCAGCAATAAAGTAGCCACCCCATTGGCGGCATTCCCACTGAGGTCAATGGAGCCAGGATTTCACCCCTGGAAGTCCTACTCTGCGGGAGGGGCTCTCTGTCAGTCTGTCCACCCGTTTTCACTTCTGTGAGCAGTTGTGAGTCTACTTACAGTGTTTAATAACACAGGAACAAAGGGGTTATTCAATGAAAATGAAGGAGGGAGAGATTTAAAGCAGATGAGAGTTAATACTTGCTGCACAATAATGTCAACACCTGGCTTTTTATCATCGGTAGACGTCAAAGTACTTTACAAGAGGGGTCAGTACCAGTATCTCTGTTTAACAAAGAGACAAAGAAAGATAATGCTACCTGTTCAAGGTCACCAAGCAGACAATGCCAGAGTCAGAGTGGAAAATATCCTCCTACACTATGCAGTGGCTTCTGATTAAAATCAAATTACTTTTGTGCTGCAGAGCTCATTGCTCCAGGTCAGCATGACACCAAGGATTCAGTGGCCTGGGCTGTTTATGTGGAGAACAAGCACATAGCACTGGGAAGATGTAAAAAAGAGAATTCAGGTCAGACAGCAGCTCCTGGTTTTGTACTGATCTGTCTGATGCCAGAGAACAGGAGACTCTTTGGCTGGATGACATGTTTCTTTATAATGATTATGCAGAGTACAGAGCCAGCTTCTGGCAGTCAGGGTTTTCTTGAAAACCCTGCTGACTGTCCCAAGTACTTGGTGGTCCATGTAGAAAGGGAGCTGTCATTTTGGAATCTACCCTGTCCAAGGTGAGCAAAGGTGTTGTTGGTTGTCACCAGAGATATTCGCACATAAGGGTGAAAAATGACCCAGTTTTCCTGGAGTTATTCAGGAACAGACAATGGACTGAGGCCTAAGCTAAGCATTCTTGGTGAGGCTTCAGGGTTTACACAAAAAATCAGGCAGGGCTCATGGATCCTTGCACCTCCACACCAGGTCTGATGCTGTGCTTTCAGATGCGTTCCAGGAGCTTTTGCCAAACCCACAGTGAGTGCAGTTGGCTCAGCTGAAGGTAAGAGGGTTGCCCATCCTTTTTGAGAATGCATCCTCCCATACCCGTGGACAGTCACACAGTGAGAGTGAAGTATGTTCTCCATCTGAGCTACTGGCCCTCTTTTTACCTCTCTTCAAGAAGCATGAGACCCTAGCAGCCCATTAACCCTTTCTAGATTCACATGGGTTTGCACATGTGCTTTTTAGTGGCATAATTCTTGGCAAGAGAGGCAACCTTAATATTGGTATTGGACCTATGTGCATGTCTGTTGTTCATCATGTGTAAATTAAATGGACTACCCTGAACTGGAGAAAGAGAAACTAATGATTGCCATATTGTTTCCAGCAGTCGTCAGGCAAAAGAAGCTGTTTGAACTTTCCCCCAAAGACGCTTCTGCCTCTTTCAGTGATTTTAAAATCTTGGGTTTCTACCCTTTTCAAGGTGATTAATTTTGTAATGATGCCTTTGCTACTTTCCCCTCCCCAGGAGAGTAGGCAAGCAGGGGGAGGGAGGTAGGACAGGAGAACGAACTTTTCAAAACTGATCCTGTGTGCAGCAGTAAAAGGCGTGATAGCTGCTTCTCTTCCTCTTTCCTCTAGTTGCCAGCAAATTCCCATGTGCTTTCAGATATTTCATTATGTTTTGCTTTTAATTCCTCTTCAATGTACATATTGACATGTTTCTTTCCATCTGTTTCTGTCCTCCTTTACCCAGTAAAATGATCTCACTGGGAAGCCGAAGGTCCAGATAGATGGTGGAAGGAAGGAAGGAAAGCATCTTTCCTCATTATTGGGAGCAGACTGATTGATAGTGTGTAACTCTAAGGCAAAGACCCTCTCCAGGGTGGAGATTGTAGCCTCATTCTTAGCATAAGGACAGGCAAGAGGTTGGAATTAAGAATGGGGACTGCATTTGGAACTTATGACTAATTGTGGTGCTTGTCTGACCCTCTTCACAAAAATCAGGAGAGAAGTGCTGTAGCAGGCATTGTTTTCATCCTACAGGATATTTCAAGTGCTGTGCTTTATGACTAAGGAAAAGACTGCATCCCACTACAGCTGGCAGTTAGAACCGACTGTGACCAGAGCTGACCTTCTTAATAAATATTGCTTTTGAAATCTGCACCCGCGTGTGTCTTGCCCCACAACCTTGAAATGGGTAGTAGGAAAAAGCAGCAGAAAAATGAGAAAATCCCTCACATTGTTTGGATTGTCAGTAATAAATCGGAGTGGAAAAGGCCTTCCTTGTCGGCAGGGTAATCCCATCATCTTGATATAAGAAAGAAATTTTTTACAGTGAGAACACTCAGTCACTAGGATGATCAATCAAACCTCCCCAGGGATGTGGTAGAGTCCCCATCACTGGAGCTTTCAAGCTGTGATTGGACAGGGTGCTAGATAATCTCATCTAGGCTCCCTTTCCCATGAAAGGTTGGACCTGATGGTCCTAGAGGTCCTTTCCAACCTGGGCTGTTCTGTGATTGTATGATCATCAACATGTTGGTTGGCTGGGTGTGTAATGTTTTCTAATCAGAGGTGGTCAACCACTGTCCTTCAGCTCTTGCCACAAGTGAGTCTGTGCCGTTTGCATGTCTTTCCTCTATTATCTATTTTCTTTACAATCTTACCTTGCAGTTTTAGGGGTAGCTGGGAGTCCCCTTAAGATTATCTACCTCGCTGCTATCTGCTAGACTTTTCTCTGAGCTATCTCATTTGATCAAAGATGGGGTGGTGGAACCTGCAATGAATGGAAAACATGCATTGCTTCATGAGAATGGACTGTGTAAGTTCACCTTCTGAAGGACTTTCCCTCTGAACAGTAGTCTGGCTCAACCTGGTGGCTCCCTGGAGTGGGGCAAAGGACAGCAAATACAGAGATCTGAACCGTACCTCCAGTGCTGCTGTATTCTGTACCTCAGCTTAACCATGTGTAGAACATGGGTCTGTGGATCACTCTGTTGTCTTCAGTCTGATAATCCAGAATACGCTGCTAGAAGTTCCTAGGACAGTTTGGTTCAAAATAGAAAATTTCAAACTAACAATTCCCACCCCCCTTCCAGCCCATTTTGATTTGATGTGAATTGGTTTACCAATGGGAGGGTGCTTTAGTTTGCTCAGTATGGAAAGCATTCTCAGGATAGAAATGTTGGAGGACAGGATCATGAAAGCTGAGACAAGATGTAAGGGTGTCATAAACACAGAGGCCAAAGTGGAAGAGAATAGAGAGCTGGCCAAGAAAACATCATCAGTGACCCTTATGAGCACTTTTGAACATTTTTGTTGGAATGGGGAGAATGGAAATCAGCTTGGAGAGGATCCAGGATGCTGGAGACAGGGAATACACCTGTTGTGCTTATCTTGTCCTTAACTATAGATGAATCCAGTTCCTCCAGAAGCTTCTGAAATAAAGTAGGTCCCAGAAGACCTACCACTGTGAACATGTCAGCAAGGACCTTTGTTCTTTAAATTGCAGGGAATTTTGATACCTAACACAGGAGATAAATCAGCTGCCTTAGTGGGTTTTCAGATTTTTTGCTATCATTATTTGATTCTGCTAATATGCATTATAAAGATAAAACAGGGCATGTCTCAAAAACTGGGAATCCAAGTGGAGGCAAAGATGGCAGGGAGAGTTGACAAGCATTGTGGGAAGAACCAGATCAAGGGGGAAAGTGAACAAAACTGATGGCAACTATAATATGGTCTGATAGCTTAGGTGGGTAAAGTGTGTGCTTGGAAGGGATCATGAATTTCCTGGCTTCACAGGAGACTGTGAAGACAACATCACTCAAAGCCTTCTCTCCTCCAGGATGCAATTTCCTCCCCATTCTACTGATGGATCCTTTTCTGCTGTGTATAATTTTCTTTCAATCAACTCAGCAAAAGTACTGAAAACTGGCAAGGCAGCTCAGAACAGTAAGAAATCTTGTACAAATACTTTCTTCCTTCACAAGTTGTTGAGACATACTGTAGTAGAAGATTACAGATAAAAATGGCATTTTCTGTCAAAGACAATAAAATATTTCCACAACTAACCAATGGCAGTGCATTTGTCCTGGCAGGTCCAACATTTTAATAGTTCTCTCTAGACAACCAATTATCCTAAATACTGGCATAGCTAGCGTGATAACCTTGACTTGCTTGCTGTTAATGAAAGAAGGGCTTGAATCAAAGTAATGTGTTGGATCTCAATGGCTATATGGTACTTAACAAAATACCCAGACCTTTTGTGTATGAGTCCTTATTAACCCCTGCAGACAACACAGACCCTCAAAAGACTGATAAATTTCAGTGGGAATTGGCTATAACAGGTTGAGTTCCTGAAATCATTCCTTAGGGTAATTCATGCATGCCCAGGAGGAATATCTGCTTTATGAACCATAACTAGTCTTAGGATCTTATGGGCAATGGAGCCATTGTTATTCCATACTCCTGTGTGGGCCTGGACATTTGCTCTTCAGCCATGTTGCAAGTGCAGACCTTGAATTTAGGTTTGGCTTTTAGGGTATGTTTAGGTGAATTTGGGCTGTGGCTCATTCCCCAATTCAGATTTGCCTACTGTGCGCATTGCTTAGTTTTGTAGAGAATCTGCTAAGATGGGCATGAAAACCAGGCTCCAGTATGGTACTCTTGGAAGAGACTCAAAATATCTTTAGAAGAGAATTGAATTCTTTCAAATGGGACAGATCTAGCATAGGCAGACAAGAATGTCAACAGGTGTCCTGAAACTAGCTGTTCCTTAGCCTAAGATGGTTGATTTGAGCCTGAACTGGAGCAGTGAAGAGAAAAAAGTGCATGCCTCGTGCAAAAGACTGCTCAACGGTCCTGCTGTGGTAAACACAGCCTTCTCTACACAGTCAACGGTTAATGTGTTAGCTGATGCTGCGAAAAGCTTGCCACTTCAGAGATCATCCATTCTCCTCAGTAAATGTCTTTATAGTGTTATGTGCCTCTGAGAGTAGAAACAACGGTCATTTTGCTTTCATAGACGAGGAAGGGTATAGTGCACAGTCATGGACAGATGATTGCTTTGAGAACAGCTCTGTTAGCTGAAGTACCACACTTTTAGCTCTTTTGAGGGAGTAATAATTTGAATTCCCTTCTGAGTACAGTAAACAACTGTGGCTTGATGTAACCTCGCTAAGTGAGCCAGTCACATGTAACTACAATGGATGCCACACTCTAAAATTAATAAGGCTCCTTTTAGTGTGGGGTCCCTTTTGCCGCTTCACACTGTGGGCAAGTTGCTTACTGGCAAATATCCCTGACCTCCTGAAAGCTTTGAACAGATGCGGTTCTGCTGCTGTCTCTCCATTGAGCATCAGTGGGGCAATTTGTAGAGGGAGCCTGTGGCTTCTCAACAGGAATTGATACAGCAGTTGTAGAGTCTCTCTCTCCTGGCCCTGTGTAAGGCCTAAATCGTGTTTGGAATAGTGCGTCATCATGAACTCATCTGAAATAATTTCAGGTTGTCCTTGCTTCCAGTGGAAGACTGGATTAGATGACCTCCAGGGGTCTCTCCCGACCTACATTTTTCTGTGATTCCAGGAGTGAATGGTAGCTAGCTAAGGAGCTCTGCAGCACAGGCTACTTTTATTTCTACCTAATGTGAATAGGCATGTTGTGTGGATACTCAAAGGTCCTGACAGACAAGCCCTGGCAGTGATCTGAGCTTCTACTGTCCTCAGCTATCGGCCAGTATCTCTGACAGAGGATATCATGCTTATAGGAGTAGGAGGAAAGATGTGAACTGGAGCAGCTGAGGAGGCTCAAATTGTTTGTTCCTACAAGCTGTGTGTCACGGGCCAGTCATGTTTTAGACCATAGCAGCCAGTTGCTCAGATAATGGGAGACAGAACTCTAACTTTATGCAGCCAAGCTTGGAAAATGAAGCCAAAGTGACTTGAGCTTGACTTGAATGTGGAGAAGGGATGCTGCAATTCTCCATACTGTCTGAATGCTAAACAAAGCACAACATGGCTCAGAACCCAAATGCTTACACAGCCTCACACCTCTGAATATTAGCTTTGCATTGGCTTTGATTTTTATTGCATATTTGTCCACAGCAGCTGTCAGAAAGCTTAAATGCTAGAATTACTGCTGTAATAAATACATCCTTCCAAACCCTTGCTATGGTTCTACCCATTGGGAGTTTATGTAACATACTGAGTAGTACTAAAAAGTATGCAGAAAGAACATTTTGCTTCCTGGAGATTTCAGCTTGGTTTGACAGCTCAGTGCTGACTCACTGTCAGGACCTGGGTTTATGCCTTGCTGTTTTTCTGTAGTAAAGCAGTGAGGACTGCTTACCATCCTAGGTGACTTTTTTCCTCGGCAGTGCAAATGCCATGACATTCAGCCAGAGGCCAGCTTAGGGTGAAGGCTGCTTTCCTGTGCCAGCAGGTGAAGAAGCAGAGAAGACCCCAATGTGGTCTCAAAATGCTGTAGTAAGATGAAGATTTCTTTTAGTGCTATTTTTATCCAATGCTCTAATTTTATCTAGTTTTCTTGCATAACTCTCAGAGTTACAGCTGAATAAACTTCCAGGGAAGAGAAATTTTTCTAATAGAGCTCTAACTTTCCCCAGATTGATTCTCTGAAATCATCTACAAAAGGCTTCCAGAGCATGTATGCAGTGTAGATCCTTTGTCTATTGAGTAAAGGGTAGAAGGATATCCAAGCCCTGTAACAATTGAGTTTGTCCCTCATTCTGCATATGGCAAAAAGAAATTATTTTGTTTGGGTTGTTTCTGGCAAGAAAATGCAGTTTATTGATAGTGATGCAGTAGTTTCCAGATAGGTTTAGTTAGATGGGGTTAGCACACCAGAAGCACTTCTGCACCCACCCTCCCAGGACTACCCCACCTGCACTCCTGGCCTGACCCTGCTCCCCCTGCCCACACATCCTTGAACTCTGAGCACATGAACAGTGAGTGGAGGTACACTGTGGCTCCATCTGCCTCCCCTCCAGTCAGTTCAAGCTCTAGCAATGGGAAGGAAGAAGGGAGATCTGGTTCTACTGCCTGCCCCAAGCTGATGGCTGCCCCAGGCAGCTGCCTACTCTGCCTGCGCCTGGAGCAGAGCTTTGGTATTGTGAGGGTTAGGGTGTAGCTAAAGTTAACTGTGTTTTGGCTCTTCTTTGTTGTTCAGGGGCTGTGTGAGGCAGATCACGAGTTAGCAAAACGTTGAGGATTTTCTCATGCTCTCTAGGGACCAGGTGGGTCCCTGGCTGCTGCAGGATATGGCCTGAGAAAGCCTACCTTTTCTTTTCCCAATTCCCTTTTCGTGTTTACATCTGCAGGAAGAAAATCACTAGAATCCAGGCCAGACGTCTTCTCCAGCCCCTCCCTGCATCTAAACTGCAAATGTTCACTGCGGCATCCTAGAAAAGCCAGTCTGCTGACCAGCCAAGTGTGAGGGATGGGGAAAACAAGGGCTTGAAGAAATGTGAACAAAGCGAGAACGTATGTAACTTTAAATAGGAAAAATGGCTGGAAAGGCAATGCACCTGCAGCCCTGCAACTCTTTTTTTTGCAAAATGGAGAGGAAACTGGGGTGGCAGTATTCGCAAGAAATTTTGTTGGTCAATCTTTTTCTTTAATAATTGAGAAAAATTGTTAACAGAAATATAAAGCAAAATCACAATGGTTGTGAATTAGAATGTTTTCTAGCTGTCTGTCTTTCCCCAAAACGTAGGCTACCCTTGGATGGTAGTTTAGGGGCCGTCTTATGCTAAGGCATAAATTTGGCTAATGCACTTGAATAATTAATGTCCAGATGCAAAGCCCAGTGAAGCCAGTGGAAGGTTTTCTGGCTTCTTTAGATTTTGGATGACTGTTAACTACACAGGCAAAATAACATGCACGAGTAATCAACATTTGCCCCTTCTCAGAAATGCATCAGCCCAAAGGGGCTGTGGTCATGTATTTGTTATTGTATCTGACTCTGACACCCTATAAGGAAAGCACAGATCATCAGAACGCGATGCGGCAACGTTTGAGATCTTGGACATGGAATTGTTTATTGAACAGTGACAGACTGCAGCCCATCGCTTTTAATAATGATAAGGAAAGGTTTATGCAAGCACACATCTGCACTTGGCTGGCTACAAAGCACGTTAATAATGTTGTGTTCCTGATTAGCCATAAATTTCTCCGAAGTGCTTGCTGAAATAGGAGCACCCATGGTGACTGATTTTTGCTGCACAGCTTGTATTGTTACCACTGCTCCAAACTTGATGTGCAGCAATGAAATACAGCCCTGTAGAACTGCAGGTCCTTTTCCTTCTACACTGTTCCTGTTACACAGTTTAACTATGTTGGTGCTGCTTGGACTCTGCCAAGAATTATGATTTTTTAGTCCCTATTAAAGCTAAGTGGGTCAGATATGTTTTTCTACAATCTTCTGATTTGATGATCTGTACAATACAGGTCATTGTCCAACAGCCCCATCAGTGACAGGTATTACAGCTGAGAATGGTAGGTGTTAGCAGATGCAAACTTGTGCCAATGTGGAGCTGGAGGTGCTGGAGAGCATATTGTAAAGACACCCCAATGGTGCGTGAACTGGCTTGCCTGTGGACAAACCATCTCTAGCCTGGTGCTGTGCCTGAACAAGCAATGTCTTCCCCGAGCCATGCTGCACAGGGTTAACCTTGTCAATCTTCATCTGGATGGGGCCATGCAATTTTGCTTGGCCACTGTGTTCCCATTTGCAAAGCCCTGGGTCTTCCTTGCTTTGTCATGACCTCCAACATCTCTGGCTATTGAAGTAGACAAACAATATTTAGGACTTTGGCAGCAGACAAAGGCAGGATTTTCTCACTGTCATTGGGCTAGGTCTCCCAGTAGTTGTAATGGAGATTTCGATAGCTCTTATGACATATAATCCAAAGAAGGTTTTCTTTGTAAGGTATCTCTCTGAAGACCAGCAGTGATTTCCTCAGGGTGGGAGATAACAAAGGCTTCTTGCACTGTGAAAGCCACCTTCTAAAATTAGAAGCAGGGCACTGGTATTAGATCTCACTCTAAGAATGTAATTGCAAAATACATATAGCTGTTCCCTGGTGTGTCTTTATATCTAGATTATTTCATTATTCACCAGTTTTTTCATGGCCAATAGTCTCCTGTTACCTCCCAGATTGCAGGATGCCTAAAAAATGACCAGGTCTTAAGACAGAAGGAAATGGGGAGCAAGCAGCAGTGGGGACCGAGAGTACTGTTTTCTTCCATAAAGTATGTCTACTTGCCCCAAATCCAGGGTAACAGCTAGTCTGACATAACAATAATACAAGCTGGCTTTCTGCCTTTTCCAGAGTTAACTTTGGATCCCAAACATGAATCCTGCACAGTGAAAAGAGGAAATCATCAGTTCTGTCTGAATGTGCTGTATCGTTTATTGAAGCTCACCTGATAAAGCTACAGCTTATTCTAACTTTGATCTTTGGTATCCGAAGAGAGTCCCCCAAAGAGTCCTTCTGGGTGGGAAATGCAGCACGAGCAGAACCTGCTACCATCTGGTGACGGGAAATTGAGGTACCAGGACACAGATTATTTGGAAGCAAGGGGTAAACTCACATGTTGTATGTCAGCAATGTTATTCTTGCAAAAGGCTCAGGAAACAGCCAGTGGTATGTGCAGCCTTTTCTGCATTTGAAAGAAAAATTTAGAGCTCCTCTGTATGAATTAGAGCAGTCAGAGCGAAACTATCAGCTAAATCTGAGAACGAACCGAGGATCAGAGAGAGTCCCCCCACAGCTCCTGTTCAGCAGCTCTGTATATTATTTTAAAGGACCCTTATGCAAGAATTATGTTGCATTCTGAAAGAGGAGATTGTTTTACTTACTTGATGTGGGAAGGTCCTCAAATTACAGCCCTTCCTGCTTATATTATTACATTCTAGGGTTCATCCTGCTGCAGTTACCCTGTGCCGTATGGGAAGCAGGATCCACGGCAGAGAAATCCACAGCCAAAGTCTGTTGTTACCACAGAAGTCTCTTGCCAGAGAGCCTGAGCTATTTCAGACTTCTCATTACAGCTGAATGCAATTAATAGCTACTCAGTTGTGCTCTGGAAAAAGTCTGTGGGTGACAGGTCAGAGTGTCTTGGATCACAAAGTCACTGTGTAGATCCAGAGCAGGTACAGCATTGAATGGAGGCCTCCGTGACGGGGGATGTCACTCCAAAGTAACATTGGACAAAACACTTGTATCTGCATTCTGCCTAGAAGATTGAGTTTTGGCTTATTCCTCCATCACAAAGTGATATACTTTCCAGGGAGATGAAGGGGAAAGAGGTAAATTTTATCCAGGAAGTGGAATGACCCCAACCAAAACTATGACTGTAATCTTGACCAAGATGAAACATTTGTGTCCTGAAATTCTCATTCAGGGGTCTTCTAGTCCTGATTGCACATGTCCCTATTCCCACCAGTGGCCAGGCTCCCCAGGTGAACTCCCAGACATTTATGTCACTGGTGCATCACCCTATTCACTGGTAGGGGAAAGCACAGCATGTTATGGGAAATGTAGTCCACCACTCTCCTCATCCACTGAGAAAATAGGGGTGTGATGCAGAGTTGCGTCTTCCACAAGGCACGAATGACACTTGGGCTTTGAAACATTTTAGTTTTGCCTCAAAAAATTGTTATTTTGAGGAGGAGAAGAAGGAGTTTCTGACCCACTTTCTAACCTGCTGTAGCTGAATGCTAAGGTTCATGATACCAGCAAGGAATGAAGGGGGTCACACAGGCATAACATCTCAGCTCTCTGCTTGTCCAAGAAATAACAGATACAAATTATTTCTAAGGAACCTGTTTGAGAGCAGTCTTGAGAAAGCATTTTGTGGAGAATAAGGTCAGAGCTTTGCAAATCTCCTGGGATTGTCTCCTGTTCATGAAGAGCACAGGAGGAGCCCGGTGGTCCTTGGCTGAGGAGCAGAGGAGGTGGGTGCTTCAAGTCTCAAGTCTGGTTTGAAGTTGGCTGGTGGCATCCTTCAGTGGATAAGGGTTTTTGCCTGCCTGCTCTGACAAAGGTTGAAGGCTGGTTTGCTGCACAAACAAAAAGTTAGGCCATTTGTGGAAATTAAAACATAGTAAAGCAGAATCAAACTTTTTGAAGCAGCCAACTCAAGTCAAAGATGCAACTCTTAGGCCTGGTTGCAGACCCTGATAAGGGGCATGTGCCTGAAGCCTGGCACCCTCTGGCTTTGGCTGCAGAGTTGTTTCTTTGCTGTGTATATGGCATTTCTCAGGCTGCAGTCTGGGCAGGCCACGCTATATTTAAATACATCTTGCTAGTGAGGGACTAAAGGGCCTCCAGAGCTGCAACTTCCTAAGGGCTATTCTGCAGATTCCTTCCTCCTTTCTTTTTTTCGTTTTCCTTTAAAGGAAACTCTCAATCTTCTTAGGAAATAATCCTTTGTTTATGTCATGAAAAAACCTGTTCTCTCCTGGCCGGGAGAATGGAAGAGCCAATAGGAAGATGTGCCACTTGTGCTTTTTGATACAACCAAGCATGTCTTAAATAAACACTTGTTTATTTTTCTACCTTTCTGTTGAATTGCATCGTTGCCAACATAGAAGGTAAAAGTATCCAGTTCAAAGAAGGCGACTGTGAGCATAGACTGACATCCTGTTGCAAATATAGAACTGGCCTCATGACAATGCCCTGCTTGGAAACCATGGGAGCAGGGCTAGGAGAAAGAAATTTGTCAATTACACAGCCGAGGCAAATGATTAACAGCTGATGGAGGAAAAGAGCTGTGGGCAAGCTGCCTGCCCTCAGGGGTGCTTCTGAGCTGGCCTTTGCCCCCTTCACAGAACTGTGCAATGTCTCTGCCTTGCTCACATGCCATCAGTGATGCCACCCCGGGGATACCAAGGACATGGGAGACCCTCTGTACCAAACCACAGAATAGACTTCTCTCTCCCCTCACTCTGGTTGGGGCAGAGCACTAGCTTTCATCTGCTTTTGCCTCCGTCCTGCCTTGCCAACAGGACACCCAGCCTTGGAGCGAGGGCAAGTTTCTGCCCTGGCCAGTACTTAGATCAGCACTTGCAGTGTTTGGGGTTTGCACCAGCAGGGACCAGCACTGTGGAAGCTGCAGCCAGACTGAATCCCTGCTCTTGGGACAACCCTGCACAAAATCCCTGTGGGCCAGGTGATACCCACCCTCCATTGTGTTGCACTGGAATGGGCAGTGGAGACCCATTTCCGCAAGCAGGATGAGAGCCCCAGGCACTGCCAAGACAGAAATGAGAAGATTCATCTCAACTGGGCTTTGCCATGAGGAAATGGAGTCCCAGGCTGATTAGGAACCTTACTGATACTTTTTGTGATACTTGAGAAAACCTGTTATGACTTAAGAAGAACCAGCCTGTGGCTGTCAGTTTTTCTTGGCTCTGGCTGGGGACTTGGCAGAAATCACCAGCTCCTGTCCCCACCAAAGAGGAGCAGACTGGGAGAAGAGAGGAGCCACATGCATCTATACCTGATCTTCACATTTACAAGACACTTGTGGGGACTTCTTCATGACCTTTTGGGAACTGATGGCTGAAGTGGATGTACTCCCATGCATCGAGGAAAGACTGTCAGTTCAGTGAATCCCTTGTATAAACTGTATTGAGTTTTAAAAAGCTACCTAGTTTAGCTTAGCTTCATACTTGTTTTTCTTTGATTAACTACAGTTTTTTTGTGACCGTTATGTGGAAGATGATGGCTTGCACTGAGACTGCAGTACTCACTTCACTTGTGTCCTAAGCCACCTTTAGCTCCTGGGCTGAGCCAGCAGACCAGCATCCACAGTGATAGCAAGTGACTGTCTCTAGTTTATCTTATCTATGACACAGAGTATGGCATCCAAGAGTTGAAGCACTGGGTTTTCTTCTTTTCTTTTTCTGTGCAGCACAGGGTGTGCCCCATTTGACCTAAATATTTGTGAAGTTACATCCTTGGAATAGGCTGACAAAAGGTTATAAACTCATTTGTTTTCATCTTTTTCTAAGGCAGGCAAGCTGCAGCGAGGCATGACATCTGTCTCACATGGGGTCCCTCACACCTTCCTCTGACGCATCTGGTGCTGGCTACCATCTGAGACAGGATATTGGGCTAGACGAGAAGTGGACCTGATCCACACTAACAATTCCTGCTTCCTTACCCTGGGAGGCAACGGCTGCTGCTGTCTCATCACCTTCTGTAGGCACAGGCCCACGGGCTCTGGAGGTACCATTTGAATTAAGAACCAAATAGTGTCATGGGAGATCAGGTGTTAGTTCTGTGTTAGAGGGGCTATGTATACTCTTGGGTTTGATCCTCAGTTTAGTGAACCACTGTGAATCAGCACAGTGCTGTGAGGATCAGGATTTTCCCACTGATGTCATTGACATTAGGTTGCTTTGTACCTGAACCATTAGCTATGCTCATCTTTTGAGGAAGATGGGAAAGAGTAAGTTTTGAATGTTAGTGGAAGGAAACAAGGCAGTTTAATCCCAGAGGTGAAGTCTGTGTACATAACAACACCAGTTTTTGCAATATCCCCAGCATTGTTTAACAATGGCTGCATTATGGTTGTGGCACTGTTATTTCTTTTAGGAACTGAGAGGAGTGAGGTGCAGTCTCAGTATTTAAGCATAAGACAGAATGGAAGGGATTTTTCCACTCCACTCTTGACTTCAACATTTGTCAAATTCCCAGCCACTTCAAGAGCCTTTCCTAATGTGGGTGCCAGCTGTGCCCACATCTGGGCTCCCCCAGGTACACGGCTGGTCTTGGCTGTTCAAAGATGCTTGTGCATGTAGCAGTCCCAGGTGCCATGTGAGGAACATTGCTGTGTCTCAAGCCAGTGCTAAATTACAGAGCCATGGACTTGGCCAGAAAACAGCTAGTGTCTTGTTTTTCACAGTGTATTTTAGTTCTTAGGCTGCAGCATCTTTGGGCTCAGCTATCATTGTGCACCACTCCCTAGCATACTTAGAGAGCTCACTCGTGCTGCCCTATCAGGCAATCTCTCTTAAAAAGCTGAACGAATCTGCACCCAAGTGTTTCAGAGTCAGTGCACAGTTCCCATTAAATGTCCTGACTGTGCTGGACTTTCGAGTGTCTGCTCTGAAACAGCATGTTCCCCTGGTTTGTATGGTATCAGTGGGCAGAGGTTGGGGGGGACTTTGGGGTGCATATCTACAGATCTGTCAGCTGGTGGGTGGAAGAAAGAGATCCCAAAGTATTCTCAGGAGTGACAGGTGAGTTACTGCAGGAGTCAGTGCAGCCCAGAAGTAGAAACGTGCAGGGTACGAGGCCGGTACTGCCTATGCTAAAGCTGGTGATTTGCAAAGTCTAATGAGCAGTGTTGTAAGTCTGATCCCACTGTTTGCATATGCTTTGTTATCAGAGCCTCTCAAATGTTTTCCATCAGCTAATCCTTAACCCTTTGCAGATACAGACCAACCCTGCATTGGAACCAAGAGCCAGATCAGAAATAAATTCTTCCTGTTCTTTCTTTGGAGGCTTCTTGCAATGAGTGCCCCCCCCGCCCCACTGGAAAACACATGGAAATTATTTAGAAAGAAGCAACAACCAACAGCCCTATCTTCTCACCCAAGGGATATTTTACAAAGACAAGGACAAAGTGTCTGTGGAACAAAGCAATTTGAAAAAAACCTGTAGGAGAGGCTCAGAATCCAAAATTAAAGGTAACTTTCTTTGAAAATTGACTAAGTGATTCAGTGGCATAAGTGCCATTTGAAAAAATGGGCAGGCCTTCTGGAGCATACTAGACAAAGGTGTTCAGGTGCCTGTATATTTTAGTGTCCCTAAGCAGGTCAAAGAGAGTTGAGCGCTTGATGGGTGTAGAGGCCTTTTCCTATCTAACTTAGAAAGACTCACTGAAGAACTACATGGATACAAGGTTTCTGAGTTCTTGCCCAAGTGTTTGGCCACTCTCAGGGCAAAATTCTTTTTCCTTACAACTAATCTGAACGTCCCTCACTGCAACTTGTCTTTTTGCTGTGCATCTTTGAGAGGCTGGGCATCATGTTCTCTGTTACCATTCATTATGTACTGGAAGCTGTGATTCCCTATCACTGTCTCTCCCCAGCCTGAACAAGTCCAGTTCCCTCCTCTCATGCCATGTACTTGGGCCCCCAGACTGTCTTGATGGGCAAAGCAAGGCTCACTGGCCCACTCCCCTTAGTCAGTGCTGTGTCCTGCAAAGCCCAAAGCTGGATGCAGTACCCAGACTTGGGATCACAAGTGCTGAATACAGGGAAGAACCATTTCCTTCAACTAGCTGGTTATGCTCTTGCTGTTGCAGCCCAGTACAGAGTTGGACTTTGTCCCTGGAAGGGCACATTGCTGACTGAGGCTCAGCTTGTTACAATGTAATAATATCCTTCTCTTCCACTGGCAGGCAGATCCACAAAATGTCCCTGACTGACCTCTCACGAGCCTATATAGACAACAGGTCCAGATGAGGACTTGAGCAATCCTGTCTAGCTTCTATTATTTGTACAGTTCCACCTTGCATCCACTTTCTGATTGACTCTGTCCATCAAAGCTTTGCTTTAAGTGTTTGTAAGGTCACAGCAAAAGCAGCAGCAAAAGCAGAAATGTGTCTGCTCCATGAAATTACTTTCCCAGGATCTTCTGTTGCCTGAACACTGACTGGTTCAGGTTTCTGGACAATACAAAGATCTGGGAGAGGTTTCAAGGGAAACAGTGTCCTTCACATGTAGACTTATTTCACTGATCTCAGAAGACAGATTGTTCTTGAGCACTTTGATTCCTATTACTCACTCTAGTTTTAAATGAATAAACAGGAATGCAGCTAGAGTAAGAAGTGAACAGGCTAGAAAAACTCTTGTGTAAAAGCATTCCCCCCAAAGAACCTGCATATTTATAACTGCTTGAAAAATATATTATTTGTTGTGCCTGGGGGGGTTGGAAAGCTGAATCACTAGGAGGAAAAGAAGAGTCAATGGGGACTGCCAAAGCATTATTGTTATGTCCTGAATCTACAGCCAGATCCCCAGCTGCTAAGCACCAGTGCAACTCCATTGACTAACTGCAGACAATGTCCCAGCATCCAGCAATGTATGGAGGGCAGAAACACAGCTAGATATTTTGCTCTGTGTTTAGGAGTGTCCTTTCTGGGCTGTCCCAAGGCCATTCATGTCATTTGTTCTGCTTCTGCCCAGCTGCTCTGTCCCAATTCTGTGCCTGGGGTACACAAGCCTCTTTCTTTGCTCTTTGGCCTCAGCCCTGTGCATGCTTCCAGCTGTGCTCTACTACCACATCTGGCGGTACTGCAAATGGAAGTCCCACCACTCATCCCCTCCAACACCATGGAGCCCATGGTCCCATCAGGGCCATGCTGTGACCTCAAATCACCTATGCTAGCAGGAGGCTGAGGTGTGTATCAGCCAACCAGGTGTTTCTTGGCCTAAGCCCTGAACTTTTGCACCATGCTGAGGGGAAGGTGGATAATTTGGGGTTGTGAGAAGCCTGAGAATATAGCAGCATTCCTGTATCCAGACTAGGTGGGGCAGCGACAAGGGGATATTAGCTCTCCCTAGCAGTCAGTGTCTGAAACTTCCTTGTATTGTTTGTCCAATGCTAAGAGTTTCCCCTAACGCTAAAAATAGCTTTTTGTTTGTAAGTTCGCTTTGCATTCAAGCTTCCTCTCCTGGTTTTCTCAAGAGGTTCCTTGATATCTTTAAATTCGCTTTAACCACAGGAACAAAAGGCAGAAAAAATCTGTGTGAAGATGGGGAGGTTTGCACCTCAGAAAGAGAGAGGGGGAGGCAGTTTTTAATATCTTTTTATATTTAGTGCTGGTTTGACTGGTGAGAGCAAGCAAGCACCATGTTCAGCCTTTATTCCGTTTACCTAGTAAGAGCAGAAAGGGAATGCATTGTCCTTCTGGGTTCACAGGGAATAGTTGACAGTGATACCACACAGTGAAAAAATGTTGTTCTCAAAAATACTCAAGCAACCACCAAGCAACAGTAATCACTATGCCTCTTAGCTTTAGCCCTTGGCCGCTGTTATCTGGACCAGATGTTGTCTTAAGTGAAAGGGAGATGCTGTTTTCTGGGGCAGAGGCATATATATTTTTTTCTGGCATCACTGCTCAATTGATATCTTTAAAAAATAATGCCTTGTAGAATGTTAATAAATAGGTGTTTATTTTGACAGCAGTGTCAAGAGCATGCTAGTGTGTTATTGTTTGTACTGTGGATACTTAAGATGTATAAAGCGAGTTTGTGTTGCTGGTTCCAGGGAAGCAGGAGGGTTTTGCTAGTGGTGGACTCAGTCCAGAGAATGTGCATTACAAATGGGTGTTTATATCTTCCTCTGTCTGTAAGAGTTCATTTGGTTGATGAAAGATTGTTTGCTAGTGCTCTAGGAGCTGGCAGGATGGTATTTAAACCATTGTCAATCCTGATAAAAGTTTCAGATGTTAGAAAAGCTCTTAGCTTAGATTACAAAAGAAGAATTAATTAAATCTAAAGTGCTTCTAAATTTGTGTTCAAAAGTGATCTGCCTTGCAGGCCTTTGAATCTGGACTGATCTCCTCAGTTTCTGTTGCAGTGAATCTGATTTGAAACCAGGCAATTTTGCATTACATCACAGTCTAGTGACACAGCAGTGTGGAGCTTAATGTGGCATGGAAAACCAAACGGTATATCGGGTAAGGCAGCTCATGCAGTAGTTGCTGTTGTTATACAGTAATGTAGATGTGTCTGATAACTCGTGCTTCCTGCAGGTAGATCCCAAAACTCAAATCCTGGGTGTAAGTGTAAAATCACAGGCCTAGAAAAGCCCTCCTAAAAGTCACCTCCTCCTTCTCTCAGCTGCGGTGCTACACTAGACCAGCTCTACCCACATCAGTCCTGGCTCAGAGTTGGTGATGGAGACCCTGTAGCCTATCCAGGCTGTCTGCTACAGTCCTGTACTATCCTCACTGCCTAGGAAGTTTCCTCCAAGGTACAATCACAGCCTTTCTGGCTTCAGTTTACTTCTTATTGAAACTACAGTGGATGTGATCATATTACAGCATGAATACTCAGGTCTTCTGGAAATATTATGCCTCTTCTGACTGCCTTTAGCTAGCAAATAGTGCAGTGCAACCACTTCTACGGTGCAACACTATTTCAGTATCCATAATATATACAGGAAGGGAAATTAGATCTGTGAAACCGAGCCCTTTATTCATACAAAAAAAACCCCAAGTCCTGAAGATATGTGAATACCAGGCCCTTGGTGAAGGAATATATTCTCAAATCAACACTCCTGCTGGAGCAAGTGCACAGTGCATGGTTGAATCATCTTCAGCTCTCTGAGAATACGCCCCAAAGATACCATGCATTATAGCATTAGGAAAGATTGCATTTCTTTGCCTTTGTAACATATTATGCATTGAAACAATACTTCCTCTGGAAAGGTCATGGCACTGAGTCATGCAGCAAGCCTTATCAACAAGTAGGCATATTATATATGAAATGTTAGTGCTCATACGTGTGAGAATGTTTCCTAAGACGGCATCTGAATTTATGTAGTGTTAGTAATAGGTGGATACATTTTCTGCTAGCAACAACTATAATAAAATCAGATTGCAACTGAAACTAAATGCTAAATCGAATCATAAAAATAAAATAAAAATGAAGTGCTGGTGGACTCCCATCTAAATCAGATTCAATTAAAGAAACTGTTGAGGCCAAAATTATGCTTGAAGCAATAGTGAAGGACAGGCCCACAATGTCATCTCTGAGTCAACATTCAAATGAATTACTAGCCCTTGGAGGGAACAAATTCCCTCTGAGTTCATACAAAGGAACGGCCTTTTCAGCTGGTGTTTCTGAATTATTCTGCCCGTCTACATGGACAGTCTCAGGTTATTTTGGGCTGTCTGGGGCCAGTGTGAGGCTGTGGATGGGGAGGGTGTGCAGCGGTGCCTGCTGAGATCCCTCGAGTCCTTTCAGTGCTGGGGTGCTGTGCTCAATTCCAGGACAAAGCTCAGCACAGCAGGGTGGGAATAGAGGTTTTCTGCTCCAGATAATCACAAAAAAAAGGGGAGCTGAGAGCAAATGATCTGGCACATGTGGCTTAGGGATGGGGTATCTTTGCACTGGGTGCTGTTCCCACTGAACACATTTTTGCCTGGGCTCCTACCAGTGCCTTGAAATGAGTGATCTCTAGCTTCCACAGGAGCGGTGTCTTAATGAATTAATGTTTTAAAACATTAATTTTTGTTCAGGTGGGAATCTGCCAGGATTTTTTTCTTCATGCTCTGATTTGGCATTTTCTTGCAGTTGTAGTTATGTAAATGTCTGGTCAGGAACCTTCTGACTGGGTTTCTGTAATCAGAAAATGGTAATCTAGGATAACTTGTCTGTTGTTTGCATGTACAAAGGTCAGTTCAGTAAATCTCCCAGTCCTGAAAATGTTTCCAAGTGGTTTCAAAAATGGAAAGCAGAAGATATGGATGTTCTTTACAGTTTTATCTTGCTTTGCTGTTGTCTGTAGCATTAAAACCAGAACGAACATTTCAGTTGAACTATGACATTTCCCCTCCTGAGATGATCCCATTGCAAGGATTTTGAAGCTCTGATTTTCCATTCCATCTCAGGGCAGTAAAGCACTCCCTTAACTCTGGTCTTACGTAAGTACAAAGATTTACTGGAGCTTTCTGACAACTCACTCTGAGTTCTAGTTAGGTGGAAGAAGCCCTCACTGTAGGGATATCTCAGCTGCCTACGTTGCCATTTACCATTGTATTTTTCCTGCATTTCTGGTTGTCAGAGTCACAGCAATTCTGCACACTTTCATACATTTTTTACCCCTGGAATAGAGTGGTGGCCCCTCTTTCCAGTAGAAAACCCTTCCTTTTCATTTTAACCAGACTTTTTGTCATGAAGCCTAAAACTGGTTTTGATGGACCAAATCTGGTGGGAGGCCATGGGAGCAAACCCAGGAAAAAATAAAAAAGCTAAAATGTGATGTACTGGGGTATCCTGGCATTACCTGCCCCATGAAATCTTCAACAACTGCTCAGTTACCAGAGAACAGAAGCAGTTATACAGAGAATAGCAGAGCACTTACAAGTAACAGTGGAGTTTGAGGTGACAGGGGTAAAAGGGAAGCGAATGGAGGGAGATTAAACCATCCATGAAAAAGACTTTGCTAACCTAGACATGTTTGAATTAAGCCAGACATTTCCTTGGAGGCAGGTTTTTTCCAGAGAGCCACAACTCCTCTGTGCAACCTGAGTGACAGATGCCAGTTGAAGTGACTGTTTCCTCTTGAGGAAATCGTTTGCTTTCTGTAAAGGCCTGGGTATGTTTGCCCCTGCTCTGTATGCCAGCACATGCCAAGGATTAAAGCAGTGGATGATGCAAAGACTTTCTGGGCAGAAATCACTCCCTGTCTCCATGGAGCGCATACACTATCCTGGGTGATGGTACAGCTGACCACAAAGCAGTCAGCAACTCTGTGTGCACATTCAGGCTCAACCCGAGAGGAAAAACATCACTGTTGGACTCGTATTTTGCAAAGGGAACTCAGTGTTGGGAGCTTTCTGGGTTGCATCTGCACCCTGTTGAAGTCGGTGGCCACGAGGCAAAACACATCTGTGTGTGCTGATGCCCATGCAGCGGTTCCAGATCTCTCTGTGGAGGGGGAAGGACACCACTGCGTTATCCTGCAGTGCTAACGATTCGGGTCATACGGGCCATCCCAGGGAAGAAAGATGAACTTGCATTTTTCTCCAGTGATGATGGTGATATCATGATATGGTAAACAAAGTATTTCATCTTTTCTCCTTTTCTTTATTTGGTTCCAGGAGCTAGTCAGGGTTTTCTGCCAGAAAGCTGACTTTTCTCCTGGCTAAGGCTTGAGGGCCCATCAGTGCTGAAACATTGCTGGAATGTTCTGTCCTGCAGACACAAGGGAACAGAAACCTCTCCGGAGGAGGAAACACTAGCCCAAGAGCTACAGGCTTTGTTTCTGTACCTGTCACAGTTATTTATTATTTCAGGCAACTTTTGAATTTATATAGTGCTCCTGAAGAGTGGTGCTGAGCCCTGAATAAGTAGATGAACAGACTCGCAGCACCTCACTGTTCATTTTGGCCAGCAAATGGAAATCATTGTGATGGAGTGGAAGGTATAGCATCCGAAATTACTGGGTCATGTAGCAACAGCTAGTGATGCTTTTAACTCCTGCTGGTACAACTTTGAAAGCAGTTGTTTTGGGGGCTGAATATAAAGGCAGTTTGTTTGCAATTAGTTTTTGTTGACTTTGCCAAAATGCGTTGTCCAAACAAAACCATGTGCAAGTGTGTGCGTGCACACACAGTGCTCACACACAGGCGCACACATGCTCACACACACACACACACACACGCGCGCGCGCATATTCCGCCATTAGCCCACTACAAAAATATACTTCTTCCTCTCAGTTTGGTACAACACTTTTGCTCCCCAAGTATCCTGCTTTGGTTTGTGTACGATGGTACTTCTCTCTCCTGTCACTGCCTGACCCTCATGAAAGCTGTATTTTCAGAGTACTCTTCCCACAGTAATACAAACGTCAGAAGAGCTGGGATGAAGTCCAGCCTGGTGGCCTCTGCTCCTGCTGTACACCCTCTCCTGGCTGTGCTCCCTCACTGCTTCCTCCTCCTCGCTCTCCACTTGCTGCCGATTCTTCAGGATAAAGTGACTTAGCAGAGAACAGGAGAGAGCGAGGCTGACTCAGTTGCAGCCGTCAGTGCTCAGGAAAGGGCTCAGACTTCTTGGAACCTCCATTTAGTATCCTCTAACTATGCCAAATATGACCTTGAACCTACTTCTTGGTTTTATGGAAACTGTGTGTGGCATTAGGCTCGGTGAAGCAGGAGGCTCAGGACGACAGGGGAATTAGTTGTGGGTCAGATGTGTGTACAAAGAATGGATTTGGACCTGTGGGATTTCTGCACTGCAGGGTTGCAGAGGCATCGAGACCCATAAATACCCTGGGAAATATTCCCAGTGTGGGTCTCGTCCCATCTACAGAGCCAGCCTTTCTCTGTCTTCCCAGCAGTTCCCAGTTACAGGGGGCATTTTTAAGCAGGGGATCAAGTATAGAAATATCAGTGCTGTAGGGCTTCTTGCAAGGTTGCGGGGTACAGGAGGACTTCAGGAGTTGTTGAGGGATGAATCCCAAATATGTGCACATTTCCTCACTGTGTTTGCTGGCAGCTGTGGATGTGCTGCTATCCATCAGGGATGTGTGAGAACACCAGAAACCAGCCTGTCTTCTCAGTCAGATGATTTTGAGTTGGGGAATCTTGTTTTCATAAAATTTTCTGAAACTGGCCCCTGACAAGTGCAGTATGGCCAAGAAAGCTGTGTCTGCTTGCACATCTTCACGTCTTCTGCTTCTGAATGTGGAACAGGCATGTTAAAGGTGGGGCTTTTTGGTCAAAGCCTCTGTGTGTTTGTGCTTAGGGTGGAGAAGCTGAAGCTGGGCATACTTCACAGCATTTTTCATGTTATATAGCTGCAAAGTAGCAAAAAGAAATGTATTTGTCTGTCAAGTATATATGACAGCACTAATTCATCCTTGGGTACCTCCTCAATCTTGTGCCAGGTCAGTGGCTGGATTTTTGTGGTCAAATTCAGACCAGCTCCAAACACATAGCTTGGATAGAAGAAGTTAATTTAACTTGCTGTCCTGCAACTAGATGAGTGATTTGTCCACATCCTAATTCCCCCAGGTAGGTCCTAACTCCCTTCAGGCCTTTCACATTGCCCAGCCTGCCACGTGTGGGGTTTTGCCTGCTGCCTGCTCTGTCTGGCAGGGGTGGGAGACAGCAAACAGTGCTGTCGAACCATTGCTGTGTTTCTTCTTACCGTGTGAGCGATGGGCAGTGTTGGGGAGAAATGCAGTCTTGGGCATGCTGCACTGTTGTTTATTTTGGAGGAGGCTGTTGCAAGCAGCAAAGTGGTTGCTTCTCTGCCTTAATCTCAGAGGTTAATAACTGGGTCTGGGGCAGAGTGTCTCCCTAGGAAATATGGTTTGCCCTAATGTTTCCAGAAAGCACTGATAGCTGACACACAGACTGTGACCCTCTCCTCTTGATGACTTGTGTGTACAGCATGAGATAAATGTCACCAGGCCTATAGGGCCCACTCTGCTGTGAAGCAACAGTCTATTGTACAATTGAAGAAGCTGTGTGGTTAAGAAAGGAGAGCTATTTTCTTGGAATAACGTCATATTGAAATAACTCTTCCCTTTCAATAATTTGTTATCCTGTAACAGAAAACTAAAGTAGAAAAGTCAAGGGGAGTGAGAACAACCTCTAGAAGATATTTTGTGTGGGTTGGGCCTTTCAAATTCAAGCTGAAATTCAAACCAGGGTGGGAAGTCTAAAAAACTCAGACTGAAAAAACCCTGGAATTTATTAATCAAAGCCTTTTTTTTTTTTTCAGGAAAAACAGAGTTAAAAACATTAAGCTGTATTGAATAAGAGACTCTCAGTCAGCCAAAAGCTTGAAATGAACCCTGTGATGCTATTTGAAGTATATAGGTGGCATGTGTAGACACTTCTATTTACCTTTCCACTCTAGTGAGTTTATAAAACAATTAAGATGTGTGCTAGAAATAATGAGATGAAACACGGTCAATGGATAAAAAAGTTGAAATTTTTATATAAAAAAAAAGAAAAGGAAAAATATGTAAGCAAAGGAATGAGTCCCTGTTGAAAACTGATGGAAGCTCCATCAGTTGGATTGTTTGAAACAAGGGTGCACACTTCACTAAAAAATATGGTAAGGGAAACAGCTGTAGGGTTGTTCCCCAAGGAAGGGGCAAGACGACCTAATACATCTTCTTAATTTCATTTCTAATTTCTGTGCTTCAAATCACATGGACAAACCTTGAAATATAACCTACAGCCTGCTAATTCCTTCCTTTCTTCCTGTCTAGAGAGACATGTAGTTGAAGGCAATTCCCCAACATTTTTTACTATTATTTTTAGCCTGGTTTCCTAAGGAAATGAAGCTTATGTGACCATAGTGTCACCATGTCGGCCTGCCAATCCCTTCTCTTTCCTCTTCCCCAAGGAAGTTCTTGGCCAAATTTCAACAGAATTTAGGATAGGGCTGGGGACTAAAAAGACATTACAGTTCTTCAAGATTTAAGGGTAGAGGAAGCCATAGGGAGAAGGAAGTGCATGGAGCATCATTAGACAGAAACTGCATGGAAGGTTAACCTGGATTTGGCATCTGAAAGTTCACAGTGAGCTCAGCCCAGGGGCACAAGCCCCAGGAAACTGGTGGTCTTCTGGCAAGGCAGGTCCACGGGTTAGCTCAGATGTCAGCAGAGATGGGGCTATGTTCAGACCATTTGGCGGGAGTAACTGAACGGCAGCTTCTCGCTGGTCTCAGCCCTGCAGCTGCTTTTGCATGGCTGCCTCTGCTGTTCTAATGTTTTCCTTCCTGTTTTTATTGTCTCTCTGGGGCATGCTGGGGTGAACTGCTGACAACGGGGCTCTGCCGTATGGCCTTCAGGCCAGAAAGCAGTCCTTTTTGGTTCTCACACGAGGACTTTTTCCCCTAATTCCTCCTTTGAAGTCCCCTCGCCCCACGCCCGAGGAAGCTGATGTCATTGGAGGATGGGATGCTGTGGCTGCTCTCGGCCAGTTCCCACCTTTGGAGGAAGGAAATTCCTTGGGGCAGTGCTGTTTATCTGTTGGTCCCCAGAGAGCCAAACCGAGAAATGATGTGGCTTTGTAAAAGCTGTGGATTTTAGATTCCTCCCTCACCTCCCCACGCTCGCTGTGCTTTCATTGTGCAGGTGGCTGCCTGGGGACAGCTCATTGATTGAAATGTCAGAAAGCTGAAGCCTGGCGCCCTAATTACTTTTACACCTTGTTTGTGGAATTCACTCCTCAGAAACACAAAGCCTCATGCAAGCTAGTTTCTGTGGATTGATTAAGAAAGAAAAGTCCAACACCCCCCTCCTATGCCCCCCTTGGATTAGTGAGGGCAGCGAGCCAATGCAGCTCTGCAAGAAGGAAAAGGTGGGACTTGCTGCCCCAGAGGATGCGAAGGAAGGGGCCCTGGCCACAGCCTTGAAGCCCTATTAAACAGAGCTCTGAAATCGCCTGTTCTGTTGGAAAGGAGTGTAGTGGTCAGAGCAGAAGGGATAGAGAAGGTCTCAGACCATCCTGTCTAAGGATACTTACAGGTTACTTACACATGGCTGCAGAAGAAGGCAGGGAAGAGGAACGGATCTTGCCCCAACAGGTGCCGATTTGCAGTGCGTAGTAGTATATACCTGACATGGGGTTGTTCGGATTAACCTTCCCTGTAAGATAGCTCTGGCTGTGGCTCTGGATGTCTTGCAGTCAGCCACATGATTCCAGCAGGTGGAAGTCAGCCTGTGAGAGTACACCAGGCTCACATTAGGCAACCATTTGGCTCAGTAGCAGTGGTCAGGAAAGGTGAATCACATAGCCTGAGTATGTCCAGTGTACCTTGTCTGCAGCTTCCAAGTAAAACCAGAGAGACCCTGTTTTGACCCTAGATTAAAAGAAGCACTTTCTGTCATCACATCCCCAGAGTGCAGTGTAGCTATGACCTTGGGTAGCCATCTCACAACCTGCTGTGCCCACAACAGGCAGGACCAAAACCCTTGAGGTCCAACTATAAACCCCCTACATGAAGCAGAAGCTTGCCACTGATGTGAGCAGTGGGCCATGCCAGAAGCCCAGGAACGACTGTGTATTATCACAGAGTGACCCTCTGGCTGGGGATCGTCTCCGACAAGAAACTCAATTTGCAGCTGAGAGGGCGCTTGTCAGGCAGGAATGCGCTCTCTGATGGGCTAGCTTCTGGCTCAGAACAGCCAGAGCTTTACCCCTCACCACACTGTGTCTTGGCATCCTTTTAGATATTGAATAATCTGATCCTTCTTTTAGCCTTCCTCTATCCCAGGTAAAGACTTCAGAGAATTCAGCATTAGGTCTGTCCTCTCCAGCAGAAAGAATGTGCTGACAAACAGATATCGCCAGACTGGCAACCTACACTAGAAACACAGTTATTTGAGCCAAGAAGTTTCTTTTGCTGGTGTAGTTTATCAAAGCTACCCAAGCAAAATTAGCTATACTAGAAAGAAAGAAAAAAATCCCTCCTTTTGTAGTACTGCCTCCATACCAGGGCTTTTTGCTGGTATAGCTCTCTCTCTTGTAGGGATGATGTATTTGTTTTTTCACACTCCTAGCTGACATAATTAGGCTTGCAAAACTTCCTTGTGTAGACTAGCCCTATTAGAAAAGGGGTCAGCTTGCTTCAGGAGCAGTTCCATGCACCAGTGAGAATTGTTGTTGTCTTGAGGTAGTACATCACATGTGTTTTCCACCGTTGTAAAAGATTTCCCACAGTGCAGAGAAAAAAGCAATCCTAAAAACTCTATTTTGTCTAGTCATTTCTGTTGATCCATTATACCTTGTGGGGAGTGTGTGTATAGACCTTGTTCACAAATTGTCATAGCATAGAGATTTGGGCGTTGGTGAAACAAGTACATGGAATTTATTTGCGGTTATTCAGGTGGTTGAAGAAGTTTGGAAAGAAAATACCATAACCTGATGATTGTGCTTGTTTCAATCTGTTGGATATGCTGTGTAAAAAAATCAGGACTAATTTGTTGTTATAAGAAGCGTTGAATCAATGTGTTTAAATTATATGCTGCTGTTCATCCTGAGCAGGTTGTACAAGTAGGGATTTTTAGTCCTTTTGCTGAAGTGCAAATGCTGCTGAGGAGAAATGAAGTAGTGGTTGGTGAAGACATGTAATGGTTCACATCAGCAAGAGAAAAATAGCCACATCTGGGACTGGTGTGTTTGGGAAAGGGGTTATCACTTTGTGTAAGGGACAAAAAGTACTGCAGGAGGATACCATTAATGATGACAAGCAGACATGATTCTAGGGTGAAAAGCCAGCATATAAACCACAGTGTTGCTGATCTGTGGATAAAGACTGTCCTTTCTGTGAAAGGTGAAAAGAAGTCACTTTCCCTATAAGCTGAAGCCCTGGTTGGATGTCCTTTACCCCATTGCATGACTTGAGATGAGGTTTTCTGGCCACTGAAAATGGCTGGCTCCAGTCAGAGCCCTCCAACCATCTCATAAGATGTCCCAGGTCATCATTCCCATCCCTTCATCCCTCTTTTCCTTTTGTGTGACCAAGCAGCCCCATGAAGGCCACCAGTGAGGGCTCTGAGGACCACCGCTGGCACTCCATGGTGAGCAGCATTGAGCCTAGAAGCTATCGCCTGGCTTTCAAGCTGAGTGGTCAGCCTTTGTGTACTGAGATAGAGAGATTATTTAGATAATGTGCTACTGGATGGAAAAAGTTTATCTCCCCCTCCACAAACATAGTTTCAAACTAACTAAATTATGCTCAGCATGGGTATTTGGGCTCAGTTCTGCAATATAGCATTGCACCCTGAGGAATGGTGCCTCCCAGTTTGTTGTGATATTAATCTTGGAAGCAAAACAAAATCCTTTACAAAAGATCAATTTAGTGCATCTCCTTTGTCTTGGCAGAAGACAAATTAGAGCTGCAACATCTGTTTTTCTGAAGGGATAGTACTTTTCCACTCTTGGTTTTCTCTGGCAGCTGCGTGCTGCCTGAGAGGCTGAAGTCAAGTACTTGTCAGTAGTACCTCTGACACCGAGCAGGATAATGGGCCTTAGAGAAGAGCTTAATATTTCAAAGCACTGGGCAGATTTTAATTATCTTTGCCATTATTGCCCTTAGCCCACCAACGAGTGTGGATAAGCCATGGGGAGAAATACTGAATCATGCGAACACTTTCATTTAGCAGAAAAAACATTGTTAGAAGTAGGGGCTGAAAGAAGAATCCCAAAAAATTCAAATGGGAAATGAAACTTGAATGTTCAATAGGGATGGGAATTAATCACAGTGGGGAAAATACCAAGGGAAGTACTGGCTTTTCTCCATCTCTTGATGTTTCAGATGAAGATAAGTTGTTCTTCTGTAAGAGATGGAGAGATATATATTGGTCAAACATAAGCAATTGGCCTCGATTCAGGCACAACTGAGTGAAATTAAAGTTTTTTTGATATAGAGAAGCCAGACCAGACTCTTCTTTGTAGAGCTTTAAGTTCTATAAATCCACGATGTTAACTATTTTCCCTACTTTGTCTAAGGAAAAACCCAAACTGGCAGGTGATACAAGTTGCCCAAGGCCATATAAGAAATTAATGGCAGCATCAGGAATATAACTCAAGATTTCCTGGCTTTCTGCCCGGTTCTCTAGTTGTGCAGCCCTGCAAGATGGTGATGCTACAAGGGAGAGGCTGAACTACTCATTGTCTGCTCCTCCCCACTGCGGCCAGCTGCCGGGCCCCTGCCTAGGCAGCCTGTGCCCCTTACTTGGTGGTGCCACCATGACCCAGCACCTGAATGCAAATTTTCCATCAGCATTCAGGCACTGAGTGTGCTTGTGCAGTTGCCTTGGCTCTGAAGGCTGGAGCATGGACCTCAGATTCTTCTTCATGCTGGGCAGCATAGGCAGACCTTGTCCTCCCCATGGGGTCACTGCCCAGCATCCTTGGAACACTCCTATGTTTGCCTACAGGAGTTGCAGAAACAGGCAAAGGTCACAGCCAGGATGAGGGGCTGCTGCTGGGGGAAGGTCTCCCTGTGCAGGTTCAGATATGGCCAAACTGGCATCATGATGCAAAAAAGGAAGAAGGGGCTGAGAGCTGCAGTGGTAAGAGCCCTGACCATGTGTGAGCAAATGGGTTGAGTATATCCTTAAGAATACATCCTGCTGAATCCCATTAAACATGCTCTTCGTGCTACACAGGGGATAAGGGCTTAGCTGAACCAAGGCTGGCGTAAATGGAGGGCTGTGCATCATTAAAGATATTATTTTTAAAAAGCCACCTATAATAGAATAGATAAGATCAGCTATTTCCTCAGTATATCTAGAAATAAAATATTTTTTTCCAAGAGAAATAAAATTCCAAACATAAGAAAATCTACCAGGAAACAGCTTATCAGGAAATTAGACAGACAGGGTATTTTTGTGCTTGTGAGCTGATTTGACCCATTAATAGCAATTTGCCAGCCCAAATACATCTTGGTGCTGTCAGGCCTGGTGACTCTCATGTGGCAATGCTACTGCCAGAAAGGTGCATACTTGGGATGAGTGGGGAGGACTGGACCCCATTAGGGACCAGCAAAAGGTAAGCTGCGCCCAAAGTTTGCCTGTGTTCAGGCTTCAGTTCAGCATGGCCATCAGATTTAGCTGCTGTGCTGGCTGGGAAGGGACTACCATGGTTTAATCCTGGGTTGGAAACATTTCAGCAGTAAGTGATGTAAATGTTGACCGTGGTTTTTCACTAGGATGTCTGATATACAGCCAGCCTTGCAAACGTTTAGCTCTCTTTATACCACTGAAAAGCTATGGATGGACACAAGCTCATGTCTTTTTACAGAAGTTGTATATGTATATGCATATGTGAGAGTAGGTCTTACCTTAATGTATTACTTTTGGATTTTTTAGCTTGAAAGAAATGTAAGATGTTATCAGATGGATCTCATCTCCTGTGTTGTGCTGGGACTGTGCTCGTATAAAGAAGGCAGCTTCTCTGTCCTGCTGGGGTGAGAGCCAATACCAAATCCAAACAGGAATTTATATCTTTTTAAAATGGTTATATCAAGTCATGAACCTTTGAATAGGGTCCTTCAAAGGTTTCTTTCAAGCACTTTCTTTGAAATGCAATTCTCCCCTTCCCTTTTTCCTTGAAGTTTCTATTCCAAGGTACCTCTAATCTTGAGCAGCTGATAAGAGCAGTCATAGGGGAATTGCTGGAGGGGATCTCCAGGCACACAGGCACCTGTGAGAGCTGCAGGTGTGACAACCCAGAGTCCCACTCGGCTGTAAAGTCCTCATCTGTCCCCCTTGCACAAAGGCAAGAAAAAGGCTTGCAGCCCTTAACTGGCTAAGGCAGGCTCCTGGCACTCTCTCCTGCTTGCTCATCTCTATTGTCCACCCCAAAACACTCAAATTCCTAGTGAAGGCTCCCAGATCATGACATTTTAGTAAAAGATATTTGAGGATTTTCTTGTTCTTTGTAGGATTCTTTACCTGTGGAAGGAGACTCCCTAGGTAGTTGGCTGAATGATGGGGAAGGTGAGGAGAGGTGGAGAGGTGTCGGGGGCTAGTATGTGGTGGTAGAGGGGCTCAGCATTGGAAACTGGGCAGGAAGGAGGGCAGACAGGGGATGTGAGGTCTGGAAGAGGCTGCTTGAACATGGCCCTTACGCTTTTAATGAATTCTGCCTAACCCATTAGCTAACTGCTAAGAGAAACTAGACCTGTGGTCGTGGAGGATTATTGATTCTTTGGGTTAATCCTGCAGATCCATGGAGATATGTCTCCATGGCACTGCTGAGCTGCAGTGTCCCAGACTGGAAGAGGGCAGCATATCCTCACGGGTCAGGAAATGCTGTCTTGGGCCGGAAGCTGCAAAATAAAATTGCACAAAGGAGCTATTGAAGGCCCCTGTTTCTCAATCCTTTTGGATAAAAAGCGACAGCTTTCTGTAAGCCAGTTATTCAGCAAGAGGGTGGTTGGGCTTTTTTTTTCTTTTTAAATTTAAAAACCAGGCAGAAAAAGCCAGTGAGATACTGCCTGAAACGGCTGCAATAAAAATGGGGAGCTGGTTGCTTGTGGTGTGCTGTATTCACTCTGCAGCCTCTGTCAAGTAATTTTTCTCCTCCCTCCCATCCCTACTTGTGGTAACAAACCAGGCTCAAGGGGGAAGACGTAAAATCCTTTTATAAAATAATGAAACAGATACAACACTGTGACACGGGTATTGTGAAATTCCAGCAGACGTGGAGTGAGGAGGGCTACATGGCTGTGAACCAGCCTCATGGTGGGAATGGTACCACAGAAATCTGTGCCTACCCAGGGACCACAGGATGGAGAACCAAAAACTTCAGTGCTGGGCATCGCTTTCTTGGCAGCCTCCTGCAGCCGTAGCCCATGAAAAGTGGTGACAGGGATTGTCCCCTGCAGCTGAATGGTGCCATGCTGTAATGGCTCCAGCACACAGGCTCCAGCCTGTTGTGCCCATCACTGTCTTCTGCTCTCTTCAGCATTCTGAGAGACAGCACTCTCAGCCGCAGCAGTACTATATTCTGAGTTACAAATCCTCCGTCGTTCTGATGGAAGTTCCCTGGCTCGAATTCCCCATGTTTTCACTGATGTGCGGTGGGGTGAGGCCTCCAAGAAGGGTTCAAAGAGACACAGCAGAAACCCACAGCTTGGGGCCAGCTAGGGCATGAGAAGGCAGATAGCTCTGAAATAGGCTCTGCTGCTGGAAAACTCACAACTTGGAGCTATTGACTTTCTAAGTGGAAAACTATTCATTCAAGCAATAAATTAATCGACCTGATAGAATAGTTTGTCTGTCACTGCTGGCAATGAAATATAGCTGGAAATATAAGTGGCATCAGCTGGGCAAGGGCAGCCATCCAAATCTAGATCTGAACTTCTCAGGTTCAAGAAAAAGGCTTTACTCCAGTTGTATCTGAAAAATAAAGAAAGCATTGGCTCATCTAGAAGGATGCTGTTCAATTCATCTGCAAGCAAAAGCGTTCCTAAGGAAAAAGTGGATTTTGCCACATCAGGAAAGGGAAGATACCTTCTGATTATGGATATCCTCGGAGGAATGCTGTGAGCACTTGCTGCATTTTTCCTTGTGTCCCAGACAATAGTTCTTGCAGGTGGCCACAGGACCAGGCACACTGAGCAAGGGGAGCAGGGCATTGCTTGAGTGGCACACTGCTATGGGCAGTGAAGGAGAAGAGGTATGGGGGTACCTGCAGTCAGCCCTACTGCATCCTGCCAAAGGGACCCCTCTTGCTTTAGGGAGCAGGGTGCTAAATCACACCAATGGCTTTGGTGATGAAAAGTAAAGGAAAAATGACAGAGAGGTCATGTGTCATTTTTATGTTGATGCTGTCACTGTAAGTTGGATTTCTTTTTGTTGATAGTTTATAAATTAAACTAGTCTTTTTCTATTTTTTCTCAAATCAGGGTTTGCCAAACAGCTTGGAAAATGTCATGAACTTGTCTGATCTTGATTGTTTCTGTGTGAATCCACTGGAGCTCTTGTTTGCTTGTTGAATGTCTGGAGACAAAAGAAAAGGAGTGGCTTGAAGTGTGGGGAAGTCACATTTCCCATTCTTGGGTGCAACTGAAGCTTGAAATTAATTGTATTATTTTATGACAAAATAGCTTATTACCCTTTACCCATCCCAAGCCACAGTCCACACTTCCACAGTTCTTGGCAGAATAACCAGACATGTCCTGGGCCAAATAGGGGTCAAAGCATTACCTTTTCTTTCAAACAACATTGCCTTGACCCTGTTGTGTTCAGTGTTTTCATTTATTGGTCTTGAAGCTGAAACACATTCCAGATGTGATTTGCAAGGGCTTCTGCAAGGTCACAGCCAAGTCAAGGTGCTCTGGCTGGCCTGTGGTGACCCCAAGGTGTCCTAGGGTGGGGGGCCCTGCTCCCTGCTGCTGGCCTGGGCTGGGGGGCTGTTGCTGCAGATAAATCCTGACTTCTCCTTTGTCAAAAGGGGCTTCTCTGACTTCTTGGGAGAGAGGAATGTGGGGGTTTGCAGGTGCCTCTGCCATCACCTGATACATTTCTTGATGAGTGTGCTGAAGGCAGAGGGTGGACAAAAGGTGCCTGTCCCCAGGACAGCACAAGAAGGGAAGTTTGTGCCTTGGGGAAGGGACAGCAGATAAGATAAATGAGGTCTGCAATCCCGAGGGGAAGCATTTACAAACCATAGCAAGGTTCTTGTATTGTATTCCTGTGTGGGATTTTTTTTCTTAGATGAATGAAAAAAAGTAAAAAAAGAAATTACTTCCTTGATGATATCATTCACCTCTCAATCCTTTAAGTTCACCAGACTTAAGTAACGACACTGGTGTCTATTAAAAATAAATGGCTGTTTTTTCTGCTACTGTTCCCTCAGGACAAATTCAGGCTTAAAGCATTAAGACAACATAAATTCCCTTCTTCAATGTGAGCATACTAATAGCCTGATTTTCAAAGGTCCAAGTGCAAACAGGAGCAGATACCATGGAAAACCCAGCTGCAAATTCCTACTCCTAGAAACACTTATGCAGATGTCATTTCAGCTAGGCTCCTGCCTAGCTCCTGCACAGAGCTGTCACATCCCTGACTGTGGGACTGAGGTTTAATCCCTCAACAGCAACTTTAGGGGTAATGCATATTTTAGCTGTGTTAACTGCTCAAGCTGCTGGGCGGATAAGCAGAGTCCTCTGCTGCAGGTTGAAGTTTCTGAGACCTGCCTAATTAGGCTTTCCTGCCCACACTTGTCAGACAGGCAGACATGCACTGAGCTGTGCAAGTTGTCAGACTCTTCTCAGAGGATCTGGCAGAGAAACTATTTCCGTAGCTCTAGTATCCAAACAATGGAACAGATTTGTAAGAAAACCAAACACACTGTGGTTAGTTAGGTATTCAAGGTAACTTGAAGGATTTTTTCTTCCAAGAATCTGTCCATTTGCCTTTTGAACCCACATAAACTTATTTTTTTCCTACAACATCCTGTAGCAAGGCATCCCACCGCTTCCCTACATGCTGTGTGCTGAGCTGTCTCTGATCTGAATGTGCCACATGGAAGTCCTCTATGATATCACTGTTTTCATACTGGAAGATGGTCATAAGTTTCCAAGTTTTGGGCTAGATAACAAAATCTGGGGTAAATTCTGCACACTTGAGTCATAGCTGGAGATTTTTTTCTGATGGTCATGCTGCATCATCAGCTTGGTGAGCTGAATAGAGGAATCCATTAGTAACTTCTGTGACCTAGCAGCGTTCATACTCCCCAAAACAGTTTTCATTTCTTTAGTCTCACAGCAATCTCCAGCTGAAAAAAACCTACAGTCCAAGAAGTAGCTCTGGTTGCTCTGAGTAACCCATCTCCAGAGCCCAGGGTCAGGAGAACATCTTACCATAGCCAGTGATTGCAGACAAATCCTATCCAAATATCTGGCCATCCCAATCTGTTTTTTCTCTTTTACCTATGAATCATGTTTTCATTCCCATGAAACTTTTTTCTTCTCTTTTTCCAAACCAGTCCTGACTTGGGCGCATTGAAATGTGACACAGAAATATAGCACTGCTGGAGTTGGAAGAGGTTGACCAGAGGATTCCCCTAGCAGTCTAGCAATGGTCAGCAATGCGGCCACCAGCTACGTGCTGCATAGCTGAGGACTGTGGGCTCCTCCTTGGGAGACTCTAGGCTTTGCCAGCAGTGAGGCACTGCTGGGTTTTAGCCTCCCGGGTCTTTTCCATCTCTGTCTCACCTCTCCCCTACCCCCTCAGGATTGCTGCCTGCAGCACATTTGTGAGTTCCCTGCACAGTTAAGGGTTGAAATGACCCAAGTGATTGGGAGTGGGGAACTGCTGCAGCCTCTCAGGAGTGAAATATGGCTTTGTGTCTGCAAAGAGGTTAAAGCTGCTCCCCAGCAAGAGCAATGGAAGGAAATGCCCTGTAGCTAAGTTTCATTTTGGTATACAGTATGAGAACATATGCAACCCATTACAATAAAGCTCTTGCTGGAAAATGCCTAACCTATGCACTGTAAAACCTAATTAAGGGATTCCTTAAAAAACAAAGTTACCAACCAGTATCAAGGAGTGGATAATGAGAGGCTGCTTTGTGTAATCCAACCCTTTATCTTTAGGCCTTCGGGGTGTCCATGGCCAGGGTCTGTCCCCTCGTTGTTGCTGAGGCCTTTATTGTAACAGCAGGCCCCTTCGGCGTAAGAACAATTCAGCCATCTCTTGTAAAGTTGACCGGCTGCACTTAGGTTTCCTAACGGATACAGCTGCCAGTTCCTCAGACAGATCAGCTTTCTGTGACCTTGGGGATGGGGTTTCTGCAAGCACTGGAGGGACAGGGTGCAGGAATATGTGTCCAGCCCAACCCAACTGAAGGCAGTGCCCAGCATACAGGTGATGTACCCAGGCTCGGAAGTTGACGGAGATACCATCACTTCCAAGGGGCGGTTTCCCCACCAGAGGGGAGGAGGACAGGGAGAAATGGGAGTATGGGAGGCTGTCTTTCTCTGAGACCTCCCTCAAGCCCATAGCCTGCTGCCTGCTACTTTGCCAGCTGACATTATCTTCACCAGCATGGGTAGAAAGGGTGCAAGGCCCTTCCTCAAAACCTACAAGGGAGCAGCTCCCAGGGGACATCACCTCTCAGGACCACACTGGAATGGCAGAGTCTGGCCCTGAGCTGTTTCCCAGTTAGGCAGGTAATAGCTGTGCAGACCCTTCCATGACATGCAGAGCATGTGCACCATCCCTGCAGTAATGCAGAAACTATTGTTTACAGTAACTAAAATTCTCCAAATGTGTAAACCAAATTAACTTTTTCCTGCTGATGCATAGGTGTTTGGTGTCATCAAGCCTCCATTTATTTTTGGTCTTTTTTTTTTTTTTTTTGGTGAGGCCAGCCCCAGTGCAACAACCATCTAATTCCCCTGTGTCCTCATATGGGCAGACTCCATCCAGGCAGCTCCCAGCTCCTCATCTTGTCCCTCTGTGCTGCTCTTCAGAGCCTCTGAGTGACTCCCTTCCTCCTTCATAAGCAGAGAAAGCCACTTAGAGGAACCTGGGGTTTTGGTATATGGTCTAACACATCCTCAAGCCCCATCTGAAGTAAACAGGTGAGGTCTACTAAGCTGGAACTTGCTTGGGACTTTATGGGTGGACATATGCCAGAGACTTGTTGCAGGCAGTGAACAAGGGCAAGTTTTTTTGCAAGTCAGGTAACCTGCAAACACTTTTTGCCATTAAGCTCACAACATTATAAAAAGTGTTTCCTCTTGTGGTCATGGCCATTAATGCAGGGTCAAACTAGAAGCTCCCCATCTGTATGTAGGCAACACCAACAGGAGCAGAGGCCAAACCCTCTGTTATCATTGTCTGCATCCCCCCCCTCCAGCCCAGCAGCAGAGCCCGAGAGCTAAGTTGAGTTTTACAATATCTGTAATTAGTCATTTTTATGGTGTGCTCATTTGCAATATTCTAGGTAAGGATCTGTCAGTGTTTCCATTATATACCTTTCTGTTTCCAGGGGTTTATAACCAGGCTATAAAAACACACTTTGGGGCAAAGCTTGCCACATAAATTCTCAGCAGAGAACCTATTTTTGGTTTGATTTGTTTTTTGTCTTGTTTTGCTCTGTCACTTACGAATATGACTTTTAAATGTGTGGTAAATATAGAAAAATTCAGGTGGCTTCTTCAAGCATGTGTTTAACCAGGTTTCAGTTTAGCAGAAGCACATTGCAAAAGGGATTAATTTATGTGGCTTTTGGGTAGCCTAAAAATGAGAAGTTTACTGTAATTGAACTGAAAGACTATCTGTAAACTAGCATCTGGATTTAGAGCTCTATTCACCACACAAGCTGTGCTGGAATCGCTGACTTTATAACTGCTAGAGGGCAGTTACATTGCTCTGTGTTCAGCTCTGATAGTGCATATGCAGACTCAAATCCAAAGGCTATATCCAATGCTCAATTTTTATACCTATGCATCCAAGGAAGGAGTAAATTTTAGATGACACTAGAATTGAAACAGAAAGCTTGGTAGATAAATAGAAGAATGGAGTTTCAGCGGGGATTTTGCGTGGATGAGGGGTTGACTGTGTTAAAGTGCCTACAGGGCTAATGATCTTCACTCATTTTTAGTGTGATTGGAAACAAATTCATGTTGATGTTTAAGGTTTCCTGTAAAAAACAGGATATGGCACACTGCTGTTATTCTGTAAGAAATTCAGTGCAAGGAATTTTATGACATAAAAGCATTAAATTGTACCCATCAGGCAACATAAGCAATTCTCTCACTCGGTGGTAGCACTGCCTTATAAAAAGCTTTCTCTGCTTCCAGCAATTAGAGGTGGATGAGCTGCAGCATCTGGCCGCTTGTCACCAGTCACCATGCTGGTGGTGTGCTGAAAGTCACCCTGGCACATCCAGCCAGGTGACAGGAGAGAAACCTCCTTTTGGGGCCGCTGTCCTGCTATAAGACTCCTTGCAGGGGAGACACCAGAGGACTAGTTGTCTTCAAGGACTCGAGATAGGTTAAAAACTTTTTCTGTGTATAAAAGGCCAAGTTTTGCAACCCTTTCCCTACATAAAATACAAAGTACTGATTTATCTCCCTCAAGAGCAAGGGCTACAAAATCTGCTCCTCATCTTCTTTTGATGATATTGCGGTATGTTTCTCTGATCCTCAGTCTGATCCTTTTAATTTCAAAAGCTTTAATGAAAACCTCTTAACAATACAGTCACTTACTGGTTTTGTGGTTTACATTTAATTCTGATTGATTTTTTAAAAGGATGGTTGCATTAAGATGCTACAGCTTCTGTTTGAGTGATTCATTAATATATTCCTGAGATGGCATAACCCCAGACAGACTGAAGCTTTGTGTTGACAGACCACTAAAATAATACCCTGTGTGTGACTCCCAGGGAGTAAATAGAGCTTTTACCAGTGAGACCTTAAACCCTTATAGTATCATGCAAACGTGCTCAGTTAAGGCCTGGAAACTCATAGGTATAACAGAGCCATGTGTCAAATGGGGCTGTCAAATACTTGCTCAGTGTGTTTCTGCTGACAGCTTCGCGGTAGAGTTTGTGTTCCCTTCGTCTGGGCTGAAGCGACATATTGATTTGTATGGGTGTGCAATTAAACCAGGGCGAGCTACTGCCAGATGAATTAAAATAATAGGATCTGGTTTTCAGGTTTAATGACAGGATTAGTGAGGGAGAACCACTTTTGCAGGAATGCTGCCTTGTCAGATGGAGGAGTGTGGCTGCATGTGATTGTGTTTAACTGGGCTTTACTAGAGGCAGTTGCCTGGTGTCTCAGAGAGTTGGGCTGCTTGCTGCCCTGGATTTATAAAATGTTGAGTAACTGCCTTATTTTTATTAACTGAAATACAGATCTGATTGCAAAAGCCTGAACGATGCAAAAGATCAACAGATTATGCAGTTTAAAATCACAGCTTCTTCCTTTCACTGGGGCTCTACAGAGTCATAGCATCTTGACAAACATATGAGTCAATTGAATCTGTATTATCTTTCCAAAACTGACTTTTAGCATTTGTTTCTCTAGAATCAAAAATATTATTCATTTACCCCAAGCTCCTCTCTTAAGCATCTTTGCCAAGAGTCATGGCTAGCATGGAGAAGAAAGTAGGTTTACTTAGGAAAAAAAAAAAAGCCTTTGTCTTGGTTGATCTAAGTGCAACAATTTGATGACAAAGGAGGCATCAGCCTGTGTCCAATTCAATGGCACATTTTATCATGGAAATTAAACAAGTGGTGAACACTTTTTAAATGGGATAATAAAAATGGTCATGAAAGTTTAATTTCTTTCAGCCTCATAATAATAGGAAAGGCTGTTTCAGAAACTGCAAGAGAGAATTTAGCGACTAGGTGTATGTGAGCTAACATAACTAGGTGCAGGTTTCTGTAGGGGCATATGCAAAATTGCAGGTGCCTGCCTGCAACCTAATGCATGTGCTGCACCGGGTGTGTGCTCAGGTGCGAGGGTTTGTCCTGCAGGAGATCACTTATGGCAGGTTAGGGCAGCCGCTGAGTTGAGAGACAGGGATTAAAGTATGCAGAGAGGTGGTAATGCTCCCTGAATGTGGCTGCTGGTGCACTGGGAGGTCACAAGTAATAAAGTTATGAAGGACTACATTTGTGCACCTGTGATATGAACCAGCATAGGGCTGTATTTCAGTCTTTGATACTAATAGAGTCTGGTGATAGCAGTGAGAGGCTGTATGCTCAAAGCTAAGGTGTTTATGCCTTTCATTTTCCTGCCCATCCCAGGTAGCGGCGTGTCTTACATGGGGAGCCCTGTGTGCCCCAGATGCAGGAGAAGAGCCAAGATAGGGTGTGCAAAGACATCTTTTCTTGCATTTACAGAAGAACTTTGTGGTGTGACGTACTAATATAACAAAACAACTGTCACTCATGGTGCAACTGTTGTCTTTACAGAAACACTCAGCTGTGCCCTTTTATCTCAGTTAGCTAGATCTGGGGTTCTTCACAACTCTTTTGCAAAGCAGAGTGCTATTTAAATCTGTGTCTAGGATAATGAGGGAGGAGGAATAGTTTGTACTAAAGGTTTTCTAGTGACTTTGGAAGATAAGAAACCCTTGAGTAACTCAGAAAGGTTTCATTTTGCATTTTCTTTCTGTCTCTTGATCCAGATACTACAGGTGTCTCAGCATCTTCATACCTTCCTACACTAGTGCTGCTTGGGCAAGTGAACACTGCTGCAAGATACTCCAGTCACTAAAAAAACATAGTGTTCATGAGGAACTGACTGTTTCTGCCAAATATAAGAATTTTTTTTTAAAAGCTATTTTCTTAAAAAATCTTTTACTTTGAAGAGAGATTTGAACATTTTTTCACAAAGGGGTTACAAACTTGAGGTGAGGAGACATTCCCTTGCAGCCACAGCTGAATGATAAATAATTTTAAAAAAACATTTCTGAATAGATGTTTTTCTTTTCCAAATGCATTACTGCTATAAGTTCATGTGAGAAAGGATTTGGCTGGCTTTGAGTGGGGCAGATTTGGAAACTGTTTTCTCCAGGTGACCACTTTGAAGCCTCTTTATAGTCCTGTAAAATAAGCCCATCTCAGCCCAAATCCCAGAATAATTTTGTCCACATCAGAAGAAAGTGATCAAAATCAGTGCTCTTGCTGGCTGTCCCTAAAGAAAAGTCCCAGACTAAATAAGCCATGAAAACTGAGCTCTTTCACCATGCTTTATCCAGCCAAGCATTGTACCATATTTTTTAGCAAAGCACTGGGGAAGTTTGTTCTGGGTATATACAGAGTACTTACATCTTCATAACTGTCCAGCCATCCCCTTTCAGGGGGGCTAAACTCTCTATATGGAAGAAAATAAATCCCTCCTGTACTATACCTAATGCCATGGACCTGAAAGATTGAGGGAGCATTGCACACTGGAAGAAAATAAAAGGATGAAAAAGCTCTGAAAAGGCATTTGTGTAGAATCTTCTCAGGTATTTCTGTCTTCATCGCATATATTCATGACATGTCACTGCAAAATTATTCATTGTGCCCCTGCTAAAATACTGCTCTGCTTCAGATTCCCTTTTCCCCAAAGGAGTTTTCATCTCTTTTCAGCTCAATTACTTGAATTAATATTCAGATAATATATCTATTAACTAGAATGGGCTTTCTTTCCTCTCCATCACTTCTAACAAAGTTCACTCCTGGTGATTTGATAGACCAGCTTGCTGTGTTAGTGAAGTTTAAGGAAGCCTGAACTTCATTACTAAGCTTGGATAGGGGAACACAGATTCAAAGGACCCAGCTGACTGCATTTTGGATCCTCTTACTTCCTAAAATGTGAAATAGCTTTCAGCTGGGGCTGCCCTGCTTCACTGACTGGAACCACTCTAGAAGAAACATCAACATACAGCTGCACCCTTCAGCGGCACCCTATGCTCAGGTGCACCTTGTCTGGCCATACAATTGAGCCCAATTAGCAGCCCTTGCAGACCAGAGAGGTGTCAGGTGACTGATGGGAAAGCTTCAAGTGTAATAAAAAAATTAGTCTGGGAAAACATCATGCTGGCACTGGTTTCCGTGAAGAAGTTCTTCTGAGGCTTTGGGAGAGGTAGCGGGAAGCCTTCCCCTGGCCGTCAGGTCTGGAAGGTGAGAACTGGTGTCCTGTTTTCTTGGTGACAGGCGGGCCGCTCAAGAGAAGTGCTGGGTAGCACCAGGCAGCTGGAACAGCAATTGCATACTCCTGGTAGGAGTGAGACAATAAAGCTTCCTCCCACCTCCCAGACTCTGCAGCTTTCTGATGTCAACAACAGCAGCAGGAGGCTTCAGGCACGTTCCCGGCAGCTGATCATATTTATCAAGTTCGTGTTCCTTGCTTTTTCTTTTTTTCTTTCTTTCTTTATTTATTTATGCATGCTCTTTTTCCTTAAATATCAAGGTCCGGGAGCCACAAGATGGCCACATTCCAATTCTGGCCCCTTTGAGCATAGAGAAATGTGTGCTGGGGGCTGGAGCAGGGACATGCTTTCTCCATGTGAGCTAAAGAACAAACAGCAGAGCCCTCCATGGGGACTGATTGTTGACATGTTTATGATGATGAAGTGGGCTAGAGCTCTCAAAGGGGGATGCTAGAAATGAAGAAGTGTGGCACTGCTGAGGGCCTATATAATGCTAAATATTGTAGAAAACGGCAGTTTCTTCCTATTTGTTACTGCTTCGCTGAGCAGTTAGAAAAGTCCCTTCCCAGCCGTACATCACGTGTTCCCCATTTGGAGCTGTAGCTGTAACAACAACAACAACCCAGCAGGCGCCAGGAGTACGGAGTGATCAGGCTGAAGTTACAGGGACTCTTGCCATAATTTATAGCCCTGCTCAAAAAGTGTGAAAGATATGACGCTATGTGCCTGGAAATCCTACCCAGAGGACAGCTTACAAATGCTAAGTGGGTATTGGAATACCCTGGCCAACTGGGGCTTGCCACTTCACTTGGGTCACAGGCAAAAGCACTTCATCTTCCTCTGCGTCTGCACATCTGTGTCTGTGCTGTGGGATGATCCCTGGATCTGCTGCCCAAGGTCAAACCTCCCACCTGACATTTGAAGGATGAGGGTGCCAGATTAAATTCTCCCTTGTGGTGATGCACATTCTTCTGTTTGCAGCAGCCCCAATGGGCCACTCTTCATGGCTAGCTCTGTGGGCCATGCTTCTCCTGGGACCAAGCTGTTGCAGAGCATGTGGCTTTGGTGAGAGCATCCATGCACATCACACTGCCCGGCATTGGAGCCCTCGGTGCTGGCTCCTCATTGTAGAGCTAATTGGGCTCTGAGTGCTTGTTTCAGTCTGCTGGTCCCCATCTTGCACCATGCAAGGTCTCCAGCTGAAATGTCTGCAGGGGAGTAGCAGCTCTCACTGATTTCCAGTTACAGCCCTTGGGACTGTGAAATAAGAGATCAGCACAACTTCAGCCAGGGAAAGTGAACCTGTCCATACCAAGGTCTGGCCAGAGATGGTCAGCTGAGACAGTGTCCAAGTTGTGATGGCTGTAAGAGTTCTGGATTAGTCTTGCCTTGTGTTTGGTCAACTCAAAAGATGAGAAGGGGAAAATTTGGGTCTATTTGCTCTTGCCTGTATAGACATGAGTTTAGAAAAGGAAATTCTCCAAGAAACTCCAATTCCTTCTGTTGGGTTACCCACAAGCTGAGCAGATCTAACCAGTGTGTAAACTCTTACCCTCAGCCTGCTCAGCACTGGAATAGCTGCTTGAAAGCAAAAACAGAAATGCATGTTCACAGGCCATGTTTTGCAGGATCACTGGAGCTGTTATCTTTTATGAATCCTGCTGGCTGACTTTGAGTACACCTTGTCTGTGGGCAGAACACCTTTCACCCTGAGGAAAAAAAAGAAAACATCTTTTTTCAGACAATATTTCAGTGTCTTAACCTGCTGTGGGTTTCCCTCTGGGCCTCTTGAGTGTATGAGGTAGGAGCTGATGGCTTTGCCTTGATCTGAATTCTGATGCTCCTGTGTGCTGGGGGTTGTGTGTCCCTTGCTGGGATGATAGGCTTTGGGCAGGTGCTTTTGCTCCAAAAGCAAAAAAAGTTGTTGGTTGTTTGGGTTTTTTTGGTTGTTTTGTGGTTTTTTTCTTTCCAGAAAACTTGTTACTGGGCTTTTTCTCCCTAGTAGAAAATTTATCTTTGCAACAATTAAATGGAATTGTCTGTGGGAAAGGGATTGCTGGGAGAGGTGGTGGTGTTTCTCAAAATAAGCACCACAGGAGGACTTGTAATTTTAGTATGTCACAGGGTGATGCATTTTCCCCAGAAAGCATAATAAGCTTTGGCATTTTATCTTTATTGTAGTGTGGTAGCACCTGTGTTTCTGTATCTGTCTTTTGGTCCACTGATGTGTTATTCTTCATTGATAAGAGCATGTTTGCCTTGCTGGAAGCCACTGTGTTTGCATTACCACTTCCTATGTACCAGCTTCTGGTCCCACTGCAGGCCTCCTGATTTTCCCATCTCTGGCTTCTTTCATCTCTCGAATATTCCTGAGCTATATTTGCTTGAGGCTCAACCTCATGTCCCAACCCTTTATCTTATATCAGGAACCATCACATTGTGTCGTTTCAGTCCAGCTCTCTTTCCAGACTTGTGCCTGGCAAGCACCACCTGAAAAGCTGTAACAAGCTCACTGTTTTCTTTTCCTCCTTTCCTGTGCTTTTCACAACATCTCCAGTTTTATGATCCTCTGTGAACTATAGCATTTGTCCTAGATCTTTTATGTTGATGTTAGGGGATTTAGACCTGGATTATTTCAGTGGTTCCTTCACCTTTTAAGAAACATGACTGCTGAGAACTCTGCACCCTCTGTTTTTAGTCCTGTCGAGCTGAAATCCTCACATAGCTTCCTGTATGAATGAATTTTTCAGCTGTATTTCCATGCTGTTGAAGGCCCTCTCTGAGTCCCAGAGGTACACAAGTGTCATTTGCCACGTGTCCAACATCATGCAGGATTGTGATGCAAGGGGCAATGCAGACCTCCCGCGGGGCAGCAAGGGGTGTTTTGCCATATCTGTGTATCAGGCCAGGAGTCTGGAAATCCAGGGGAAGTGGGGCTGAAGGATGCTTGGCTGGCTTTTTTTTTTCTCTGAACATGCTGGTGCTGGTGGCTCCATGCTACTCTCTGCATGTTTTACATTTCATACCCGATTTGCTAGAAGAAAGTCACCAAACAGAAAATCTGACAAACAAACCACAGAGAATATCTGATCTGATCAGAAAATACGTAAGCCTGTTAGTGAATGTAGGCACGGCAAGGGCTAGCATTAATGGAGAACATATTTGTTATTAAATCCCATCCACGTAAACCAATCTGAAACAGATGTGAATGTTAGTGATATTAGTAAGTGGGCAAACTGCAGGGATCCTGAAGGTACTGCTGCATGGGGGGAGAAGGGGCAAAGACACATCTTTGCTATCAGATAGGTTTTATACAGAAGGACTGTATATTTACACTGTACCTTGCTTTGCTTTCCTTGTTGGGACTGAAAAATGCAGCATGTGGGATATGGAGAGAGGGGTGTTGGATTAAAGCGAGGACAGCTGCCTTTGGGAAGGGGTGATGGTTGGCAGTAGAGTTGGGCTGAAAGATTCTCTGCCCCTCTGTCTGAGTGCAGCTGAGCTATGATGGAACGGTCCCAAACAGTCCTGCCATGGCCAGGAGGGTGAAAGGCTAAAGTGTGCCCAGGAAAGATTGAGTTGCAGAGAAGTAAGAGGTATTGCTTGGGTGTAAAAAGGGTTTTCAGAGCAATTTTTCTCTATCAAGTTTCACAAGATTTTTCACTACTTGCAGATTTCCAGTCCTTTCTCTAAAGCAGGAGGTGTCTAGACATTTACAAGACAAGATTGCTAGGATTTTTTTGTATTGCGTGCCACTGTATTTTCCCTAGCCATCTTCCCTGAAACAGCTGATTTTTTGGCTTTTTTTTGAAACAGCTTTTTTTGGCTGATGGCTAAAAAAAAAGAAGGCATAACAAAAAACTTGCCCAAGGCAGACACTTGGCATGGAAAATTGCAGCCCAAGTGGTTTAAGTTTAATAAAGTTATTAACAATTGAAAACAGGGCTTTATAATTGGAAATGTTTGGCAAGCTTAATAATAGCTTGTGCTACCAGCCCTGCCTCTTAGATGTGTGCTTGTACAGGGACATGCATACACACGACATGAAGACATGCATTTGTATTAAGATGCTTCCGGCTGGAAACGTGCACCAATGCAATGGCACACCAACATCCTGTGCTTCCAAGACACCACTTTTTATTCACCTCTTTCTTCTCAACCTTAGTTCTTCAAATTTTTGTTGTCCTTCCTCCTCCAGTTGTAATTAAAACTAGACTGCAAATGCTTCTTGTCCTCACTGGAACAAAACACTGACTCTTCTCATGCTCTGAGAATTATTATTATTAAGAGGAGAATTCACAATGGCTTTGGGGTGGCACAAAGCCAACTTCCAGGGTGCTGGGAAAGTAGCACAGATGCTTCGTACCTCTACTTTCTTCTTGCACATTGCTGTTGGAGTGGTGTTGGTGTGTTTTCAGTCTCTGTGCATGTGCTTGCGGCCCTTTGCATGACTGCATCTCATTGAGTGGAGATGGCAGCTTTTGGGTTGCTCACCTGACTGGACAGCACCTACCTGGGGTAAGAAGTGTCCTTGCTGGGCCGAGTTGGCCAGCCTGTCCACTGTTGGCCTTCATTAGGGCTCTCTGCAGTGTTTGCTGCTGTTCTATCACGTGTCCCAGTAAAGTTTAAACTCTCCATTACCACAAGCCCCACTGCAGCCAGGAAACGATGTCAAGTTGAGTCATCATATTGTTTGAATTACATCAATATGAAAATACATGGAAGCCACAGGGAGCCAGCTTTTTCCCTTCTATATAAAATGGGGTTATGACCATATTAAAAAACACAACAAAACCTACCAGCTTTTAACAGGAGATGGTGGAACAGAGGGCTTAAATGATGCCAAAAAAACCAAGCATGAAAATAATTACATTTGAAACAAGGCCCTGCTCTTTCTTCTGCTCAGCCTCATTATGACCCCTGCTCCTGTCCCCTCTACACCTCCACTGCCTTTTATTTTGGAGAGGGGAGAAGAGCAGCTTTGGGCTGGGGCTGCTGAGTGGCAATCCAATGCTGGTGGGATTGACAGGCAGGGGAGGGAGGCACAGGTCTCAGCACTGCAAGGCATGGCAGCTGGCTAGATCTTTTTTGTCATTGTGCATTTGTCATCAGCTGATGTTGGTCTTAATGACCTGTCTAAAGGCTGCATAAAATGTCAAGTCTGAAGAACGCCAGTTTTGGGGGTCTTTGTACCTGGTTTTCAACCCAAATGCATTGAGGTCTCTTTTTTGCACAGGATCTGGGTGAGCCATCCCAAGGGCTGGTGGCTGGAGGTGCCTGGATGTGGGTGGGATGCTTGGTGTCACTCCAGGGTGCACTGAATAGCCCTGGTCTATTCAGAGAACATCTTTGTCTTGATCCAGCAAGTTGTGATCATTCACAAAAGGAAGGCAAAGCTTGGGTTCAAGTAGCAAAAAAGTGGCTAGAAAGAAGACTATTCTCCAGTCCTCCAGGTGTTTACAAAGGAGAAAACATCACCATTTTACCAAACTCTCTTGTAAGCTGCAGAGCCATTTCTCTGACAGCAAAAGGGAACATTCCCAAAACAGCACAGAGCAGATCTCTGGCACTTTACACCTGGGCAGCACAAACCTCTTTCTTTCCCTTGGTAGCAGCATAAAGCAGTGAGACGAAAGAGAAGCTTTCATCCTGCTCTGTGAGACTGTCAGACCCTGGGCCATGCTGTGGGAGGCCATCCCTGCTCTGGTGAACTACCAGCGGGGCCAGTTGAGGCCAAGGGAAAAAGGCTCCATTGCCTTTCTACTTTACAAGTGAAGAGGAAGCTGGGATATCCTGATGTTTGTGTCTTCTTTCAGGACCACAAAAGATGCCACGGCAAGGCTGGACTTCACCATCCTCAGCATGCCAGTGAGCAAAGTTCACTGGAGGACAAGCATCATGTCCTTCTCAAACACTTTGCTAGTTCTCTATTGACTTCCAGTTAGAGTTCATTGTTGGTAAATCTGAACTGACTCATGCTTTCAGATGCTGCCGAAATCCCCTGAGAATCTTCCTACTTCTTCTTCAGAAGCAGAGCAGCTTGTGCACTGAGACTCACACTGGATATTAATCACTCGTTTTTAACTCTGTTTGCAAGGCTCTGATATGCTCACAGCTCTGGATCTAAGGCAAACAAGCCCTACTGAAAACCAAAGCAGAGCCTTCATCCCTTTCAGGCTTCTTGTTTGTTTCAGTGTTATGAATGGTGTTTGCACTCTTTTTAATCATCTCAGCTCAAGGAGTTTGAGTCCTTTGCTGTTAGTAATTTTGATATATTGCTACCATGTACACACCAAAAGTATTTCTACTTTTTTACCTCCACATATGTATGCAGTCAGGAACAATTATGAATGTCAATCGTGTCTGCTTGCTAGCTTGCTTTTTTTTCCCTGTTGGTCATGCTGTAAATCATTTTCACATTTACAACATTAAGAAGGCGCTCTAAGCAATCATTCTTGTGGTCAAGAAACTGTTACTGCTTCTCAAGTGTCATGGGTCACTACTTAATTACTGGATTTCACTCCCAGTTAAAACCATTAATCTTGTCTCCACCACCTTTTTCTGGGCCTCTCAGTCCAGTATGTTTTATGTTAGGCACATACGACTCAAAGTGCTGGCTTTTTTTCTCAGCTTCAGAAGTTCTGTAGCTGGGATTTCTGGCCTTGATAAGCAAAATCATCCAACAGAGGGTTTCTTTGGATGGAGTCACTATAAGCTGAGCCTTTCTGCAGAGAGCTGGGTTTTTCAAACAGGTGCAGAGATACCAAATACAGCAAAAAAGTAATAGGGGAGTTCAGTGGTAGTGCTGAGCTTGCACAGAGTGATGCCACCTCAGTTGCAGGAATTGCCCAAGCTTCATCCCACTGGAAGATTATCGCTGCCTCCTGCACACTCTGCAGCTGCTCTCAGCCACTGCCTGAGACCAGGATGGGTATGAGCACAACAAGGAAAGGCAGGGTAGCCTGGGAAAGCAGACATTAATTTATGAGTCCTAAAGGTTCATCAGGAGTTGAACTTGCCTGTGAAAGATTACACCTGCCTTTAAGAGGGTTGGCTTCTGCTCTCATTTACTCTGTCCTTGAGCAGGGTGGAAACACACAGCCTGTGTAGATGGCAGGGCAGCATCTGACTCCTCCCCATCTGTTACTTGCATTGATGGGAATTCATAGGTGTTATATTAGACAGAGAAAGGCTCCCCTGTTGTTCCTTACATGAAATTGCAGCAAAAACATATTTAGAATTATAAGCAGAAAAATGGAACATAAGGGCTACAGAATTCTAACAAAGCTTGTTTCATAGGCCACATCCACAGTGCATTCATACAAAATGTCACGTGAATCACACTTAATTTACTACAGAATATTTTTTGCTATTTCAGCAAAAAAAAAAGAAGGAAAAAAAAGCCTGTGGAGGACAAGAGCTTTGCTGCATGTTAGCTGTAAAAGTTCCACAAATGTGGAATCTATTAAAACTATTATTTGTTTATGATGTGAAAGTGATTAGTCTGTTCCAAAAACAAAAACATGAAAACTCTTAAGTGCTGAGACTTTTCAGGAGAATAGCCACTGATTCTTGATTATAATGATTTATATGATATGACTCTTTTTCTATTATAATTACTGTAGCACTCAGTTGCCTCAACCAAAGTCAGGGTCTTCTTGCACTTTCATCTAGAAAACACATTCCCTGTCCTGCTGAGCTGTTTCTAAGCAGATGAGAGCTGGATGATTCCCCAGTTTTGAAGATGGGGAACTGAGATAAAGAGTCAGCATTACTTGCCCAAGGTAATGGTGATGGGGTTGCGCAGCAGCTCAGGTACCTCAGCTCAGCTTTTACCTGGAGCCATGTGGCTGTGCTGGTGAAGTCAGAACATCTCAGTGCGAGCACAGGGACATCCATGTGGCCCCAATTACAGACCCAGGGTCTCAGTTTTACTTCCTGGACTGGATACAATAACAGGATGCTGGTGTGTTTAGGCTGCATTCACTGCAGGGAATGTTTGTTCTTTAAGAGCAGAAGAAAGACTGGTTCCCTCTAAGATGTCAAATCATGGAAAGATGAGGATTTGGACTTGTTCTGTATGTAGAAACCTCACCCAAATTTGGCTTCATACCACCTCCTTTCACGATGCTGATCACTTTTGATTTTAGGATCTTGCTAGTGTTAACATACTCCACGGCTTTTGTGGAGGACCTTATGTTTGCTGTCACCCTCCCTTACTGATGCTCACCTGGCTGTTTGGACAGCTTCATGAACCTGCCTGCCTGTAGACACAGAGCCTCAGCACGTTCCCTATTGTTGGAACCTCTCATGAACTGTTTGAAGGGCCTTTTAGAAGCCAGGTCTGCAATGCATCCCACTTCCCAGACTGCTCATCCTTCCCACATGCTGCAAGTCGTACCCCAGAGCTGCTTCTCACCTTTGAAGCACAGGGCATTTCTAATACACAGACCATATTCAGCTAATGCCTGGGTTCAGGTGACCATGCAAATGCCATCAGTGAAAGCTCTTATCAGTGAGGGCCTTCACTGATGGGCTGATGATCAAAACAAGTATCTTTAAGTTTAGCAGTCTGTTAGAGGTGTTGCCTCATTATTCCCAGACAGAGCATGAGGCTTTTCAAGGTGTTCTGGCCTATGTACTTTAAGCCCATCATTTCATTAAACCACATTTGATTTGGTGTTCAAAAATTCATCAGTCATCTCTCATTACCCAGGAAGAGCAGTTGTGGCTGACTGCTGTTTCTTCTCTCTAAGTAACTTGCCTGCTCATTTTAATGTATTGGTCATTACGGGTGTTGGACTTAAGAAGTACAATATTCAATTTCTCTCACTCCAGGAGGGAGGCCTTTCCTCTCTTATGGAGGTCTGTTTTGGAGAAGAGACAACAAAGAAAGGGCAAAACACTTAATTTTGGGAAATTTTGGTATTTAAATTAGATTGGGTGCCGAACTGTTGCAAAGTAGTTAGCAGGCCAGGCCCATGCTATCTTAGAGAATGAAATCCCATAAACGTTCACTAACTGTACAAGCTCCATCCTGAAATCAGTTAAGGGCTGTTTGCCTGTGTGTTCATTGTGCAAGTCTGTCACTGAACCTTCTAATTTATAGCCCAGATTTCCTCTCAGCCCATTTGTATCCCCAAGCTCCTGTGCTGTTTTTTAGCTTATTCACTCTTCTCCTTTCCTGTCACTGGAGAAGTGTAAAGATTGCAGTCAAGGGTGTCTTCGCTCTCATTGTTAAGTAGGCCATCCTCTTCTGGTTTCTGCTCCTGAAAGTGCTTCCCTCTTCTGGTAATCCCAGAGTCCTTCCTTTCGTATGTTGCCCTGTGAATTTATCTTCCCTAAGTACAACTGGACACAACACTCCAGTACAATAGTGTTTTATCACTTTCCTCCATCTGCTGGAGGTGTTATTCAGTGCTCCCAGGTCTTTCCACTTCAGTTGGGTTACAGTGATATGTTGCCTCACACCTTGCACCACAAATTTTTGTGCATCTTCTGTGACTCCTTTTCTCAAGATCATCCAGTTGGTGTTAACGTTCTTGTTCTCCTGTCTGTTTAGGGTATCTCTGAAAGTGGGGTCATCAGCAAGTTTCATTAGCACATTCCTTATGTTATGTGCCATAGTCATTAATGGGAATACCTGGCAAGATTCCCAAGACCTGACACTGAAGAGCTCCATGGGTAATTCCCTTCAGCTGAAGAATTTCCTTTTCACATAATGTGTTTCCTTTCATACAAATCAACACTTCATGTACTTTTCAGATCTTGTACAAATTCCTATTTTTTCCTGTAAAGAGCCATTTTCCATGTGGCCCTGTATGACATACTTTACTGAAGTCCAGATCAATTGGATGCACTGTATGTCCTCTAGGAAATCTCTAGCAAAGAAGCCAGATGAAATGAATATCTACCTTTGGCAAATCCCAACGTTGTACTCTATCCCAGTTCTCATATATACTTAGGTCTTTCATTACTCTTTCCTTTGACTGCTGTTTTAAAGCCTTGTGTGCTATTGAAAATGGTTGATGGCAACTGATTTTACCTGCTGCTTTAAAGCAAGCTATTTAAAATATTTGTCCAAATGTGAATCTTGGTGTCTAGGATGCAGCTGACACTTTCTGGAGTGGGGTTTGCAAGCTGGTTGGAGAGCAGGTTACCTGCCTCATTGGATCCTGTCCAGAGTGAGAAGAACCAGCAGGTCTCCAAAGGCATCTGGACATTGCAAAGTCAGGTCCTAGCATTCAGAGTGGGATCTTGGGTGACAGGGGGAATTAGAAAAGCTGTCATTCACCCGAGTGGTTCTTTGTCAAAAGCTGTCATTTGCCCCAGCAGTTCTCAGTCAAAGCATGTATGGATCATGTTTCTCTGTGGCACTTTGTGCCCAGATGGGGAAGGGAGGAATTTTATTTCTCCCTTTCCCCACTTGCCTATCATATGAGAAGAAATTGGAGTTGGTTTATGCATTTTCTCCCTAAATTGCTGTTTTTTAAATGGATGTTGAGTGGATATGAAAAGGGGAAATTTATTGTTGTGCTTTTTCTCCTGCTTGGAAATGCAAGTTTTGGCTTGTATCTACATCTATATTCATACAAAATCAAGCACATGCTCAGTTTTATGTAAAACATGTGAAACACCTGCCTATGTTTGAAATGAAAGAAATGGGTAGTTTGTCCAATCTGAAAAATACCAGCCAAAAGAGAGGAGGGGAGGATAACATGGGTAAAGAATAAAAAGAGTCTAAATAAACTTGTCAGAAATGGGAATCTGGCATGTGAAAACCTGAATGCAACAGTAGGGAAATGGGAACCTACACAGAGTGTGGCAACAGGAGGATAATTAACAGATCCAACAGGAAGGTGTGGGTTTGATCTGGGAAAGTAAGCAAGGAGAAGAGAAGAGAGAAATTCAGCTCTTTACTAAGAAAAGTAAATGCTTCCCAAAGAGTCTGGCATGGAAAGAGGCCTGGAATGGATGAGAATCTGGATCTCCAAGTAAAGGAATGTATGACATGAGTCAAGAGGGAGAGAGAGATTTAAGGAAGAGGAAGATTTACTTCTTTATCACACATGGGAGAAGAGATAGCAAAAGAAGTTCCTAATATATTGGGAGATTTCAGGCTAACAGGAAGAAATTTCCTTGATTGAAAAAAGGGATCTAAATGTAAAGTGTTTTTTTATCTTGCCCATAGAGAGATCTTTCTTTACTCCTTTTTGCTAGAAGTTCCTATAAAAAGGAGTGGGTGACTGGTCCTACTAGTAATATGAGTCCTGGACACCAATACACCTGGGTGGATGTCTCCTTCTCCCCTCAGCCAAGGATCTGTCTGCCCTGTTAGCCTTACAAAGGTGCTGATGCTGACCTGCTACTGATTTCAGGGGAGGCAGATTCAAGGACCTAACACCTAGTCTGACTTGGCTCTCAAGGCATGCATGTGACCATCTCCTGGGCACCACCAGCCAGGGTTTTATATAGGCGGAAGTGTGATGATTTGACATGGTCTAGAAATACTTAACATGGAAAGGAAAGTGGCATTTCTTAAGGATGACGTGAGCTGGTGCTTGGAAGCAGTAAAGCTCTACTTAGAACACCCACATTCAGGTCTGGATCTACTCAAAGAAACCCAAATCCACTCCACATTGGGTTGGTGAAGCAGAGGGTTCCTCACTGCCTGGAAAACAGCTCTTGGGTCCCCTCCCCAGCCCTTGCCAGCTTTATCCTCCACTACAGGTATTAATCAGTCTTCCTGCATGGCACTGTGCACATAATTTAACCAGGTTTTCTACCACATACAGCATGTAGTTAAATAGTATATCATAACACAGTTTATATGAGGGTAAAAGATGCACAATGCTATTTACCGTATAGCCTCTGTGTGAGGTTTCTGTGGCAGACCCAAAATGCAGCCACAGGGGCCAGGCCCTTAAAGCATTACTCATTTTTCTCTCTGCTCTTTGTTTTGCTGTCACAGGGTTTATTGAAGCAGGGCTGATGCAGTGATCATTGGTGAATGTACCATGTATACATGGTATCCCATTTTTTTACATTTTAGTTCAGTTGTGCCCATTTGGGATTAACTTTCTGCTAATACCCAAGTGCTAATTTTACTGCTCTGGAGGTCTGATGAATGTTAATTTCAATGTCACGTAGCTACGTTTGGAAACCAAATTTAAAAGCTGATGGGGCAAGTATGTAGTTTGGAAGTAACTTGGCAGCTTCCCCAAACAAGGCCAAACCCAAACACAACATGCATGATTTGCCTGGTCACAACTACATGACAAAACTCTCTGATGCAAAGAGCAAAATCGCACGTGTTGCATTCAGACTGATCTTCATGAACATAGCATGAGCAGGAAGAAAGGTGAAAGGAGGCCCATAAATCACATGTTGTGCAGTACTCACTCAGTGCTACTGCAGAGGAAAGTGAATGCTCGTTTTGGGGCTTAGCCTGCAGATCAAAGCAAGGCAACCATGCCTTTCATCTCCCCTGCCTGTGGGAGGGCTGCTGGGACTGGGTTTGCAAAGCTGCACCTAGGGAGAAGTCTGGTAGAGTCTTTAGCTGAGGGCTGAGTTTGGCAGGTCTCAGAAAAGCCCACAGTGAAGGGCTGGGTTGACCCATATTACTTGTACCTGTCTTCCCCTATGGCCGGCTGCTTTGATTCTCCCTTAATCTGCGCATAACCTCCCTGGGGACCTGATATGAGGAAGCACCAGGGTAAGAGTGGCTGCACTTCTAACCTGACAGCACTGGCTGGGGTTAGATGGGATGATAATGCTGCATTCACACAGGGGTGATAGTGAAAACAGGCTTTAGGCTTTTCTGCTCAGTCTCTCCAGGCTTGTGTTAAAAAGACATGGAAAGGGCAGTTGAGCCAGACCTTAGCACATGTGAAACTGCAAGACTTGAATTCAGCCTTCTCCCTGGAGACAGACATCCCTTGGGCAGGGTGCTTTGTCCTGTTCCATGCCTCAGTTTCCCTCAAGTGAAATGAGACAACAATGTTGTCTCCCAGCTCTTTTGGCCAATGGGGGCTGGATGTGGTCACAAGTATCTTAAAAAATGGATGGTACTATGTTTTCTTCCCATTATTTTAATCCAGAAAGATTTCCATTTCCCTTCTAGCTTGTCAAACTTGTGACGTTAGCCATGGCAGTATAAACAGTCACTGAAATGGAAATTTCTAGTCAAAATAAGACAGATTGACTTTTTTTTTCCTTTAAAAAAGAATATCTTAAACTGACAATGTTGTCTGCAGGTGGCAAATCTCCTAGGTGAAGCTAGAGACGTGGCTTGCCTTGGCCTCTGGTGTTTGGCAGGCAGAGAAGTGTCCTTCAGCACATCTAAGCTGCCCAGATCTTTGTTTTGGTTGTGCCCTGTGTTTTCAAGTAGAAGTAGTGAGTGGTGTCAGGCTGGGAGAGCCTGAAGATGCATCACAGCAAGAAGCATCGTGTCCTCCGAGCAGCTCTGGTCTCCCAGCTATGGGGAGGGAGCTTGGCTGCCATGTCTGCCCCTTACCTCCTTTGCAGGAGCACAAAATGCAAGATTTAGGAAAGCTGAAAAGGGTGGTGAAAAGCCTGTCCTTTGGTGCAGTTCTGCAGCATAAGACTGAATGAATGATGTGTGTCCATGTCTGTGGTGCATTTGTGGGACTGAAGCAGGTTCCATAGGGTGTGTCCATTTTGTTCCAAACAGTTCATAAACTTAGTAATTACTAACAAGAGATGTTCTGTTCAATGTAAATAATATCTGAAATATAATATCTATAAATGTGGTTCATTTAGCCATTAATTTTATAGATTGTTGAAGTAATTAACAGTGCATAAAGAGGACTTCCTCCAATGCAAGTGTGATCTTTGGCTGAATGGACCTTTGTAGTTATCTCTAACACAGCGTTACAGAGTGGAACTGAATTTCATCTTGCCTTTATTTTTGTATTTTAGTAATTTAAAGTGTTTCTAAAATGAACTTTTTTATGTGCTGGCCTTTAGTAGTGTATCTTGTTTGCTTTTGTGGGTCAGTATAAAACATACTGAAATTCAAAAATTGAGTCCTTCTCAAGGTAAATTAAATACTCAAATATATGAACAAACACTGTTTTACACAGAAAGACTGTCACATTATCTATAGCTAGACAGAATTTGCAGCATTATCAGGGTATGTTTTGAGGTGATTTCCACTTCATTTGATTTTTTCCCCTCTTCAAACACACCTTTTTACTTTGGTTCTCTGCATGCCCAGTCAGTAGCTAAAAGCAGTTTAGCACTGCAGCAGTAATGAAGATCTCTGTTTATTCTTGCTCTCTAAAAGTTATATTCTCCCAGTGGGAAATCTGCCAAAGAACAGAACATCCTCTCCTACATTGCTACTGCTGTTTGATCTCCTTCACCTGTAGGCTCTCCTACCGTTTGTATTTACACAGACCATTTGCAATTTCATAACTGACTGCAGATGAAAACTCCTTCTGCCTTTCTTCTTGGAGATTTTGGTCCTTCTACTGCCAAGAAAAAGTGTTGCTTTGAGAGTGTAGGAAAGATGACAACTACAGAAAAGGCAGCACAAGCAAACAGTGTAATGCAGCCACTTCACTGGGCACAACCTTGCTCTCCCTGATGGCGTAGGGAGAAATAGATGCTCCAAACAGGCCATTAAGCATAACAGATGGGCAGAACTGGTAACTTGACTGTGTTTCCCTCCTGTTAATGGAGGAATAAGGACAAAGGACAAAGTTGGACTCATGTTTCTCTTCTCTCACAACAACATGAACCTCCCAAAAGACAGAGTAGCCTCTAGCTGTGGATTTTACATGGCCATTACTGGATTTTCCTGAGGTGCAGATGTTGCTGCTATTGTGTGTCCATCCAAGAAGCACACATTTAATACCAATCAGTGAGACAAGGAGTTGTGTGGGTAAATCTACATATCAGAGCTGTCACTTGATTTTGCTGGAAGATTAAACAAGAGTAAAAATACCGGCTCCCTCTGCCATTAATGGTGGATTGTCTGTTAGGATGAGCCCTTTTCATCTACTCCATTTGGATTCCTTTTGCCAAGAGTTCTTCAGAAACACAATAGATTTTCAGACATGCTTTTCTCCTTGTTAACCTTATTCAAATAAATTTGAATCCTTTAGTTCCCAAGATGTCCTTGCAGTGTTTTGGTAAAGATTTGTTTAATAGGTAGCTAGAGCTCAAAGTCTTTGCTGTCATAATATCCTTGCCCTTAAAGAAATTAAAGGGTGCCCATTTGGCAGTTATTACGACAACTGTTCCTTCCTCGTGTGAAGGAAATGATACCTTATTTCTCTCATTAGAGTAAAATTTAACCCTTTTAATGCATTGATGTATCATTGCATAAATTATGAGGATTTCTTCCTGTTTATAAGGAATACAGACTTTTCAAAACTGGAGTGCAGAGACATGGGGCTGTGAAAATAAAAAGCAGATGTCTTTCTCCCTCTCTCTCAGGAGGTTAAAGCTTATCAGGGTATTTTAACTCTTGAGGTCCTGTGACGGGTAATATCTATTGAACAGAGGGAACTGGAACTCTCAGGTACAAGATGGGGCATTCAGTTAATCCTGGTTTGCTCTCAGGAGTTATCACAAGGCGAAAATGTGTGACAAATATGGAAGGGAGGTTTTGCTATTGTTGGGTTTTCTTTCATGTAAATGAAGGGAAAAGGTGGCCTATAAATACCTATCGGGCTGTGTCATTGTCCCTTCTGAAGCCCTCATGGCAGACGTTCTTGTGGAGTTGCTTGCTGAATTTGCTTATCAATGTGAAGTATATTTCCCCTCTGCAATCAACACTGTGGTTTTTGTGTTTCACCCACTGCATCTAAGCAACTAGCAGGAGTCTCTCCATGTGAGTGCTGAAACACTTGGGCTAGCACAGGGACGCTGAACACAGAAAGATAAAAATCAAACCAACCTTTATCTTACCCATAACCTCTGTGCAGAGGAGCAGGTGACACATCTGTGCCATGTTTGGGGATCTCCTGGGCAGGGAGAGTCCTAACATGTTCCCTTAGGTACCATTTCCATATGGCTAGAGGCATTGGAAATACACCTGCAGCCTAAGCCCTTGACGAGGATATAGTGGCTGAAAAGGGTAGTAATTTCACCATGAGAAAGTGAACTTAGGGCATGGATATGACTCCTCAAGGGCTGTGGGGTGTTTGTGGAAGAAGAGCAGTATTTAAAAAAAATCCACAGAAAACAGATATGTGTCATGAATTATAGATTTAAACAAAGTGTGAGAGCCAGGCAGATGACTCTAAAATGTGTGGCTGGCCTGTACTTTGTGGTATTACCACAGTGGTTTATAGTGTTTGGAGGGAGAGTTATGACGCAGAACAAATGAGATAAAAAGCTTGTTTAAGTGTAATTAAATGTGTCTATAAGCTGCCCATTTTATGGGAAGGAGCTGCAGGCACGGTGCCAAGCTGTAGCATGCTGTATGGTTCACCAGCTTGTCATATCCATATGGGCTGATTCAGAAGAATCTGTTTAAAAGTCATTCAAACAATTTATGGATGTTCTCATCACCGGGCCTAAGTGCATGAAGGGAAGATACACCCAACGAGGTCATAAAATGGTACCAGGATCTTCTGCTTTTAAAGACAGCAGCTCAGATGTTCAAAATTGTCATCCGCTGATATCACCCCAGTAACCATTAGCACTGGTGGGGTGGTCGTTGCCTTGACATTTCCATATGGTGTAGTATTTGTCAGCAGCCAGCTTAAACGAGAAAGGATCACTGAGGCTGGACACTCATGTGAGGCAAGTCAAGTTGCAGATGGATCAGATATCCTTGCAATGAAAATGCTCCTTCAGCTAACAAGTTTCTTCTTTGATGGTTTATCCCAGGGAATTGAGCTGGTCAGAAATGTTCCCATGAAACATTGTTCCTTGAGCCTGGCTTATTTTGCTGGAACTGTGCTAAGCACAGTTGACTTTCCCCATGCCTGAGGAAGAGAGCTTGAGGAAACCCACCTGTAGTCCTGGCAGATCTCTTCCAAGACAGGAGAAACATAGTGTGTACAAGTCTCTGGCTCCTGAGCGGATGCACCTGGTGGATTTGCCCCAAGGCCAGGGGTGCTGGGAGCTCTGCAGCTGCCCGCTGAAGCTGACAAGCTTTGACATGCATTTCACTGGGAGGCTGCAGCAGGGTCTGGGGAGCTTCTGGCTTCCTGGAAATCGCTCTCTTTTCGAAAAACTGAAAAAAGCTTCTGCACAATTTGGATCAAAACCAAATTTTGTATATATATACATTTAAAATCCTACATTTTCAAGGCATTGGAAACACCACTTTTCAGCCAGCTCTACTTGATAGTTTTATAGGGCTTTGCCATAATAAAAGTGAAGTGAGACGAAACAGAAAAGCCCTGCTTAGTAACAACAGGGGGTGGGGGAGTGGGAAGGGAGGCCTTAACCAGAGACAGGCTTGCTGGGTGACTGTTCTGCCAGCAGAGCACAAAATACATGTGCCAGAAACATGATCAAAATCACATGGGTATAAAGCTTTGCATCTCACTGCCCCACAATCCAGAACAAATCAAGGTGCCTCTTTGGAAAGTGGAGTGCTCTGTCCTGAACAGTCACTGGTGTCTTTGGCCAGGAGAACACTGGATTATTTCTCAGGCATATCTGAACAGATGCTTTTAGCCTCTTATGGCTGTCTTCCCACATATGGAGCTTTGCTTTGTCACCAGACCCTGCCAAAGATCCAGTCCTCCATTTGACAACAAAGAACTGTTTTTATTTACTGTGAAAGCTGGTCTGGCCTTGGTTCTTGGTTTTGTAAATTATCCATCTTGTGTCAGTAGTAGTGGAGCTCCTCTCACATGTTAATAAGTTTCTTTCTAGCAAACTATCAAGTCCAGGTTTTTTAGGGGGCAAGGGGGATAAAAGTGGGAGTAGTAAGGCAGAAGGGACTTAATAGCTCACTGTCTTCATTAACATTAACCAGCCAGGTGACCATCTCCCCCTTAGATAATGTCCCATCCACCCCTTGCATTGGAAGTAGCTACGTTCTGTCCGTCTTCTGTATGGGGGACTAGTGACAGATTAGCAGTTGGGGCCAGGATCTGTCCTGATATGCTCTTGCCTTCTTGCTTCCTAACTCAATTCCCTCCTCAGTGGAGGTATCTGTCTGAATCACACAATTACAGGAAAATTGGATGGAGGGGACATCTCAGTTGGATCAGGACTATCATCAAAGCTAGGTCAGATCAGCCATGGCTTGAAAACAACCATGGATGCAGATGCAACATCATCTCTGGATAACCTTTTCCAGAGCTGCACTACCTTGTTAAGTGAAAAGTTTTTGTAATGTTCAAGCTTAGCTTCCCATATTGCAATTTGTGTTGCACCTTCTATTAACTTTCTCTCCTTACCTAAAAGCGTTTGGCTCCATTACCTTTGTCACCCTCCTTCATGTAGTTGTAGGTGGCTGTTAGATTCCCCTGTAGCCTCCTCTTCACCAGGCTCTACAAGCCCAGCCCATTTTACCCTGTCTTTTTTTTTCCCAGCTGACAACAAACTGCTGGATCATTGATTGTCATGCTTTGAGTCCAGCTGCCCAGCCCATTTTCAACCCATACAATGATCTGTTTGTCCAGTCCATACTTCCTGAGTTTATAAAAGAGACTACCATGGGAAATAGTGTCAAAAACCTTACTAAAAGCAAAATGTTCACTGCTCTCACCTTGTCTGTATATCCAGTCATTTAATCACATAAGGCAATCAGATTGGTCAAGGGTGGTCTACCCAAGGTAGATCTGTGTTGACTATTCCCTATTTATCTTCTAGTTCTTCCCATGTGTGGAAACAGACTCCAGAGGATGTGCGCCATTGTCCTCCCTGAGATGAAGAGAAACCAGCTGTCAGAGATCCTTCTCTCACCTTTCTTATAGACGGGTGTAACATCACTCTTTTCCTGGTCACTAAGGACTTTCCCCAATCACTGTGATCTTTTGCAGGTAATAAACAGTGGTCTCACAGTGACATCACCAAGCTCCTCCAGTACCCTGAGGTGAAAACCATCCATCTCCATGGATTTGAATATTTGCACCTACCCTGCGTTGTCTCTAACTTGTTACTCATCCTTGTTGGCTGTCCCCGTCTTTCCCAAGCAATTCTGATTTGTGCAGAGGTCTAAGAGGAAGATTTATTGGCGAAGACAGAGGGAAAAAAGATGTTTAGTGCTTTAGCCTTTTTCAAACTGAAAGTGGTTGTCTGTCTTCCGCACAAATGACATTTTTTTCAGTGACCTTATCCTATTTGAACTGCAAGTAATGGGACTGCAGGGTAACATGTTGTAATCATTCAGGGCTGAGTATGAGACAGGGATTTGTTTTGCTCAGTATCTGAGTTCTAGCAGATCAGTCTCATACAATGTGAATCTTTGCACAACGTAAGAGCCTGTGTAAGGTCCTTTTAAAGATACAACTCCCCAACTGTGTATATATATTACATTCACCAAGAATGTTGTAAAATTGTTTCCTCTAAGACTAAAGTCCAAGGGTGCACGAATTCTCTATGCAGCTTTGATATTCTTGTATCCTCTCTTATTTTCATGGATATTCTGGGTAGTAAATCCCTTATCTCCAGCTATGGGAACAGTTTACTAAACATCTGTCAGTAGCACCCATGCCCATCTTGCTAATCTGGAATGCCAACATGCCTCCAAACCCTAAAAAATGCCTAACCATCTGCATCTCAGTACTAAAATGCAATACAATTTAACTAAAAAATTGTGAAGTGTCTGCACTTCATCCATGTAAGCTTTATTTGCAAGGCAATCTTTAGACATAGGAAGAAGCCCATTTCCAGAAGGAAAACATTAGTGATGGGTGCAGTTGTGAAGGGCGGGAGATGAGGTTGTGACTGAATGGGGCCTTGGAGGTCAGGTGGTTATCGGAACCAGCTGAGCTTGAAAAACCAAGTGAGAGAACTCGAACAAATAGGTCTGTGGCATTTAGGCACTATATTAAATAGGATTTGTGGTACTTGCTTCTTCAAGCTGTGCCAAGAATAGCATGAGTAGCCTTTCTTGTTGAAAATTGGCACATTTGGTCCCAGTCCTAGTTGGAACCAGTGGGGCATGAAAAAATATGCTGTATTACTAATATTTGTTTTGAAACCTTTACTGGAGGATTCAACCCAGGCTGGACATTCATAGTGTTATGTGATCTGTTCTTTCTTTCTCAAGCTCTGCACTCAGCAACAGACCAGCTCACATATCAGAAAGCACTGATCATTCGGCAAAAATGGGCTCTGCTCCTGTATAGTTCTGTGCTCTGTTTCCCCAGAGTCCCTGGATCACCTCTCCAGCACCATCTTTCTAAAGTAACACACCAACCTTGCACAGAGGAAGAGTTAATTTAGCCAACCTACAGAAGGAGAGATGGAGGAAAAATTAATTTATTTGGTGGGGCAGGCTGATGACAGCAATGACAGGGGAGTTTGAGTCTGTACTGGCCCTTTTTGGGTCCTTATTCCCAAGCCAGCTTCCCTATTACTGGCTCATACTGCCCACCACACTGGGAGGGAAAGTAGAAATGAGAAGTGAGTGGATTTAATTCAAATTTTCAAAGATGTTGCTGCTACATTTGCAGATGGTGGCAGCAGATGACAGAAATGAGCTCATTTTCCCTCTGAACATTTCTTTCATCCCTAATAAAAAAATCTTAAACCAAAGAGCTCCTATAAGAAATGTGTTTTCTCCCTCTCTGTTTTTTTTTTTTCTACTGGAATAAGGTAACCAGAGCAAAAGAAAGTAGATTCTTGCAATAATTCCTGGAGTGCATTTCCCACATATCTGAGTATAGCCTGTTTTACGCAACTCCCATTTAGGCCCAGAACTAAAATAATCTGTGTGTATCTTAGCCCAGCTCATCCCACTCCAATAGAACTGCCCTTGACATTGACTATTTTTCATTCTCTAAGTTCCTGTCATCAATTGTTTTTACTTATCTTGTTTGTGGCAGGGATTTTCTACATGGAAATCTGTTTGTTGGGTTTGAAAGACCTATAGTTCCTCTTGTTACAGGCTGATGCATGGCAGGACAAGGAGTGATGACTTTTCTCATCACTGGCTGCACCTGTTCTCCTCCTGGTTGCTGTTTCTGAGCTTGGGTTTGCCGGTGGCTCCTGTCCCTTTCTTCCATGGGGACAGAGTTTGAATACAAGTTGTTTGGTTTCCCCACCCCAGAGTCAGCTGGTTGATCCAGACAAGATCCAGAAAGCAAGCCAAAATATGACAGTATGGGCGGTTAGGCTCTGATGGACCCAAATGTGGTTTCCAGCCCTGAGCTAACATAAACGCATAGACTGAGCTCATAGTGTCAAGTGAACTGTGCACTGTCTTGGAAAACTTTCTGATTTTTCAATCCAGACCTGTTCAGCAAGATATCTTTAGAGCTCAGAGAAGGGACTTCAGGACCTGCTTGCATCTGTTTCTGCATGACATTTATTTCCCCTAACTCTGCCCAAACAATGAAAAGGCAAAGGGAAATTTAACCATCAGATACATTCCTGTCTTGATGCTCTCTTGGATCTCAGTTTGCTTTTAGATTCTGTGTGCCTGAATTAGACAGTTGTACTGCCAGTAAGAAAGAACCACCACCTTCTCTTTTATTTTAAGGAAGGATACAACAATGGGTGTTTTTCCCAGTGGTAGCTCTCCTTGCGTGATTCATGCTCTTAAGCAACACCTCTTCCTCCTGCATTCTCAGTTTTCCACTGTGTGTTTCTGGTGGGATGATTTGTGCTGCTCTTAGCTCAGCAGGCTTTACGGGTCCCCTGGTTACAGCCTAGTAAGTGGGGCAAAGTTATTAAAGGAAAAAACCAAACCGCACCAAACCCATCGTGACATTTCTTAAAATAATATGAATTGCCCATTCAGCTGTTCACACACTGCAAAGTAGAACCCAGAACCCTTCTCAAGCTGAAATCCTTCCTGAAGCCTGGATCCCATTGAGGATTTAGGACTGGATTCTCATTTATACTGAGGTCTCCTGAGCCAGGAAGCACGGAATGTAAATTATTTTTACTCTCACTTTTGCATGAGAATTAGGCCTTTAGAGTCAACTTCAGTTACCTTGTGCTGGCTGCATCAGTCACATATGACCACCTGTTGTTTCTTGGTTAAGCTTAATTGCATTTAGTTTTTTGGCAGGAATGCTTCCTTTGCTGTGTGTTTTCATAGCCCTGGCCACTAGGTGCTACTGCAACACAAATACAGTGATGGTTAAATGGAGTCAGCCAGATCCTGGCCCTGTGAGCTCAGCATGGAAGGGTCTTTCTGCACCCCTGGTTCCTCTTGCCAGTGTGATGCCCGCGCCTGGGCTGCTGTGGAGCTGGCATGGTGAGCCTCGGGTTAACGGACAGGCCCAGGGCTGATACAGAAATATAGGAAGCTGTGGTGAGGCTAAAACAACCTCTTCTGGGAACTGAGGCCCAACTCCTAAGAGAAGGGTATGAAGGATGGACTCCATGCTGTGCATGCACCTCAGGATGAAATATGGGAGTGGACTGCACAGGGAAATGATGCTTTTGGTCACCAACTCTTGGTGGAAGACCTATTGCTGAAGGGAAGATGTGAAGTACCGCTGCATTCCTCTCAGATGGTTCATTTATAGATCTGGATGGTAGAGTTTAGTACTAAAAGGAAGGCTTGGATCTTCTAGGATGACATCCTCAATGTAGTAGATACTAGATTTCACTGGTTAACCTGGATAGACCAGCTGATTTTGTGTTAGCAAAAGAATCACCTCCAGAAAAGCATCTTCTCAACCTGAATACATCAGGAGAGGAACACCACCAATTTTCCATGGCTATTCATGCTCCACATCTAACCCAGTTTGTGCCTTCCCACTTGTTTGAATTTGCCAGCCTTGGAATATGGAAGAGGTGCATACAACCAGGAATAAAACAGGGAATAAAAATATATGTGATAGAACTGCTCTGTATTTTTCCACTGCAGTTTCTTTCTGGTCTATATTTTGGGCTTTTTTTCCCAGAAGAAAAGGAATACTTAGTAAAATGGAATTTTTAATTACAGCAACAAAACAAAACTTGTTTTTATTGAAAACCTCCAAATTGAAAAATCGGGTTTTAGGAAAATCCTGTTTCTTAGGCTGGCTTCATTTGATATCTTATATCCTCAGCATGATGCTGTCTTTCATAAGACTTAATTTGTGTAATAGAAGCCAGCAATAAAGGCAGCAAATGTTCCCTTTGCCCTGTTACTAGCTTTAGTTTATCTGGGCTGGCTTCAGCACCTCTAAGGAGGCAGCAGAGAGACAGTTTGTACAACTTTGCCTTTGAACAAATATATTAAATGGAGACAGAGACTCTTCATTCTCATGGGCTCTTCTTTGTCTGTCTGAGCAGTTTGCTTATTGCAATATGGCCTAAGGACCCACAGGTCTTATGAGTTCCTGCTCCCGGTCAGTCCCTGGTGCTTCTCTGGTTCACACCATTGCAGTCTGGGGCTCTGTACACTGAAATCTTTGTGTGATTTTTTTTCATGGTGAATAGGCCATCTGCCAACAAGGCTGGGGCAGATTGCTGTGTATTTGGTAGTTCTTTGGTACTAATAGTTCTGCTGCTGTCTTCTGTAAAATAAGTGTGAATGCTTAGATTTTTGTTGGTGTTCTCTAAAGCTCTCATAGCTTTACTCTTAGCTTCTGGGGAAAAAACCATTCTTTATCTATTGAGCTTGTAATCTTTGATTACTCTTGACTGTTTTATGCTGTTTTAATTACTCCCCTGCCTCGTATCCATTTGGAGCAGGAATTCAGAGCTGATTCAGTTTATCATGCATATAATGCAACTTGAAGAAAAGCATTTCACTAGAGAGCTTCGACATTGTTCACTTGTGTTTGGTCCTTGTTTTACTGCTAAACTTTGCTTTTCTTCTTAGTTGAATACAGGACACAGGCTAGAGCAAACGTTTGTGAAAAACCTTAGCATTTGTTATTATTTTTTATCTACTGCCTAAGAAACTTGACTGTATCACGCTGAGCCCATGCAGAATGGGAGCATGCTTGCAATCGCTTACACCCTCCTCTAACATGATACATTCTAGAAGAGATGAAGTTACCAGTTAGGTGACCACAGCAGATCTACACAGTGTGATCTGTCCTGTGGTTACAGTGGGGTTTGACCTGAAAGCTAAATCCAGAAATCAGCTCACACCTTTTCCAAAAACGGTGTGCTGAATAGTGTGTGCTGCATGTAGATAGTGCGGGGCCGTGAGGGGACCTGTGCACACTTGGCACTTACTTGCTCTTCTAGTAAGGTTGCTACTACTTGATTTGATTCATTTTAAGGCAGAAGACTAGGGTTTTTTTTTCTCTTTACGTTGTCTTTCAAGGACTTGCAGAGTTTCCAGGTCATTGGATGACCATCAGTGCCGGTAATCACTCAAGGACACAAATAGCTGGTTTTTTTGGCATATATCTAAAGTTTCTGCTCAGTATTGTACATTCAAATACATACACTACTAGTGTATGTATTTGAGCATACACTAGAGGGTTCACTAAGGAGCAAACTCTCCATCCACCTAATAAATACCTGAGATGCTGTGTTTGCTTCTTTGTCAAATGCTGAACCTCAAACCTCATCTCATCCTGACAGCCTTTAAACCTGGCATTTCCATACTGGTGGGGAAGAACTATTAAGAAAGCTCAAAGAAACAAGTCTTTGGAAGCTCTTTTAATGGAGGTTGAGGGAGGAGAGAAGTTTGGAAATGCAAGATAAAGCAGTAATATTACACAACTGTAATGCTGTCTCTCACTGAAACCATGCTAAATGATTTGTAACACTGAAAGAGGAAATGTGCACCATCAGCATTAATAGGCTTGAGAGAAAGAGTTTGGCCGACACCAAAAAATTTAGATTTGCATTTGGATTGAGACTACTTTGCTTCAAATTTTGCTTGTTTTCCTTGTACTCAGATTGCACTTCTTTTTGAAGCAACTAAAGCAAACCAGTTAATTCCTGCTGCACCAGTAAAACTCTGCTTGGACACTTTCCTACCTACAGCAAAATGCCCTATTTGTTGTCCAGTGTCACCTCTCAGTTAGCCACACAGAGCGATTCTGTTGTAAATAAGTATCAGGATATAGTTTGACAGAGTGCCACATTGTTTTTGTTGCTACTTCGGGAGGAAACAGTTTAGAAGAACCATTCAATCAGTGCACTTCCAGGCTTGCATGCTTGAAAAAGAGCAAGACTTAAAATACTTGGTCAGGCTATTTGGTATATTGTAGTAGACTGGCTGGTTGAATATGTGTGTCACCATCTTCTCTGAGACAGGATATGTGTCATGAACCTCATAGTGCCAAACCTTGCAAGATATTTTTCTTCAACTTGAGTGATGGATTGTGCTTTTAGAATATGACTTCAGGGCTTAGTGTAGTGACAACATGACATTTTTCATAGTCATAAAGTGATTACAATAGATCTGAAGTGTTGTAAACCGCAAATAGTTAGGAACAAATTTTATCTGCTACTCAAAGTTTCATGTAGATTGCTACATCTTTCCTTTAAACAATTGTTATTGTGCTTTTTGTGCAAACATTTGCTTACTAACTGAGCATGAGAGTTACAAGTTCAGAATTTTCCCTGGGCGGGAAAATGGGCTTTATCGCTGATTGACAGTGGACCCATTAGGTCCTCCGCATGGGTTTTTCCATTGGGAATATTGATCTTCAACAACTCCTTCTTTATATGATCAAGTTCTTTCCATCTCCTTGTCTTTACTCTCTGTCAGAGTACCCTATTTTCTTCTGCAGTGGTCATGTACTCCTTCAGACTCCTGCTGTAGGCCAAATTAGACCCCCACATTGACCTCTTTCTTTGTACATGCTTGCAGCTGTGAGACCTTCTGTCCTGAAGATGGCCGAGATGATGCCCTGTAAGGCTTACATGCTCCGTAATTCTTAGTTTCCTGTTTTCAGAATGACCAAGTACTTGGGTTAGGTTGTTGATAGCCTGCATCACAGACACAAAGGGATGCCTTAGGTAGTCTTGTGCGGGCAATGCTGTGAGAGGCACAACCGTTATGGACATCCCACCAGGAGATGCCAAACTTGAGCAAATATATCAACAGAAATTATATTTATTGTCATGGCAGGCAGGCACTGAACACAGAACTCTCTAAAGCATACTTATTGAGCTAACTGATTAAAAAAATATTTGGCCAAAGGCAACAAAGTGTCTTACTGAGACATTGATGTTATTTCTATAGAACTTATTAGCCCAGGAGCACCATTTCCCACTTGCAACTTTACTGCTTCCAGAGGTAGCCTGGGTCAAGGAGCACCCAGGAGCACCTCCATATATGTGCAGTGTGCATGCTTGTAGCAAAGTTAATAAACCTTCCTGGAACCACAAGAGCTGAGAAGAATTGCAGAAAGTCATCTGGCTCGGTGGGATGCCAGTGAGGTGCTCCTGAAATAGTGGGTATCATTTTCATTTTTAATTTGTCTGGATAATCCTTCCTCATTGTCTCAGATAATGAAGGGCTGAATGTATCCTGAAAGTGTATGAAGGACTATGCTGCAAATTAGCCTCTGCAACAGTTGGTACTTGTGTTTGGCCTTTGATGTTTATCAGTATGAATAACAACATCAACAAATATGCACTGCTTTTGCATCCCCCACTTTGACATAGGGCAGGCTTGGCTTTGGTCACAATGCTCTCTTTGGTTTTCCTTCGTTCTTTCTTTTCTTCTCTGCGTTGACACCTTGATTTTCATCTGCTACTTTGTTATATTTCTGGCACTGGATACCTCTCTGGTCCAATACCTTTTAAGAGCCTCTAGAGCAGGTCACAGTAAAAGAGCCAAAGCTGGAGCTTTGGAAGACATATGCTATAGAGCACACAGGTGGAGCAACGGGCAAGGGCTAGGCCAAAGGAATAGGAGCCAGCTTTTGTCCTGAAGGCCAACCAGATGTTGGCACTCACTGCCTTTGCTGCTGACTGAGTAAATTCAGTTTCAGGTTGGGAAGGCTGATGTCAGTTGGCCTGCAGGAGTTGTGCTGGGTGATGACTGCAGTCTGCTTCCCTCCACCACCAAACTTCTGAATGTTGACATGATGGCAGGTATTCCTCTTAACAGTCAACAAGCTGTGTAGGTTGCTTAGGAAGTTGCTTGGGTTCAATCCCTTTCCCTTCCTCAGATACCTGAAATATGGAAATGCATGGTCTAAGAATCTCATTCACCATGTCTTAATGTGCTTTGGTGGTCCCTTCTCCCACTTAGGGCCAAACTGACAGAGCAATAGATTGTTCCACAGGCATCAGGATGTGATGGTTTGAGAGAGGTTTGAGAGGTCTGTGCTATTTTAGTGAGTGTTAAGAATGTGCCCAGTTCATTTGCATTCTCTTCCCAACTTTTGAGCTTCATCCCACTGGTGTCAACTGTACAGAGCTCCAACAAAGTACTTTCAGCCTCTTCTTTTTCTGGTGATGACCAAATCTGCTTCTGTACTGGGAGCAGAAGGATCTTGGTTGCTCTGGCAAGCACCAAACCACCTGGCCTTCTTGCAATGACAGCAGTCAGTCACGTCTGTTCCTTGCTTCATTGCCCAGTGTAGAAACATCTGTTTACCAGAAAGGGTTAAGGATGTTCAGCATTTACCATGATTAGGTACACACTAGCAGTGTTAAAATTCAGTGAGGACAGCTCTGTGAAGTGACCTCATGGAAAACTCTCAAGTGTTTCTGTATGATTTCACATGGGCTTATCCCCATTGTAGACACAGAGGGCCAAAAAGCTCCCTTGTAGCCAGCCGGCTTGTGCCTTTTATGAGTCCTCAACAGATGAATGAATCTGGTACTTATGTGAGAGAAGGGATTATTTGTTCTACCCCCACATTTCAGAGATTTGGATCGTGCACTGCATAATTTTGATGATGTCTTGTTCTCCATCCAAAGCTGCTTTCCAAGCATTCTGTATAGCTCAACATTACTCACCTGGGAGAAGCAAAGAAACATGAGTAAGAATTTTACAGGGCAGGACAGAGTGATGAAAAATTATAATGTGACAATGTTGTATCAGCTCAATTTGAAATGATTCGAAGCTCCTTCTCTCCTTAGGAACTCACAGAGAGCTTGGGCAGGCCACCACCACTACACGGCAGTTTCTAAATACTAGCTGTGCACCAAAGAGGCCTCTGGATGTTGCTAGCCAAATTTATGGGCATGTCTCTGAACCCCAAAGTGGCGAGCTGTCCATACAAAGTGGCAAGAGTGGAAAGCCTGTCTATTTGTCCTGCGCATGGGGTTTATCTAAAAGCTCCTTGAAATCCATTGACATGTGGCCAATGCATCAGGGCCATAGTGCAAAGTGCAGTTTGTGACTGTATCAAAAAAATGTTTCAAAAATTTTCTGCTGATTTAAGGCCAAATTCTGTAATCTTCTCAAGCATTTGCATTGTACAAACCCATGCACTGAGAAAAGTGAACAAGTTAGAAGACTTAGTCTTAATGCAGGAGTGGAAAGAAACCTGAATGCATTTTAGGACCTGAAAGTTCTTATCCTGCACCCAGAAAAATAGGCAGGAAACATCCTCCCTCCGTGTGTTTCATTATTAGAAGAGAGTTTCCCAATCACAGTCACTTTATCTTCCAAGTTGCAAATATTCCAATTTTTGTTGAACGCGAGTTGAGTAAAACTCAACTGTGCAATCTTCAGTGGGAAATGTGAACATCACTGCTTGTCCCTTTCAGTTGTGACACCATGTAAATGATATCAATATTGTAAAATTTGTCTCCTCTCTCCCTCCTGCTCTCACCCACCTATCCACACCTTGGTACATGCAGTTTGCTATGCACACGTGTATCCAGCTGGTTTGAACTCCAATAGCAGGCAGTGGGATAACAAGGCAAAACCTTCAAAATCAAAGATGCTTGGGCATCATGCAGCCAGCTGAAATGAGCAATAATCTTCAATCTGTGTGCAAAAGCCCTGGGTCTAGTGGGGGTAGGGTGAATAACACTTTATTTGTTGACAAAAGTAATGAGTCTTCATTTTTCCTTTTGTAGGGAAGGCAGCGACTGCAGCAGCATTTTTCGTGATAAGAAGCGAACATACAAATGTGATGGGTAAACAAATTAATTGTGAGGGTCCTAATTAAAATCTCTGGGAGAGGTATTGCATTACAGTGCAAAGCAGTAGATGAATATGACCTTTCTGTGAACTTCTCAACCCTACTAGAAGTATAAATTTAAAGCCTCCTAGTGGAAAAGTGTTCTGGCACTGAACTGGTGTCTACAATCAGGATTTTGTCTGCAGGTATCAATGCAAAAAATCTCTGCCTCGTGGAGCTCTGAGTCCCCTGAGGCTTCTTATGTTTTGCCTTCGTTTGCTATAGTCCGTGTCAGAAGGTTTCAGTGGCCTGGCCTGGCTCTGGCTGCTCCCCTCTCCTCCCAGCCTGGAGCATTTCCTTGATACGCAGGGAGAAACTCTTGCAAGAAGGTGGTCAGAAAGGCCACAGTAATTGGAGCAGAATGGAAAGCTGTGTACTGCAGAAATGCTTGCTGAAGGTATATAATGTTTTTCTGCTACCAATTGTCACAAACAGTTGAGGCAAGCAATTTATGGCTGTGTAGCTCACACCTAGCCTGCTAGATTTCCATCTCTGACTCCTACCTGGCATGTTGCACTGATTCCTCCTGATTTTTAGCTCAGGGTAGGGCAAAAATGAACATTATGAAACAGATAGACTTCTTTAAGGACGGTTTTTGGTTTTGACTCCCTCATCATTAAGCAAACACTTTTGCTGAGTGACAGCTGTTTCTGCTCAGAAACGGGACAGAAAGTTTGGCTTTGTTTTAATCCTGGGATGTTTATCACAGAACTTTGAAGTGTACACCCTTCATTTTCCCCTCCTCTATCTCTCCAAAGCTTTGGGGCTGAGAAGGAGCAGGAAGAGGAAGGGTTTTCGAAGTGATGTTTCACTGTTAAAAGTTCAGCAATACTTTCGTATGTGATTTTCCTGTTTGGCAGCTTTATGGCTAAAACCGCTGTTTTAAAACTGGTGCACGCTGGTGATATCATGAACATGCCACATGGTGTCTGATGGCCTTTAGCGACAGCAGATTTATAGCGTTTTCCCTCATAAAAATCCTCTCCCTTGCCAGAAGAGGTCCAGCTGGAGTTATGAAATCACTAGAGACCCTGCTACAGTGAGGAAGCTTGGCCTTTTCAGTTTCCTTGATCTGTCGCACGCAGTCCATGTCATAACCTTGTATGCTGGAAATCACACAGCATCCATGTAGTACCCTTGGAAAGGCTCCTTTATTCCCATAGAGACATGGGATATGACAGCACCTGTGGTCCTTGTGTGCCACTTTGCAGTTAACAGGAAGTTCATCCTATTAAATTATTACCAAATTTTATTAAAGTCTACCCATAAAAGATAGTTAAAAGCCTATGGGCCAACCCCGCCCTCCCCTCTGCCAACTGTGAGATATTGCACCCCTGAAATTTGAGTGCCTCCAAATAGACATAATCCCTTCTTGAGTGCTTGGGAAGCTGTTAGCGGAGCTTGGGTGTCACCATGAACAAATCTTAGTTAATAATTCTTTCAATTGGAAATGTGTTCTGAATCTACTGTGACTATCTGACCACCAATGGCTTTTGTATTGCTTACTGTGAAATTCATAGGCAGTTAGGGAAATGGAGACAGATCTGATAGCTAATTGCTGCAAAAATCATCCTCCAAATGGTTGAAAACCAGAATTCCTTAGCTGAAATCCACAAGTGTCTTCATGCAAACTGAAGAGGTTCCCCAGTGGCACCTGTGTGGTAAGGATTTTGAGATGCTAGAGCAGTATGGGGGGCTTGGAAGGACCTGTGCCAGGACAAGCAGAGGTAGCATGGCTTTCCCATCACTCCAGAGACCCTCAGCTATGTCTCACCACTGGCTCTCCTTGCCATGGGGCATATGCAGAGTTTGTTGGAGGGCTACCCTGCAGCCCTGTTGAATTTGGGGAAAAACTGTGCCATGAGCAGAGTATAAAGGCCATCTTTGCAAGGGACTAGAGAACAACTCCAGCTACAGCTCCCTTTGCCATGTAAAAAGTCCATTCTGTATACCAATTTTCAAACCTAGACTCAGGTGTAAGCCATATCTCAGTATCACTTGGATGACTTGGAAGCCCTCCTAGGAGTGTGTCACTTCCCTGCTTACACCACACTGGTGACATGTGACACTACAGGGCAATGAGTGGGTGGCTGGGTCAATGGCTACCAGACCTGTGTGCCAAAACCTCAGCTGAGATAACTGAGTACAGAGTCTGGACAGCGGAGGTAGAAAAGCTCGGTCCAACTCACTGTTGAAAAACATCTCGAGGCTCTGCTTGTCTCCAGTGAACAAGGAGACCTAAACTAAAGAGGTCTTCAGAGAGCACCCTTGGGCTTTAACGTTCAGGTGGTAGTTCCAGCATGTTCAGTGGGCACAGACCTGCTTCTGTGTGGTGTCCTGTGCTGTGCTGACACTCTCATTTGAAGACCAGTAGAGTAGCTGGTTCTTATCTGTTTATTGCTCAAATTTCTTAGTCAAAATATCATATGTGAAAGTCTAGCCACCCTCATAAGCAAGGAGGACTTTGATTCAACACGCAGAAAAGCAAATCAGAAATAACTGCTGATGTCAATACCATTGAAATGGGTTGTGTTAGATCTTGTATATGATAGGTGTGAGGTCAGAGAGGGGTCCCATGTGGTCTAGTTTCTTGCTTGCTTTAGTTTTTAGGAGTACAGTTCTGTTTGGAAGGCTGGTACTTGAAAGGAATTTCTGAAAAGATATATATATTGATCTTTTCACATATATATATAATTTGTAGCTGACACCCTGGCATGGAGTCAAGGGAATGAAAGGAAAAATGGAAAATAAAATGAAAAAAGAACAGTGAAGAAATAAATGTCTCTGAATATGGGATAAGAAACTCAGAGAAATCACTGTATGTCTTATAATCTGGAAAAAAAAAACAGGGTGAGAGAGTCAGCATTTTTCATTATGATTTTACCAACACTTTGGACTAACGGAATGAGGGAACCAGCATAGTTGGCTTTGTTTCTGCACAAACGCATCACACCTGGCTCTGCACTATTTGTGCTGACCTCTGTCAGCCATGTAAAGTGAGAATTTAGGGACCAGATCTGAGAAAAGTGAAAAAAAAGAGCACGTTTGTGTTTTTCCTTGATTGCAGCAGCCTGGCTTGGAGCTGAGACGGGGCAGGCTCCTTCACCAAGGCCCCTCCAGCGGGAGGACACAGAGAAGTCTGTTAGTTTCAATGCCACTTAACATTTGTATTTATTTATGCACAGCATTTAATTCTTTATTTATTCTGCATATGAGTGCGGGTTTAATGCTTGGCTCTGGGCAGTCCTGTGTTTATCCACAGGGCTGCAAATGTTCAGACTGACAATAGGTTTTAACCCCAAGTGGAAAGGCAACCTCTAAGTCTGCTGCTGTAGTGCCTGTCTACCTGTTTGGACACTGAAGAGCTGCTGGTGGCTTGGCTGATGGGATATTTACTGCCAGAAACAATATTGAGGTCACTAAGTCCATGCCCAGGGGCCAGGATCATTCTCTGGTTGGTTGTGGCTGCTGGAGCATGAGGTGCAGAGACCGAGGTGCTGTGGGAGCAGCACTGTGCTGCTGTTTGCTAGCAGAAGGGAGTTGGTCATGTGAGATGGAGTTAATGGGACATCTGCACATCGTGCTCTTCGTTGGCCTCTGTTTAATGCTCTTACTATTCTCAGCCACAAAACAGCCCCTGCGGGGCAGATGCCACTGAGTGTAGCAAGGGAGTACCCCTGTGGATGCTCTGGCTTCTGCTCTGTGCTGGACAAAAAAGGCAGGAAACCAAAATACCCTGTCCCAGAGCCATGTCCATGCTCTTGGCCCCATTCGCACACCACATGGAGCACAAAAGCAACGGGGAGTCAGTGTGTTACCATTGTTCATTGTTAGCAGCTTCAGATCTGAAGCAGTGAATGGGGAGCCAACATCCCACTCTAACTTGCAGAAGCCATCCAGTTCCCTCTTTGTTCATTGGCAAATGGGGGGGATAACAAAGGGCGCTGCTGAAATCCAGCAGTGTTGCAAGATCTGCAAGTAATAGTTGCAGAGCTCGTTGAAAAGGAGGAAAACAGGGTTTTATGAAGAAAAATTGCAGACCTTCAAGTTGCTTCTGTTTCTCAGGGTGGTACCACAGCTAAAGGTGGATCCTGCAGGGGTACACACGGCTGCCCTGCGTATTGCAGAAGTCAGAGAAAAACTGTGACAATGTCAAAGGAAAAGGAAAAAACCAACTCCATCAGCCAAACAGCCTGTTAGCGGATTCAGTGGTGAAAGGAAGGTGGGGCAGGGATGAAAAAGGAACAGCCATCCATTAAAGATAGGGCAGGAAAAAGCTTGTAACAATTCCATTTTCTTAAACCAAAAGCTTACCTAGATCCTAGTTTGTTTTTCTTTTAAAATCCTTTTCTATGAAAGAAGAGATCTAATGATGGAAAATTATACTTTTGGACTGAATCTTTTGGTTTTGAGAAAACTGCTTTTTCAGTAACAATATCTTTCACATAAAATATTCCAAAAGACTGGAGGTGTCTGTGTGCAGAGCTGTAGCTAATGAAGGTGATTCTCAGATTAGATGTCTTTGCATACTTTCACCTGCTCTGGGGACAGTCTGATGCCTTCTTTCCTTACAAACTCAATCAGATGAACAGCTGTCATATTTTGCTGTGATGGCCACCAAATCTGAGCTCCATCACACTAAGGAGATGGCCAGTGGTAGATGACAGCTGAATTGTATTACTTATACTCATATCGTACCACATCTTTCAGTGTTATGAGCCAGGAACTCCAGATGGGGCTCAGAGCAGCACTTTCTGAAGGACACACCATGCACATGGCACTCCTTATCTCCTCTCCACTGAGAGCTGGAGCCACAACCAAATGCGAGACCTTGAATATCACATTTCCATCTGTGGTACTGATTGACAGGACATAAACACTACCTGTGGGGGTAAAGATATCTGCCAAGCCATGCAGAAATGTCATGTTGCTTTCATTTCACTGCATGCCTGTCCCCTGTCATCCTTTTGATCCAGATGCTACTCTTCATGCTGCTGTGAGAGGTTAATAGTTCTGACATGAATCGATAAAGTTGGATGTGGAGCTCATTTCTTGGCAAATCAGTGCAAAGGAAGTAAACAGTGCCTGTTTGTTTTGACTTTCTTCCCTCGTTAAGTCTGGTTTATTTTAGTAGATGGTCTTTTGATTTCATTAATTAAAATATGGCTGGGTAGGGGATGAGAATGAATACAAAGGACTTACAATTGATACATACAAGAGGGGAGGAATACCCTTTAGATTCCTATTGCCACTAAGGAAGTTGTAGGAGGCAAAGCAGATCTTCATCTCTTGGCTCTGTAGCTGAAGGGAGGAGAGGCTGGTAATTTTAGCTCTCCGTGGTGCTTTGCTAGAATTTAGGGTTGAGATTCAAGGTCTTTGACAAAGCTGGGTTAATTAATGAAAAATAAAATATGGTGAAGATAAGATACAGCAAAATAAAGCAAACTAAAGCAAAAATATGTATTACAAATCAATTATTACAAAAGCATCCAATATGTTTTAGTATGTCTCCTTTTTTTGTTAGCAAAACATTTGGGAATAGGGTTTTTTGTCTATTTCAGCAAGTATTAATAAGCAATTGGACTGTCAACTTGTGGACTCTTTTCAAATTTGTTGCACTGATTTTTCTTAATGCTTTCACCAAAAGTGCTACACTGTGCTGTTGCATTGTCAAGACAATTTGCCCAGCTTATACTCCACTTGCTATGCTGAAATGTGAAACAAGTAGCTGTGACCCTTGCAGCTGGAATAGTAAATGCATTAAAAATTACAGCTTGAGAAGGACAAACTCTCTTTCAAAATTAAGTTTTGGACCTCAGAACCATGGGTGGTAGCCATTGAAAGGAATGTAAAAGACAAATGCAATGTTTCAGAATTTTGAAAAATGAAACACTTACTTTGGAAGTGTCAAAATATTTTTTCAGAATTTTGCTAGAAATTATTCTAACTTCCATTATTTGTTTAGTCTCACAATTCACAGATATTTTTAAACATTTGCTAAATAAGACTATCTTTTCTTTTGGGCTGAAAAACATACTTCATCCAATCTAAATCTACTCCTTTTTGGGCCAAACTAAAGCTTTCAGTTGACTCAGAATTATTGCTAGGCTGCTGGTGATGGATGTGGGAGGCTGCAGGTGTGCATTGGCAAAAGCAGTCTCCATTTTGGTTTTACTTGAACCAACTTTTTTCTTTAGATTCTTTCTTGTGTTGCTCATGACAAGAAAAACAGCTGATTCACCCTGGGCTGAGGCCCATGATACAAAGCAGTGGTTAAGCTATTTACAGTAACTGGAGTACAAAGGAATTGGGCTGGTGGCTGCCAGGCTACTGTGCCTCCATTGCCTGAGCCTGCATGCAGGTAGCCCAGCGAGGGTATGGCACCTGCAAATCAGAGATTTCCCCAGGTAGTGTGAAGACCAAACCCATTGCTTCTGGCTTGAATGTTGGAAACATTCAATTTTCTCCTTGTACTCTCTGTTTTTCACAATCTCTAGGAAAATGTTATTTTTACTCTAGAAAGGAAATAGTTTCCTGCCCTCCCCAAATTTCCTGTGAAATACCAATTCTGCTTTTTACTGGCTTTCCTCGCCTGCCATTCTGAACATGGCTGGTCTTCAGCATGTATATGGGCTTTCCTGAACTTGAGAAGAAACACTGTCAAGTACTTAATGTGCACCATGCAGCTCACTACAGTCAGCTCACCATGTGTTTCCATGACAAGAAAGAGTTCTTATGACCTCCACTAGCTTGGGAGCCAGCTGCATTCACAAATCCCCGCCTTTTTTTTCCCCTCTACATGATGAGATTGCTAGGCAAGCAGGCAGGCTTTCTGAGTATTTTTCTAACTCAAGGTTTCCTACTGGGTAGCATTAAATGGCAGGTAAAATGCGATGATGAGTGGGCGATGCATAGCACAGTGTTTTGTTTGCTAGTATCACTGTGATAATTTATGCTTTGCTGGGAAGGTCTGCAGAGCCCTTATGTAACTAAAGGTCTTAAACATATGTTATAAATTGCTTGAAAATGAGAGGAAACTTAACTTTCCTTTTAAAAAGACTAAGGACTGTAATTTATTACTGTAAACAAGAATGAGAAGATTAAAAAAATTAATTCAAAAAGAAAACGTCAAGCTCTTTTTATTCAAAATTTGAAAGGACCTGAAGTCAATTGTTTCCTCCCGTGTAAGGTCTGGTTTCTATCAACCAGGCAGAAAGGCTTTTGTTTCTAGCAGTCAAATCAACAGGCCAGTAAGAGTAGCTTTGAACTGCAATTTGTCTTTATGTATTTCGAAAATGTTCTTTAGACATGTTTACATGTTGGCTGGGGCACTTTTGCCAGAGTCAGCTCTTTCTGAGATGATTAATCAAACGATCAAGTCTCTGATTAATCAAAGTCCCTCCTGACAACAGTCCTTTCTTTCAACCACCTGCTGAGTCTCTACTAAACCCAAACAAGCAAATGATTAAACTTTTTTTTTTTAAATAGGAGAGAATGAAAAAAAGAAATTTTTTAAAAGGCAGCATGTCTTGCAGATTTGGCACTTTCTGAGGTACATACCTCAAGGAGAGAGAGATCTTGGACTCCATTTGTGATGCAAACTGGAACCTTTGGCTACCAAATGCAGGATGTGGTGTATCCTGTTCAAAGAGGCACATATTTTGCATGTTTGTGTTGGCTTCTCTCAATCAAAGCATGCTGTGATTCAGCTACACTAAAAATTAACAATCTATGTTATAGCCATGTATTACATTACTCCCCATTTTTTTGAAAAATCTTTTCCAGAAAGACATCTTCTAAAGAGAAGGGAAGGTTGGTAATAAAAACCTTGCAAATGTTTTCATAATAATTATTTGATGGCAATCAAATCATGCCACTTTAAAAGATCAGCTGAACTATCTGTAAATATTTTCTCATCTCTGCAGAGTGGTACAAACTCTTAATAAAATGCATCTGTCTCCATTTCTGCATTAAATTGGAGGTGGATTTTTATGTCAATGGCTCTTCAGTGTCACTGCAAATAGCAAAGAAGAAGAAAAAGAGTTAAAATAGGAGATGCTGTCCCAGAGCAACATGGGATTTTCATGAAACAGGTTTTGCGGTTTTTCTTAAAGAGAGAAAACAGACTGCATTAGATGAGTTGATTGTAAATAGTGACGTCAAAAATCAAAGACCAAAATCTGCTCTGTGACAGGCAACATCATCTGAGTCTGCCGGCACCCTTATTAAGGCTCTGATTACCGTCTTCTTTTTGGCTTCTAGGATTTTAGAGTCTTTGCTAATAACCATTCTTCACATCTTTTCTTCAGATATACTTTAAAACCAATGAATGAGGTGCTACAGAGGTGATGCCTAAATACAATTCACTTTGTTTACAGGTAGAAGCAAACCGAGCTATAAAGGAACTAAATAACTCAACCATGTCCAAGATCCAAGGAGGAAGAGGTGCCTGGGCTCTGCCAACACTGGCCACAACCCCACACTGCTCCTCTAACCAGGGAATCACATTGGTTGCTTCAAACCAATCCCACCTCCTTCTGCAAATTGGATTAGAGGGCTGCCCTGCTGCGTGTACCCATAAAACACCCCTGGGTTAACTGACAGAGTAGGAACACAGCTATTTTTGCATACTCCATTTCAACATTGTTGGTAAATCTCCAGATTTCCTCCAAGTTATTTCATATTCTTGATGTATGAATCCTGTCAGTCCACTCTTTTGTTCCCATGCCACACCTATTTCTAAATCACTAATTACTCTTGTTACATGCTGATGAGCCAAATATGTTTGTCTTTTCCCTTCCCCAGGGTGGTTATTAAAATCCACAGTTGCCTTTATTTGCTGAAGTGGCCTTAGGAAAAGACCTTGCTCAACATCTAATGACATCTTCTTAGTATTTAATTTTCAGCAGGCATTTCCGAAGAAATCCCATCTTGTTTCAAGCAGAACTCTTTATTTCAGATAATGTGGTTTGCAGGCTTCATAAAAAAACAGCATCGTGTTTCTTTTCTTTGCAGTCTTTAGAACAAAGTCAACCAATGTTCATTCTTCCAGCTGCAAAACTCCCCCTCAGAAACAAACCCCAGAAAACATGTTTTTGTCTCCCTGCTTGTATTTGTCTTGTTCTGTTTTCAATAACCTGTGCCTGGCATCTTGGGTATTTATCACCCTAGAGAGGATAGGACATGAAAAAACCAACTCACCAGCAAAAAAGAAGCCAAAAGACAAATCTTGAGAGAAATTATGTTCTGAGGAGTGAAATGGCATAAAGGATTGTCTTAGTTGTTCTGGTGGAAGAAACAATTGCATGTCAAGTCATGGAGGACAGAAAAGTATAATACCTAATGTCTTAAAAATAACAAATCTTTTCTGAACTGATCATGGAAAAGACTTCTGATAGTTGACAGATTCATAAAATCAGTTAAAACTGTCTTCTACATAGATGTTTCTGGCTGTACACCTAAACCTTGTGTTTAATTTTAAAAAAATTTTAGCAGGAGATGAGATCCTAGCTACCTACACTGAACTCAGAGAGAAAAAATACAGAGAAATAGATAGAGAAATATAAACTAATGCCACTAACAATCTGCCACATTTAAAAATACTGAGCGGCACCTTCTCATTCTCTACAGTTTAAATACTTAAACAAATGGGGAAAATTCTTATTATTCTTGGCACATATCGTATCCATTTCATTGCTCAGTATCTCCAAATATGCTGAGATGCCAAGTAATTTCCAGTTTTTAACAAATTTTAACTTTGGAGTATGACTTTGGGATATTATGTTCAGAAGTGCATGGAGCTTTTGAAGCAGGATTGCCCTGGATTTAATATATCCTTTTCAGAGCTTTTCCTTTAGATGGAAATTCATTCTGAGCCAGTAATATTATATGTTATTTCTAAAACTCTTAAGTTTATAAAGCATATAATGAAATTTAAGTCTTCAGCCCAGGTGGAATCATGAATTAGCATTGACTTCTCTGTCAGCAGCAGGACTGGTTGCCTTTTTTGTGCCTTTGCATCATTCTGGATAGACCATGGACTATGGCATAAAACATCTACAAAGAGTCATGATGGTCATTGAGGCAGTCACCCCCTTCCTGGGAAAGCAGTCCTTCCTTGGGAGGGTGAAGATGTTCGTACTGGAAGTATGGGGGAAAACTGACTGTGACCTAGGGATGTTTTCTAGAAGCCTCATGGGTCATGTCTATATCTAAATGAATAAAGGAGCTCCTTCTGATGTGGTTATTATCTGGACCATAGCAATGGCACAAAATTAATCACAGCAATAAGTAAAAAAGAGGAAATACAAAAGTACGTTGGAGGTTTTTATAAATGATTAAGTTCACCATTCTTTATTTAGGAAATTTGCCATCTCAGATCCTCAGGCCAGTTCTGTACTCATCCAAATTTATCTGATTCCAAAGTACCAAACAGTTTAAAACAAACTCAACATGGTAAAACTGCACTGCTCCTCTTGTTTTCCTGGCAGCAGGACAACATGAAGTTTCCTATAGTTTCTTTTGCAACATATCTATTCGGCAGAGTATTTTCCTCGCCAGCTCTGAGCTTGATAAGGCTGTTGAACACAAGAACCTAAATCAAACTAACTCCATCCTGGGTAAGAAGGATAATGAGAGAAAAAGAGTCATAGCGGGAAGAATGAAGCTGTTAGTACTTGCTCATTGCACCTGTATCATACCAAAGAAGCAGTGCTGAGGAACATCATCTGAAGATCTAGGAATTAGAGCAGATGCACAGTCACTGTTTGGGCCAATGCATGCCTATCCACACTGACTTTTCTAGTTGTTAAAGCAGGTGAGGGAGTTGCTGGGGTGCAGGCATTGCCGACCAAGCAGCCCTCAGTAGCTCTGTCACACCTCTAAGTGTGTTTGTTCAGTGCTGCTCCTCTGTATTTCAGGTGGGTCTTGCTTGCCAGAAGGGAAACTCTGTTTATGTAGCATGTTATGGAGGTGACACGCTCTTTGCCCCTGTTAGGAAAAGTTTGCTTTTCTCCCTGAATCTAAACCAAAAGTCACACTGGTTGAAAGAATACAAATGCTCTTTATATGGGAAAATACATAGCAGGAGTCAGTCACTTGGCCAGTCACAGGTAAAACTGGGGTCCAAATTGGCACAGCAGGGAAGCAAGCAGGAATTTCAGCTAAACTGTGACTAATGGACACTGTGTGCCACAAGACATCTAAGCTGCTGAGCCTTAGAATATATTTTGATCAAGATTAATTTTGGAGAAGCAAGGGTTTAGGTGCAACCATTCAGGAGCAGTCTTTTCAATAGTCAGTGCTTTATGACTTGTATCAGTCTGACAGTCAGACAGCTGGCCTTAGTGCTTTTGGTACAAGCAAAGTGTACTTCATACCTACTAGCCACTTTTCCTTCCAGGAATTGACTTGTCCTGGAAGCTCTGCCAAGTGGTTTATATGCAAGCCCATTGCTGATGTGCAGCTCACACTGCCTGCTAAGCCACAGCGGAGTCCGATCTGCTTTATATTCAGTTTTCACACTTGAGAGACCGAGCACTAGGATTTTGTGAGCCCGGAGCAAAAAAATTAAAACAATGGAGCTGTTCAGAGCTGTTTCCTTTGGAGATGTTCAGCACTGATTAGATCTAGCTGCACAGCAGGTAGTCACCTAGCAAAGTGCTTAGCAAGAGCTGCCTCGTAGCGCCAGGGCGTACATGCAACGCGAAGGGATTTTTAATTCCATCTGTCACATACAACTTTTTGCAAGGCTTCCAAAAATCACATAACCCCATGCCCAGTCCCGGCTCTGAGAGTGAAGTCCTTTTGTTTATTGTCTTTGGGCCTGGTGTGCCTGCAGCTGTGCTGGTGGCAGCATCAACCCCTCCAGCAGACCCCCTTGGTGGGATGAGTGGTGACTGGGATCTTCCCACGTCCAGCCTTCATTTCTCAGAGTGATGGTGGCAGAAGGTCATGGGTGTCTCTTCCCTTTGCCTGATGTGTCCTCTTGGAGCCTGGTGATGGCCATCCCTTGTTGAACATCCCCCCAGGTGTAGTGCTGGCTGGGTTTTTCCCACACTGCAGTCACCAGAGGGGCCACTTGACCTTCATGGTGGACTGTCAACTGTGATGACATTTCTCATGGTCAAGGTCTTTCCCAAATCCCGCAGGCTGGTGAGTTCTGTGTGTCAGAGAAGATTCCAAACCAAATGTGAGAGGTTTCTTTTAATGTCTAGGACTGGTACCATTTTTTTTTTTGCCTGTTGCACATCTGTTGCTCCTCATGCCGACATCTGTGTTGCAGCAGTGTGAGTGCTTTTGGATGGTAGGAGGGAGGTAGAAAGGTGTGCGTGACACTTGTGGGTCTCCAGTCAGCCTCTTACTGAAGTAACTGGGCAAATTAAACATACATTGCATATTAGAATAGCATAAATCCATTTGGGGTCACATCTTCCCTTCAGTCATAAGTGAAAATCTGACGCTGAGAGTATCTCTGAAGTCCATATGTGCTATTTAGCATGTGAAAAAAGCCAAAGGGAAAAGATTCGCCTTCCTAATGATGTAGCAGGCTCACATTTGCTGGCTCTCCAGCACATGTACCTGCAGCAAGCAGCTGGCATGCAGCAGTGGCACAAATACAGTGGAATGTGTCTGGCACAGGGGGCTTTTTCAGCTTATATTTTCCTAGCTGGCTATGCCAGGAGACATATTTGTGTTTATTGCAGGGGCTGGGAGTTGCCTACAGGTGCTAATTATTGACTGTTCCTCCTCCACAAGGGAGCCAGTGTTTGAGCCACCCTCCACCCCGCCTGGAAGCCACTATCACGTTGCTGGCCCTTCCCTGCAGCTGGAAATGAGGTGTTTGGGTTGGAGTGGAGGGCACAGATGGTGTCACCTGTGGCACACTCTGCCAGCAAAACCAGATCCTGGGCAGCTGCTGGTGCATCTTAGGAGGTCATTCATGGGAGGGGGAAGCCAAAAGGCATTTGCACTTGCACAGGACTCCCCAGGCTGACAAATACCTTTGCATGTCAGATGTCTGCTCCAACACCCTGCCTCAGGGCTGATGGACTTGCAGACCACTGAGGAGGCCTGTTCAGCCCTTAACATGGCCTCATCTTTCAAGTTTGGGGCAAAAAGCTTTTAGCATCCTCCCAAAGGACAGGGGCAGTCTGATTTCCAAGGTTTCACAGTGCCTGCACAGCAGCTTGCCTTACAAGTAACAGTATGTGCTGTCCCATGAAAGGGTCATCAGAGAGGCTGACCTCTCCCCAGATGAACATTTGTTTTCTGCAGAGCATTTCTCTGGCAGCACTGAGTGCGCCAGCCTCAGTGATGGTGGGTTGATCTTGTACAACATGCAGAGTCTGCAAAAGTGATGAAATCTAGAATATAAACTGGGATTTTTCACTTCTGATGGCTATTGGATAAAGGAAAACAACTTCTGGCTTTCTTCTGCCCTCTCTGTTCCCAAACAAGAAGCATTTATTCTACATTTTTAATTAAAACTTAGGCTGATATAGGAAAATTGCTGCCTCTCCCTGTGCTGCCTTTGTTGAAAAGATGGCTGAATACAATTCCTAAAGGAAAACTTTTGCCTTGATGATATACTATTCATTTTTTTAACTGTGGTCCTTCCTGATGTCTGATAAAATAATAGAATATAAATCACAGCAGCCTAAAGGCTCAGGGTGTGATTCTCCAACAGGTGGCCTTGGAGAAGGCAGAGATTTGAGAAGATTCCCACAGTGTGGCTAAAATTGTCACATTTTAACTTCGTCAAATTTATGTGAAAGTTGCGGAGTCTTTGCACTTGAAGCTATAAAGTGTCCCTTGCTCCCTTGAAGCACAGCCAAGACTTGTTTGAAATTTGGTCCACCTCAGGGACTCTTGTTTGAACTGAATAATAAAAGCTAAGTTGAGGCAAATTCACCACGTGTCAGGAGTAGATCTGAAAGGTTTGCACTGAGTTTTTCCATACATATGGTGCAGTTGTTCCTAGCATTCGGAAGGGCTGTATTGGTATGACCCTGACCTTTACCAGGAGATCCACAATCGTATGCATGTGTTTGAAAAACTGGCAAAACCAGGTGTTTTCCAGTAAAATCCTCCAATTTGCTGGATCTTTTTCTAGGTTCCTTTGTGAAGAGGAGTTGAATTTAATAGGAAATTTAGATTTGAATATTTCTTTAAAAAACATTAAAGTGCTTTTTATTTTTAAACAATAGTGTTACCAAGCAATATTAAACAGAAATATGTATCTTTCTTCGTTGTTTATTTTTCATAATTTTTAGGTTTTAAGTTCCATACCAGTTATTTCATTAGTGGTCTATGACCCAGTTCAATACCAACATGCTGAAGATTAAGCATACATTAAAGTACTTCACTAAATCAGGGATCAGAGCTCCTTAATGACATGTACATGCATACTCTACCAGCCAGCAATGATTTTTTTTGCATCTATTTATGTCCCTTTTTCCTCCAGTGCAGAAAATAATGCCAAGTTGCATTTCACACCTGTCTACCACACACTGAGATTTCCCCTGCTCCCAGCCCCCTTACAGAGAGCACTTTTGCTTTCAGTTATTACTTTAATATAACTTTTTTCATCCTGTGTTTCACAACATTGAGTAACTCCCCCTGGCTGTGATCGCCATGGCCCATTTGGCATCATGGTGGAGGAATCCCAGGCATGCTGCACCAGTGCACAGCCCCCTCATGACCCACGGGCAGGCTTTGGGCAGCAACTCTTACCTCTTCCCTTAATTTTTTTGGAGCAGAGCTGGGTAAAACCCAGTTCTTCCATCTCACAACAGCACTTTGTGATTGCAGGGTTGTTTTTCCCTCTGAATTTCACTGTGAACCAATAGGTCTCATTTGAAATGAATGAGTGGGAGAGAGAAAAGAGGAGAACAAATACTTTACAGTCCCCTGGTGAGGGAAATACTTCTGCCAGCACCCCAGGCCCAATTCCCAGCTCTAAAGGCTGTGCCTTTCACATCCCAACTGGCCTCCCCACCCCAGGCTGCAGGATGCTTGTGACCGGGGTGAGCACATACTCCCTTTCTGTGCACAACCAAAAATTCCTCTTTGCAAAGGAAGCACGAGCAAACCACTGTGTTCCTCCAAACAGTTTCCATCTCAAGGCATTGGTATTTTTCCACTTCCAAAAACATTTTGTAGAAGCTTTCCAGCCCATTCCCTTCTGTGGCCTTTAAAAGCATGTCAGTCATTGTAGTTGTTTCAGTAGCTGGTCCCATCGGAGTGGGTTCAACTCTATTGATTTCAATGGCACCTAATTTGTATGAATGACTGTTTTCATGTGTACAGATACATGTAATGGTTTGGAAGACATTTATGTGCCTGATATAATTAAATCCAGTGGTCTTGTATTCCTTCAGATTTGGAGAGTGGAGATATTATGAGAATACCAACTCTTTATGAAAATGTCTGACAGAATTTAATAAGAAAACAATAACCATTCTTAGGCTTTGGAGCTTTTTGAATAGGATTTAAAAGTGAATTACATCATAGCAATTCTACAGAATGTCTTAAAAAGTCCTTATGAGAGGGGGTCATTCTCTATCAAATTTTAAAGATTACACAGCCATTTCCATAGATTATTTCATTTCTCTCCAATCCTACTGGTTGCACTCCTATTAATTTCTGTGGGGCTTTCCCATATGGCACGTATTATTTTGGCCATAAAAATGCTCCCTGAGGCAAAACAGGCTATGAAAGACGTACAGCCTCAGTTCAGCCCAATGAAATCACATTAGCTTCCATCAAGGCTGAGTCAGGTTTGCAAAACTGTTTTGCGTGCCTGTTTCTTATGTGTACTTGAGAGCTCCTTGCAGAAGGCTGGGTGATGATGGAAGGGTAATTCCATGCCCCATGGAGGACATTTTCTTCAGCTCCATATCTGAGATGTTTGACTTCCATGTCTGGTCTAGCAAGCTTGCTAGAGCCCATCACACTTAGTGGGATATTGAAGAGATTAACAGTGTGATCAGTGAAAGTGTTTTAAATTCTAAGCAGCTTTTTTTTCCAATTTCCCCCTCCTTTGTATCTTCCCCCTACCCTGTCCCTCCCTGTAAGCTGCAGCCAGCAGGGTTTATGATGTGTTATGAGCCACCACATGCTCCCCTCCTCCTGCCACTGACACTGGCTGGTGCAGCTGTGAGGGTTGGCATTATTGCCATTTTGTCTCCTTGGGGGTTTGCCTGTGTTCCAACTGATGTGCTTGCCCATGTTCAGTGACCATTGGTGGTAGCTCTCCATCTGGCTCCAGTGCCCCATGTAAGCGCATGAGGTTAAATAACATCACTTGACCACTAGCCTTGGCCAGGAGCAGTCTGACCTATTTACATATCAGAAGCTGATTTCCAAAGAGCTCTAATCAGCAATTGCAGCTGAAGGGACTAAATCTTATAGGCTCATATGTCTTCCTTGGCCTTTGGGATACCAAGAGCTCACTTTCTTGCTCGCTGATGATGTACTGTGGTGGGTGGGTGGGATGCCTTTCTGTTTTCACCTTACCATTGACCTTATGATTTATTTTGTTTAACCTAAGCCTACTGAATTCCAATCCTTCTTGTATAGCCCAGTTATATTGCAGTGCAACCTGCAATATAACCTTACACCTAATTAGGTAAGCACACTGTGAGGCTTTGCTTACGTTCATTTTGCAGTGATTTATTTTTCTTCTCATACCCTTATGAAAGTGGACACCACGAGTGGATGGTGGGGTCAGACTTCACCTTCTCTTGCATGAGCTTAAGTAAGCAAATGTCTCTGAGGGAACTTCAAAGCAGGGTATTGAGAGAGGGGCAGCTTTTTAGCCCTGTGACTGACAGCTTAGCATGTTGAGATTCAACCCCAGCACAATGTTGAATATGCAGGCCACTTGGATATACCAGTGTGTAATATTAGCCCAGAAGAAAACATTATTTGGGCATAGACTGATACAGCTGCACTTTTGCCAGTGGACTGATTTTGATTTCCAGAGCTGGAGATCTAGTCCTTAATTTGTCATTTGAGATTTTAAAGTTATCCGATGCGGAGAGTGGTGTGTCTCAACCTGATTACACTCACAAAGAGTGGCCAGACCCTTGATTTTGATGAAGCTATGCCATTTTCTTCCAGAGGAGCATCTGGTCCCCTGCACGGACCTTTTGAAGCCTGGCTAGGAATCACTTAATAGTCGGAACTTACTTCTATAACAGCACAAATAATTTACGGCAAGGCCTTTGCCATTATTATTCTGCTGCATTTCTTTGACATATAAAATTATTTTATATTGCATATTTTCCCATGCCCTTTCTCCGCTTACACTGTCTGCTTCAACTCGTTGCTAATGGCATTTGTTGACAAGCTCAGCGCATTTTGATAAGTCTTCTGCCAAAGCGTCTCTAATAAAAATAAGAAGAATGACAAGTGGAACAGTGCAAAAAGGATTCCAACAGCAACAACTGAAGGTTAAAGCAGCATAAAACAGGGGGAAAACATAACAAAAACAGAACACAGTGAGCCCAGATTGCCTTTGTTAAGAACATTTAATGCTTAATTTTGTTTTATAGCCCTGGCTCTCAAGCTATCCATGCAACTTCGATCCCATCTTTCGCAGTTGTATGAATCTGCCTTCACTTCCTGTTGGAGAAGGGGCAACTCTGTGTATATATTTTACACCTTCAGCCTTTGCTCTCATCGGCCTTTGGTCTTCTAAGAGCCAGAGTGAAGACATGTCTCCTGTCTGTGGAAATGTGACTGCAGAAGGCTGGTGGTTCACAGCACCTCAGCCCAGCTTAATTCTCTGATGCCAAAAGGCACAGATGTGCAGCAATGAGGTGGGCAAATATAATGGAGATAATGCAGCCAAGCATTTGGGATATTTTCTGGTTTGGCATATCTAGATCTGCACCAGTTGGGTGTCCTTATGTAGACCTCTGCACAGCTGAGGAGATGGGGTGTAAAGCTGCTCCCATGGTGAAATTCCCAAGCATGGCACCAGCTGTTCCTGGCACTGCATTGGAGCAGGGAGTGGGAACAACCCTCAGACTTTACTCCTCAATCCGTGTACCCCTTCCCTGCCTCCTCCACCATCACTGCTTGTTTTTGGAAGACACCTGTGATTTCTCAGCTCCTGTGCCTCTCCCTTCTCCAAACAAAGGAAGAAACTTGATCCTGATTGCGTGACTTTGCCTCCATTTGGGCTTCACCAAACCGTGATGTTGCAATTGTTCAATGATGACCTTGTAAGACACCTGGGTGTTGGCTGGGATATGTGTCTTTGGACTACCGTCAAGGGGAAATAGATGTACAACTGAATCAGCAATGGATGTCCCAATGGATGACTTCAGTGAACCCAGTAAACACATCTCCTCGTGGTAGGGCTTAGTGCTGTCAGCTGGGATCGAGTGCAGAGGAAATCAGTGACAATACCATTTAATACACACAAAATAGCCTGCTTGAAATTCTGGAGTTTTCCACAGAATTTAATAAATATTTTCAGCTGTTCTACAGAATGCCTTGACAACCTTTTCAAAGATGTGGGAAGGCCAAAGTATCTAAATAGCCTTAAAGTCCTTGGCCCAAGATCTGGTCTGAGCACAGCTGTGTCTAACCCCATCGTGAGAACCAGAAAGTGTTTGAATTCTCTGTTTATTAGCACTGTGAAGGTCTTGGTTTGGCACTTCTCCACTGTGAAAAGTCCCTCTTTGAAGCAACCCCCATTTCATCATCGAGGGCTTCAGTTACAGGTGTCCCAAGAGCAGCGAGCAGGCAGCCTGGATCAGGGGACAGCAGCAGCTGCAGGGAGGGGTGGCCCCACTGGTACGTCCTTCATGTCTCTGGTGTTATCTACAGACCCTCACTAACACTGTTATCCGAGACAATTTTAGCAGCTCAAGGGAGAACCATCATTTGGAAACATGATGTAACGCCTTTTAGTTAGGAGTGAAGGATTAGGGGAAGATCATATCTGGATTCCTCTCCTTGTGCCACAAAAGATGTTTTTAGTGCCCTCAAAGTTAACTGGAGTTTCTGTGGAGAGGAGGACTCTGCTCTCCCCTGTAGGGTTTTTTCCAGCATTGCCCACATCAGTGGTGTAAGTAACAACTTCTGCTTGTTCAATAATGCACCAATGGGACTTTTTGAACTTGTTCAAGCAAGTTCAGTTTTTTAAGGGCATTTAGCTACCAGTTTTCTTTGCAATTAAGGTCTTAAACTCCTTTAGCTGTACCTGAGACCAAGTAACCAGCTCCCATAGGGACTGTGTATGAAGGACCCTTGGGACATAGGGGAGTCTTAGCCCTACAATAAGGTATGGCTGAGTGGGTCCCCCTGGGGCAGCTGGAAAAGCAAACCCATGTGGAGCATCTTTCAGCTATGTGCAGGACCAGCACAGTGGGCTGCAGACATGGGCCTTGCTCGTGGACACCAGATTTAGGATCTATGAGGCTCTTTTTGTAAAGCTGGAGGGTAGTGAGAGCTTGGCTCTATCATCTGGGCCTGAGAAAGCTGTATCTTGCATCCTTAAAAAAACCCAGTAGTTGAAATAATAATTAAAAAAAGGGCTTAGCATGCAGTAATGCCCACTGAGGCATATGGGCAACATCTTGTAAAAGACCTCCAGGGTGAAATGTTGCAATGGGGATGGTGAACCTTCTACTGTGCTCCCAGCCTTTCTGTGGGAGCAGTGTAGCCCTGTGCTAAGCTGAGCTCCCAAGGGATGAGAGCATTGAGTCGTCAGACTGTGAGTCCTTCTTGACCAGACCCTATGCTCATGGACATAAATTATAACTAGTCCAGGTTAAACATTGAAAGCTAAATGCTATCCCTTGCGGGTCTCTATCCTGGGAAACCTCCTGTTGACACAGATCCGTCAGCTCAAGACTCCCCATCTACCAATGTTTTAGAGCAAATGATGTCTTTCGGACACCTGTCCGTACAATGGGAAAATCCTGTCCTATAGGTAGCCACTACTAGAAAGATACAGCATATCCCAAACCACTCTTGAGTAATACCCTTGGAGCCCTGATGGTCTGGAAGGGTTTTATAGTCTAAATATCATGCCTGGGCCCCTGGAACGGGAGTACAGGCATCCAGCAACTTGGCAGGTAACAAATCTGCATGCTTCGAAAGGCGGATGTCGTCATTGCTTGGCTTCATGGCACCAGCACCTGGCTTGCTGGAATCAGTTTATGTCTGCCTTTCCTCTCCTGGTTCTTTGGAGGGATCTGATGTCCGATATCACTCAAGTGTCATCCACACTCTGCAAATCCTACATTTCTCTTCACCTGCAGGGCCCCATGGATGTTTGCTTTCTTCTGCCGTGGGCTGGTGGCATTGTGCTCCTGCTTGCTTGGGGTCTTCACAGACCTTAGATCCAACATTTTCAGGTGGAAGGGGGTCTCTATGCCCTGGGGCAGGACCCATGCTGGGCTGAGCAGGATAGAGGGTCTCTGCCATGGTGTGCCAGAGCTTGGGCCTCACTCCCCATCCCCAGTGTGGTACAGTGCTTTCTCCTTTCTTCCCTTCAAAAAAGGTTGATTTGGTTGTTTTGCAAACCTATGGCAAATGCCTTCATTTTTTCCCCATGAAAACAGAATTGCCCCCCCACCAGCAATATTTAAGCAAGTTTTCTTTTTTTTTTTTATTTTATTTGAAAAATCTCTTTTAAAAGTCCTCTGAAAAATTCTGCTTTTCAATCCAAAGTTGTTGGGTTTTTTCCTGGAATATCCTTCAATTTTCCTTATACAATGGAGCATATCTTTCCCACCTCTCCTCTAAAAATAGTCTGTAAAGAAAATAAAGAATCTATTTTGGGGTTGAGCAAAGCCATCGATCCGTCTCAACAGAAACTGCTGCATACTTCTTAGTTCTCCAAAGAAAATATTTTTTTTTCCCTTTTCTTTTTGTCCCATGGTTTTTCCCCTTTGTTCCATGAGGTCAACTTGGGACAATTCTTCCCCTCCCCAGTTTTCAGTATTATACAAGTGGACCAGAAAAAACAGCCATTCAGCTGCTCTAACCACAGTCTAAATGAGAATGAGAAGATATTTCAGCTGTTTCTCTTGGTTTCCATTTTTCTCAGTTTCTGGCTCAGTAGCTCCCAGAACCTATTACACTAATTGTTCTTTTCCAAAATCCGACAGTCAACAAAAAGCAGGGAACCAGTCTAACATTTTCAACTGGATTTTCCACTACTTTGGTTTGTTCCTGGCTTTGATTTTTACAAACTTGTTTGCCCTCTGAGAAGTTTGACATTTTGTGATATTTCCCAAACTTAAATTTGGTCTCATAAACTCTTCATCTGACAAACACGAAATTTGTTATCGCAAGCAACGTTTCACGGTGGGGCAGAAACAAATGTCTCCCTCATTATATTGTTTCCAGTCCATGATGAGATAATTAAAGTGTTTATGTGAAGCTATAAGGGAATCAGTATGAGGTCAAGTCAACTGTGTGAACTCTTCAGTGCAAAACCACCTTCTCGGGTTTCCACAGAAACGTTTCTTTCACAAATATGCTTAATGCCTGCCCCAAATGTCCCTTCTCCAGCCAAAATTTCTCTTATACATGCAATGCACGTTGTCAAAGTGAATGCTTGGTCTTTTTTCAAGACAATTGTTTGTCAATATGTTTTTCCAGCATTCTCCTATTTGGAAGGGCCTATCTCAGCAGCACTTTAACTGGTTGGTTGTGTCCAGGACAGTGAAACATATTACATGTGGTAGAAACAATAAACTAGTATAATGACATCTTTGTACTATGGGTCCTGAATTGTTTGAGAGTTATTGAATAAAGTCAAATCAGTGTTTATCTACATCTTTTATCACCCACTGGTAGACTAGGCTTGCAGTCAATAGAATAAAGCAGGTGCTTAAAATTAAGGACGTGTTTAAGGGCTCTGTTAAGTTACAGCCTAAATGCTACCGCAGATTGAGGAGGGACTTAAAATTTCCCTAGCAGCGAGATATGGGAGTGGGATATGGGAACCTCTTTTTTGATTTAACCCAGTCAAGACCAAACTAAACCCAAGTGAAGTCCTTCTTAAATATTTTGTTCCTATTTCCCTTTAAATTTCTCTTTTCCTTTCTATTCTCTCCTCTAGTCTAAGGGCTTTGATAAAATGGAACAAACAAAAAACCATGGTAATTGTTTGCAGCACTGAGGAACTTTTCTCTGACATGTCCCAGAGCTTCTGCTGCGAGGCAGCAGGAGCCAGGCACTGGCAGCTGGTTTCACTTTAGAGCCATGTATGAGGCTTGCAGCTAATGCAGTTGTTACATGTTTACAAACCCCTATCCTCTGGAGCTCTGTCTTTGCACCCGCCTTGACAGAAGCCTGATTTTTCACCCAGTCTGCTGAGTTTTGGTTTGGTTTTCTTTTTTTTTTTTTTCTTTTTGTTGTTTGCAGAATGAGTAAACATGTTTCCACAAGCAGGAATAAGGCCATGGACACTCCTGGCTGGTGCTCTCCCTTCGCTACCACTCCTTATGTGTCTAAGTTTAGCAGGGGGTCCAGGAGCTAAAATGGAAAGCATATGATTTGGTGACTTTACAATTGAAATAAAGAAATCTAATATGACAGAAGAAACGTTGTTTATGGAACTACAGATTTCCGTGAAGGACATCCCTACCAAATCATAATTAAAACTACCATAATGACCTCCAAGTTTCATTTGCTGGGCTGGGAGGGAGGAAAATACAGATATTTTCAGTGGGTTCTGCTGAAACAATTTATGGAGACCCACAGCTGGTTTTAATGTGCTGATGAGCTGGGAAAACAGTCAAAATTGTGCTCCAGTCAAGTGACTGTGTAATATCTGAGGGCAGAACCAGACCAAAATCTCTGTCATTTTATTTAATCGAATGAATAGTGTTTTGTAACTGAAAAACATAATCGCTCTGCGCATATGTTACATGCACACTTCACTAATAAAATCCACAGTGCCACCAGTGGAACAAATGAAAATACTTTTAGTCCAATTTATTTAACTCTCTTAATTTTTTTAAAGACTTCTTTGGAATAAACCAAATATTTGGCATGAAAACCTTCAGCAACATTTTTGCAGGCTATAGGGAGGAAATCTGTGTTCCTTAGAATAAAAATAATGGGGTTTTTTTTGCAAGAAAAGACATTTTAACAAAATTATTTTCTACCTTTTAAAATACTTTTTAGCTTTTTCACTGGAGTTGCCTTTGAAGTCAAAGTCACAAAACCAATCAGCTTTAAAATTAGCACATAAAATTAATGATTGCTGGAGTTGGCAGGCTGACTGGAAAACCAGGACTCTTCTGGCATTTTCATTTGGAAAAGCTTCAAAGCTACTGCCTGTGTTTGACATTAGAAGCAAGAGCTGAAGAGTGAGGGTGAAAAGATGAAAATGCCTCCCAATATCAGGTGCAGAGCAAATTTCAAAGGACAGAAAACCCCACGCTGTTTGCAGTCTCAGGCTTGGGGACATCACTTAAAGCAAATCTTCTTGCCAACCTCTGAGTATGAGATTTGGTTGGTTGTTCATTTGTTGGAGTTTTGGTTTGGGTTTCCTTTTTTTGTTGTTGTTTTCTTTGGCATTTATAGATGGAGGTAAACAAGGGTATGGTTTTGGGGGAGCAATGGAAGAAGCCACTAATACAATCATTCGTAACAAATCAGTAGCTGTACCTACCCTAGAAGAAATACACATATATAGGAATGACCAGTTTGTGTTAAGAAGACACTGTCGGATTTGGCTAAACTTGCTTAAAAATCTGAAAGCTCTTCCTTCTCTGAAGAGGCTCATATTTGATCACCTACCTGGAGACCAAAACTAGCAGCCCAAGCATTTTATTTTTGGTTTTTCCCAGTAAAATAAAGCAAAATTTTCTGGGGAGAAAAGTACAAAAAATTACCTGCTTTATACCTTCATTAGTGGAAAATTAAGTTTTCCCTCGCCTATGAGAAGCCAGACGAGTGTGGGGTTGGTGATGGAAGACAGCTGCAAATAAATGTGTTGAGTGAATTAATGTACTGTGTGACAGTGGAAAAAGAGTTCAGCTTGAAGGAAGGATTTGGTTATCACATGGGTTGAGCAAGGCTCAGAGAAGTACAGTAGAGACTGTCTGCAAGTTCAGCTACAAACTATGCGTTAGTATTTTAAAAAGAAAGAAAGGATGTCATGAGAGGAAAAAAGAAAGAAAATATGTATCTGCAGCAGCAAAATTGGCAAAATGTGAGTTGCTGTAAGTTGGATTCTTGTTTTCTCAAGTGGATTTGGCTTCAAAAGTAATTAGCTTCTTGTCACATGCTTGGGCAGTCATGCCAAACAGTTCAACAACACATTATTTTTGTCATTGCACAAAAGGTGATATTGAGCCCAGAATAACTGTTTCTATTTATGACTTTGGCTTTTGGCCTAAGCTCAAAGGAAGTGAAAAAAATAATGATATCCTTTTCTGAAGGTCTCGGGGCACTTGAGTTTCAGATGTTAGTGTGCAAGAAAGTTTAGCAGGGTCTCAGTGTCAATAGTAAAGCTGGCTTCCTATAGCTTTATTTGGGTTGTTTGGCTGCTCACTGGGGAGAAAATCCAGTGGAGAGACCATGTGGGATCAGGAACTGAGGCTGCAGTGATTCCTTAATCCTGCATCTACTAAAGCCTTTTCTAAGGTGTCAGCAACTTCAGGAGGAAGAGGAAGACTCAATAGCTGAGACTTTGTGCACGCTACAACCCCTCCAGCTCTAAGAGCTATTCCAGTCCTGTTGAAGCACTGTCTCAGGAATGTTCCTTTAACACCCCAGGAAAATATTTTGGTCCCTTAATGTGTTGGCACAACACGCCAAGAAGGGTGACAAGTTCCCTCCTGCTAAAAGAAATTGTTGTTTAACCTGAATATTGATTAAGCCAACAAATCATGTTGGCCAGGGTGTGATAACCAAAGAGGTACCGACAGGGATAGACACGAGGTAAAAGAGGTCTTTTGCTTGCAGGGAAATGGAGTGTGTATGAAGGGTGGACATATATATGTGGAAATTGATTTAATAAACACCTGCTGAGTCTCCTACTTCCCTGCCTGTAAACATCCACTGAGGTATTTTAATCTTGATGTTTTTAATAATACAAGAAAATCTTATTAATAATTACATTTTGGAATGTTTCTGCTTAGTCAACTCAAGGGCGACAGTTTAACTTGACACAACAGTATTTGCTTTAAATTGTGTGGACTGTGCCAGTCCGTGGGGTGACTCATTTGCGGGCTAATTAACAAATGTCTAAGGTAAATTTAACATCACTTCAACTTACATTCCTGCAACCCAGACTTCTTTTTGATTGGGGTAGCTGCAAGTGGAAACCAAATATTTTCATTGGTGGAGCTCAGGGGATGGCATATGCTACTCATTTAGATTTCCATTTCCTTTGCATCTTTTCAGGGGCTGAAAGTCAGGCATTAACATTTCCAAATACAAAGTCATTTTTGTATGAAAATTTGCAAATAACCCCCCAAGATTTTCTAGTACTACTAAAACCTAAATCCCCAATTCTTTTGCAAAAAGAATGTCGTGTATGAAGTTCCCCCATTTCTTCTTCCCAAATTTCCCGGTAAATAAATACATACCCCATTTGGCTTTAAGATGCTTTCATATCATTCCTATGCTGAGCATCCCTCAGCTGACTGTGAGCTGAAGAACCAAGCCAAACCATTGCTCAAGGGAGAGGTGCTTTGGCTCCCAGTCACCTCCCTGCTTTGTGTGATGTCCCCATTCTCCCAGACGGTGCATCACTGTTTTTTTCAGACATTAATGTTTCTGGAATATGGCAACACTGAATGCAACATAAACAGGATCATAGCTTTCCTGATGGCCCATGTAAGAGGATAAACAACTTAGTATTGCAAACAGACAAACAGGCTCCTGAAACCTATCAGCAATACACTTGCCAGTGGCTGCATTACTGGGAAATGCTGGGTAAACAACAACAGAGGTGAAAAGTGAGATACTTTTGAGGGTTTGAAGGAGCAAGGATGAAGTCTGAGGCTCACATGACAGCATGCAGAAATAACGTGGGCTCAGATGACTCTCATGATTGGGCTGTATGCCACAAGCCCTGCCTGCTGCTTCGGGATCTGGTGCTAGTGGCTGCACACCGGCTGCACACCTTCCAGCTATTTGCCTTTGCTTCTTGAAGGGTCCCTGGGTGGGCATAACAGCATGACTCAGTAGGAAGGGAACATGTCCATGTTGCCTTTTAAATGCCTTTTACCAGCATTTCCTGGTAAAGCCCCGGAACAGATTTGAATGGCCTCAGGAGGTGTCTGGAGGCGACAAACCCAGCCACATGCAGAGCCTGTGCAAGGCCACGCGTGGGAACCGTGCACCTCTCCTAGAGACTTCCACCCACTTCAATACCTCTGAATATCATCAGGGTCGACTCCCAGGACTGAATGAGATGGGTTTCTAGCTTTGACAGCCACCCTATATGTTGCAGCAAGAGCTTCTTCAGTTTTAATGCTGGAAAGCTCATGGTGAGAAGCTGTCATTTCAAATGTTTTTGTAAGTGGAGGGTCACAATTTTATGGAACATTTTAGCATTAATGTCCTACTCTGACTGCCTAGCTTTTTTACCCCCCTTGTGGGAAATACTTTCTTAAGGTAGCTCAGTTTTGGGCAGTGTGTCCCAGGAAGCACGAGACAAGGAATTCAGACCTCTCAGTGGTAATTCTGCCACTTCTGCTGCTTTGCTTTGTAAGTTTGGAAAGGTGGCATAGACCCTTTTCCTCAGCTTCCAGCTCAGCAAGGCAGAGCAAAGACTGCTGAAGCCCATCAGGGACTGCTGTGAAGTACAATTAAGTCATGTTTCTAAAGGGCTTGGAAATCATCTGATGAAAGCCATATGCTGATATTGGGCTCATCTAACACAGGTTTGATTTCAGCATTATTTGGATATGACCCAGCAGAGAGAGGGGGGGGGCTTGTGACAACTCTTGACAAATACCTGCAGAGGATCAACCATCAGCCTGTTTCTCTAGGAGAGAGATCCAGGTGCATCCAAGGGGATTTATTTTAGAAATTGCACTGTAATCTCTCAATAACATCATTCCAATATGATTTCCAGCATGTCCTCACTACAATTCTGTTTCAATGGGATGCAGAGATACTCTGAAAATGGTGGGGGTTTCACCCTATTTTGAAATCTCTTGGTGATGTAAATGCACTTTTCATAGTTTTGTTGTAGGTTTGGGCCAGGCCTGTGGGTTAAGCTTGGAAAATTCAGGTTTAGCTCTGAATTTTGCAGCTCAGTCCTGTTGTTGAAACTCCCTAGAAGAACAGCACAAAACATTCATGGGTGATTTCTCTCCTGAGGGATGCAGAGCCATGAAACATCATCTGGTTTTGTTAGCTGGCAGGGGGACCTGTGCTCTACCTGTGTGCACTTATGTTTTATATGGGCTGGATGTATACATAAAATATTTTTGCCCCTGTTGCACGTACATCCATGTTGGTGAGGCTGGAGCTGAGCAAACACAAGCAATGATGGTTTTTTTGTGGTTTCCAAAATCAGAGTGCCCTTTTCAGATGAAAAATTCATACTGTTGTTAGTACTGAAGGGTGTCTTCTTGACTCTGCTGTGCTCCCTTATGGCAGGGAAACCTATAGGAAGAAAATTGGCTGGCTCTTGAAAAGCATAAATGAGAGGAACTGGCTGTGGGGAGAGGTTTCTGAGTCCTGTTAGGGTTCAAGAAGGAGTTCAAACACTTCGTTCTTCAGCTGCTGGAGATAAAAGTCCTGGTACATTCAATTCCCCCTTTCTGCTGCTGCCAATAAGCAGGGGGGCTTCTTCCTCAGCCTCTTACCACCGCAGAAATAACAGAGATAAAGCAAGCAAAATAAATAAATGCTTTGTGGCTAGAATAGATAATAATTTCACCAGCTGAATATTAAAATATCAAAGCTCAAGGAAAGGATATATAATTATGGGCCTTTGAAGTTCAATAAAGGTCTGTTTCATCAACATGATAGCTAGTATTTCAAATGCAAAGACAGAATGATAATGCTACACTGGCATTTCTGACCCACAGAGGATATGTTAGGAGAAGAAGGAAGTCCTTTGAGACAGAAGGCATTTAGACTGTGGTTGATTAATTATCCTACCCCAAAATGATCTGTCCCTGACAGGAGAGTGTTGCTCAGCATCATTTCTCTCCATTTCACTCCTGCCACATTTCTGATTTTTTTAAGGATTGTTTGGCCCAGTAAGAGCAGGTGACATGCAACACTGAAATGAAGGGACTCTTATATGCTTAGTTATGCTGGAAATATCCCCAGATAAAAGAGAAGATCTAAGTTCTCCAGTCCAGTAAACTGTGGCTGAACTTTTATTTGTTTGATCCCAATTTCTAAACCAGGACCAGGATTAAAAAGCTTAGCAACATTTCTGGGTGGTGCAAGTTTTAACTTTGACACCATCCTATGGCAGGTAAAGAAAAGTCAGCCTTGAGACATCTTACACAGGACGTAAGGTCCTGAAAAAATTTACGTTCAGAGAACTCACCTTATTTTCCCTAGGCCCACTCTGAGACCTAGAGGCACTGCCTGATGCCTGCCAGGCTTGTGGGAGCTGCAGCAGCGATGGCTTCAGCTGTTTCCCACACTGCATTTCCCAGGAGTCAGGACAGCACCTGGCACATCGTTGGAGGTGAGCCCTGGTTTATACAAGGGCTGGGGAGGGGAAGATGTTGGGTTTCCAAAGGCACCATGCCAGTTTGGGTAGGGGAAGGAGACCTTTTGAAGGAAATTTGTAAGCTACACAGCAAGGTATGCTTTTTATTTTTTTATTTAGTTAGTTTTGGTAACACTTCTAAAGAAAGGTGTTTCACTGTGATCACAATGAAATAAAATTGTCCTTTGCTGAGGATATACTAGGCTGAAAGAAAAGCTGTTAAAGCCAAGTGAAGCTTTATGAGTGCCAGCAGTGTTTATACCATGCGGTTCTTGTACTTAGAAAGAGTTTAGTACCTTAAGGTTATTTTATTTCTTAGTAGACTGTCATCACATTTGGATACATTTTCCATTTCAAATTAACATCCAGTCCAGTTTTGTGGTTGGGGAAAGACAAGCAAGAGCCCTCAGCTACATGGCAGTGGAAGAGGAGCTTTTATTTGAGGGTAGGGATGTTGAATGACCCCACAGCTTCCTGTCAGCGTTTTAATAGCAGGACTTTCCCACCTGGTCTTCTCTAGAAAGTCAAACTTGTATGCTTGTGTGGAGACCTAGTAAAAGTGTCAGAAGAGTGTACCATATCCGATTTCCTAGGTAAAGTGTGTTATATAGCTTTTTGGTTCAAAGTGGGAATCAGCCTGTGGGGAAAAAATGGTCTTTTTCAGCATACTTTGCATGCATGGGAGGTCTTGAACATGATGTTTCAAGCTTCACAGTGTGATATAAAAGAAATTAAAGTTTCCAAATGAGGCAGTTTATTTTGCTTTTCAGCATGCATGTGCAGTGACTGTGCAGTAGATGGAAGGGTTACGTGGTGATTGTAAGAGGACAATTAAGCAGTCATCTTGATTGACTCCTGTTTGCTCGACTACTTAGAGCAAGAGAGCTTTACAGCACGTCCCATGCCTGCTGTTTTGTCTGAGCCCAGCTTGAACACAAGTGCAGGAGGGTGAAGGTGTCCACCTGGACCATAGCCGCAGCATGGCCATGCTGAGGTACAGCAGTGCAGCTGAGTTGCTCAGCATCGGTGGGGCTTGGAGGAGTGGAAGGTTGAGGGCAGACTTTTTACCAAGTGTTTTATGATGGTGAAACATAATCCTTCAGATTATTTCCACTTTTCATTTGGCCTGGTTTCATATCAACACTTGGGGTGTGGGGGAAAATTGTTGTCTTAGCACAAAGAGGGAGCTTCGGAGAAAGGCACAAATGGGTTCCTCCCAGCTACAGTCCATGGGGACATGTCCTCTCTTTGTCTGAGGCTGATCCAGGTGTGTTTGTATTGCACAACATGGATATCCTTTCTGTCCTGCTCAAACAGTGAGCAGTTTGCAGATTTGAAAACTGGTATCTCTTGTTTTGCAGTTCAGTGCAGGTCCTTGGTGTGACTGAGCCTTTGGGTGCTACACTAAAGGAGTAGTGACAACTTTTGTCCTTACTCCAGTGAACGTTTCCATCAATGGCTTCCGAGCTGGCATGCCCTGCTGATCAAAACCATCAGGCACTTGAGACTGGGAGGCTCTGCTGCTCCTAATGCAACAGGGCTCTGCTCCTTCTTAGCATTTCTCTGAGCACCTCGGTAAAATAAGTGTCTGACTTATAAAGAGCTCACTGCATCTAAAAGGACTCTTGCAAATCCTTTGCTGTCACCCAAATTCAGTGATGGTTTGAAAATTAAAAAAGGTTAAACTTGAGCTTGGGTTTCTTTTGCAAGTTGGAGTTTCTATCTGCAGGAGGGTTGGGAATATGTGAGTGAGCATTAGTCCTTGCTTAGATGCTCCTGTGCTGCATCACTGGGGGGTTGCTTGTTGCTGGACTGGATTTCTTTTGAGACATGTTGCTCTGGTTCCCTTCCTGCTTTCCCCTGCTGCTGGAGGAGTCCTCTGGAGTGCCCTTTGGTGTTGGCCAGATGGGGATGACAAATGGGGTCACCCCAACTTTGAGGCTAGCATGGGCTGACCCTGGCAGCCTCCTCTCTGTGCATCCCTCTGCACAAGCCATGTCTGTCCATTGAGGATGCAACATGCAGGGGGCTGCAGGTCCCCCTTAGAGAGCCTCTTGATCTCCACACCATGAGCTCGTCAGCTCTGACTGGTCTCTGTGGGTTTTCACAGAAGACGAAGTCATTCAGGAAGTGCCACAAATTGAAATTAGAATTATTATAATGAAATCTAAATGAAATCATAATATAAGAGAAATAGCAAACAAGGATTTCCTCTCTTCTCTGGTAGAACTGGCAATTTAAATTAAAAAAAGTGGAAATCGGTGAGTGATATACATTTCAATGGGGAGTCAGTGTCCTAGTTGTGCTAGAAAGGCATTTGGCTGCAGATTCATCCCCTTAGACTTTTCTCTGTGTGTAGACCTTTTTTTGTCAGTCAGCTGCTTCTACTAAACCACTTTAAATGAAGTCTTGGTCAATGTCAGAGTTGAGATCTGTTTTATAGGGATTTATTTGTGGAAGAGCATCCAAATACCTGCCTCTGAACTTAGTTATAACTATATTCTCAGCAGACGTTGAAAGCCATAAACCTCATGCTGAGGGCTTTGAATATCACTTAAGAGCTTAAGCCATGTTCTTGGAATAAGTTTATGAGAAAAACCTGGAGGGACTCAGCAGCGGGCACGGGGAACTGGATCTCTCCTTTCTTTCTTCTAGGTGGGGGGAATGAATCTCCATGGACAGAAATGCCAAAGCCTTTTCCAAACAGGACAGCACTTACCTTGCAGAAAAACTCCAGAAAGTACTGGAAGGCCAAATGCTGTCTCAAGCTAAGACCAATGTGATGGAGTAAGAGGTGGGATGGCTTGGTCAGAGCTATGGGGGAAGCACTTTCTGCATGTTAAAACAGCTCATTAAAACCAAACTAATTGCTTTGGCCCTCAAATTATCTAATAGCTGGTTGTCCTTTCTTCAACTGGCTCTGTTCCCTTTCTGACACCACAACAAGAGCAACCATGCAACTCTGATTTAGAAATGTCAACGTGGTTTAGGTTAGGGAGTGTTTGTAATAATTATGAATTGCCTTTACAGTTTGTTTGCTTTCCATAGCAATTGCGAGAAGACAGTAGCTGACAGCTGTGGAAATTTCTAGTGTTGTTCCCCGAGTATAGAACAACATGGACCTAATTAGTGTGTACCAGCAGCACCATATTATTAAATTAATAATAATTAGAAAGCTATTTGCACCTGTGCTAACACTATTTATCCCGAAGTGTGTTATATCATTAAGTGCTTCAAGTCTCTAATGACACTGGTTTTACAAATGGGAAAATTGTGCCAGGAGTCAGAGGCTTTCCTAAATGGACAAAACTACCAGTCAAAGGGGAGATTCTTTCCTGTGCAAAGCAGTAAGAGTTGCCTAATGCATGCAGGCTGTGGTGGCATAGGCACCATATATATGTATTTATATATGTATGTATGTATTTACAAAAAATACCCAAGCACTACATTAAATAACTTTTTTTTTTTCAAAAAAAAAGGTGCATGGGGAAGGAAGCAGAGTTATTGAAAATAAAGCAGAGACTGTCTGAGCTATTAACAGATTCTGCTAGTGCTGTGCAAGGCAAACACTGTGATTTTTGACAGATCAGCCAGGAGGTTTGCTCAAAAAATCCTTTACAGACCTACTAGGATTCCTTTTGCCCTTTCAGCAATAGTGGAATAGAGATGTGTATTGAATTGATATGCTGTGTTAGGCTTGGCTGTTGTAGAGTGATTATAGTTGATATTTTTTGAGGAAGTAGACAGACCATAAGGAAACATGTTGGAGTCTAAACTATACCACATCCACACAAAATATTTGCTGTGGTTGAGTTTATGCCACTTGAAACTTGACTCTTTCACTTAATTTCTATTTTTTTTTGCATTGTTGATGGGAGGAGACAGCAACATCCCTCCTCGAAGATTGTGTACTGTTCTTGGAAACAAAGGAAGTAGATTTTTGCCAGGGTGACACCATTTATTATTATTACTCCTAGTTATTTATTTTTGTTTTAGCAGGATAGAGAAGGCCAATTGGGGTCAAACTGACTGTGTGAGGCATCTTATAGGAAAAGATGGCCCCTATCTCAGAAACAATTGCAGTTCAGCAAAGTGCTTAAGCACAGATGTAATTATAACCACATGCATGAATCCCTTTGATGCTGCATCATATCGGAAGCTGTGATACAAGACAACGATTAGGCCTATTGAGCAATTATATGGACCATGGATAGAAAGGGGAGCAAAGAGTTGAGAGAACATGCATTTACACAGCCCAAATAAATAAAAGATGATACCCTTTTTCCTTGTGGCTACCCATGGATCTCTGCTTTGTCTGAAAGGAGGCAGGAGGTTGCTAGATCAAAAGTAGCCCATGTGATCTGATTAGACCCCTTGCTCAACCCGTAAGCATCTTAACTACTACTATCCCATGGTAGTCAAAGGAAGCAGACATGCAGATACGAATGGCAGTGTGATCCAGATTGTGGACAGAAAGAACCTTGGCCATGTGTAAGCACTGATGTAACCGGTATTGTCATTCTTGATCCCCAAAGTAGAGGTGATGGTTGAGTATCTCACACTGAAGCTACACCTAATTCTCCAGCAGAGGTGAAATTGCTCTGCAGGTCAGCATCTCTAGCTAGCTTTAATTTGGTGAGACTGTGACAGTGTCAGCAAATTGCTGGTACTCCCTTGTTCACCAGCTTTGAATTTATTCTGTTAAAAGGGACAACTTGCATACGTGAACCTCTTCCATGCACTTTATTTAGGAGGTAGTGAACAGCAGAGTAGCCATCTGGCATTTCCGTGCATCAAGCTGAACTAGAACAGATTGCTAACATCTTCCACTTGTGGATCTCAATTTTGCAACTGTCTGCATTTGCTTGTGATGTAACGTTTTGCTGGGAGAAAGTTATTCCAGTCTTGTATGTTTTGTAACAGATATTGCTGCACTCGTAAATCACTGCTGAGTGACTGCCTGCCTGGATGTTAGATGGAATTGCTATTGCTGCACACAGTAAGACCTGATCAGTGCTTAAGGTTGGCCAAAGCCTCTGAGAACATCTGCCCATCATTAACTGAAGGCTTTCAAATCTCTTTTTCCTTTCCTGCTTTTCTCATTGTATGAAGACCAGAGGAAATGGTGATTTTTGCAGAAGCTATTTGTCCTTTGTGAACCCTCTTTGAATGAATTAATGTGCTTTACTACATGCGCAATGAAACATCAATGTGGTGCCATCAAAGGGACAGATTCTGCCCTCAAATGAGTGAGTGGGCAAGAAACTATGAGCTCTGCACATGTGTCTGATTGATAGCCTTATGTGTCCCATCTGCGAGGCATTGGACTTGGAGGTGTAAATCTATAGCTCAGTGCTGAGAATCTGTCCTGCAGTATTTATGGCTGTTGTTTAACTTTAATCTCAGCCATTCATTTGCTTCCTGGTTCTCATATAATTAGAACATATTAAACAGGAGCCAACCACAAGAAATATAAAAGGTTAACGCAGTTAGGAAATGTCAGTGGAATGAATACAGCTCACTAATTCACGGGTTCTTTCCATAAATATTTCCACCAGCCAAAATACTGACTTTAACCTTTTCCATCTCCTGCATGTAAAGCTTTGTATTCCCTTGTCGCAGCAACAAATACCTCAGAGTGTGCAGATGGTGCTTAGCACAGGGCAAGCGGTTAGCATGCAGTTATGGTATTAATTAAGTGGTAGAGTTGGATTTCACGATGGTAAGGCACACCCAGATATGGAAAACTTGGACATAACGAAAAAAGAGCAATGTGTTATAGTGGGGATCACAGAAATTGTTTAGGACAACAGTTTGGAGCTGGTCCAGCAAACATCTAACCCCGAAATGTTTTGCTGTGAATAGCACAAATGTTTGGATGTTTGGATTGAGAATGTCCTCGGTCACTGTCCTCAGCTGCTGGAGAAGTCCACATCTTGGCTCTTATTTCATAAATTGGTCAAGACCCATCTTAAAAGTGGTTTATATTCTCTTAACCCCGATTCCCATAGTGGAAGGTGGTTCCATCACCTTCTGACTCTAATAATGATTTGAAATCTTTTTTGGTTTTGGTGCCTGCTGCCAGCTCAGGGTTTCTGAGCACCCTGGCTCAGCTTGGCTGCATGTGTCATGGGGAGGTGACAGGCATGATTTACTACTGACGTCCCGTGGTCTGAGCTTCATTCAAGAAATTAGCAGCTCCTACCTGTGGCTGTTTCGTGCTGAAATTTCTCTTCTGTCCAGACTTCCTCAGGATGCTAAATAAAAGGGGACCCAACTCCTGTTTTCCTTGAATCCCTACCAAACTCCTGCCTGTTGAAATTAGAGATAAATCTTTCCGTTGGTCTGTAGTACTACACCCTAGCAGCTGTACTCAGGGTTAACTGTCCCCTGGGCTTTTCATATGTGCATGGGGCATGGTTGCCTGCACAAAACATGTTATTCCCTTAATCTGCTTACCTGTGTGCTACCTGTGGTTTCAGCTGATAAGTGTTCTGGATGTCTTCCTCTGGACCCCCTCATAAAACCAGCATGTGCTATTATAAAGCAGTGAGCTGCATCTCAGAAATGAAATTGGTCTGTTATACCACTGAGAGATGGAATGCAGTATTCTCCATAGAGTATTTTTTGGTAGATTTTTGTATCTAACAGCCTGGTGGGATGCCTGCACATCCTGAGAGCAGAAACTACGTGTATTTGTGTCAGAACATACAAACAATATATTCGCATTATGCTACATGTGCTCTAGTGAAACTCAAAAGTGCTTTCCAGGATTACCTCTGCTAAGGAAGGGGGTAGTGCCTGGAAAGATGCTGAGTATCTCTGCCACCTTGCTTATACCAGAAGCAGTATGTCATGCTGGGCTAGAAGTCCGTGCTGGATAACTAGCTTTGAGATGCGAGATAGATATCTGTATGTCTTTAACTCAAATACAATACCGGTCTATTTTGGCTTTGTGTGTCCTGTTAACTCACTTGCAGCTGGTTGGGGGACCTGTGCAGTGTGCTATTGGGCTATGCAGATTTTGGAGGTCCTACTCATCCCTTGCACTCTTTCACCAGTGTTTTCTGGGATTATTCCATTCAGAGAATTTTATCCTGTAGTTTGGCTTTATAAAGTAAATGAGATTAAGTGTTGCTTAAAGCTAAGCCTTTGCCTAAGCACTGCCCTGAATTAGATGAGAACCCACAGACTGCAGAGAACAAAGGAGGACTCACTCCGTGGTGCTCTCATTACTTATCTTTTGTCCTGTCTTATGTTCAGTTACCTGGGTAAATGTTCCCCTCTATTGCAAGGCCCAGTTGCCCAGGCACTGGTATTTGTGTGATGGTTGGGGTTTTTTTTCCTGAGCAGGTATGCCACTTTGAACAGGGTGTATAACTGGAGAATACAAAGTAAAGGAAGCCAAAATGAAATGCACCACCTGGTAGAGCAGTGGGAATCACCAGGCTGTGGGTGGAGCAGCCGGCACAAGGGCTTGGAAAGGAGGTTCCATCAAAACTGCATCCCCACAATGACAAAGGATTAAGGCTGGATTAGAAAGTGAAATCTGAGCTGTATGCCACCACTGCTGGAAGGCAGCACTCCTGTAATAATGCTAATTTTAGGCACCACCAGGAAAGAGAAGGAAAGAAAATGCTGCCTTTTGACCCAGCCACAATGGCTTTAAACAGAAATAATGTATGCAGCTCCAGCGTCATGCTGCAGTGCAGTCAGCACCTTGTTTTTAAGCTCACTGCAGTTTATGCTGCTGATGCACTGAATTCAACTTTCAATAAACATAAAGAGTGCCTAGTTTCCTGTAGCACTGACTATATAAATGTGGCTTCAATATATATGTGGGTGTATATAGACTTACTGTATCTTTAACACCAGTTCGCAGCACTTGTGTAATAATGGGCTTATGACAGAAATCAAGATTTGCCTTTGAATGAATATATCTTTTATAAAAGAAACCACAGTGAAGCAGCCCAATGAGACATTCAGTTGGTTTTTTATAAGGTTTTATACTGCTTTCATCCTCCTGGGATGTGTGTGCTTCCCATTAGTGCATTCCCTACCACCCCTGCCATCTGTCACAAGTGATTTGCTCTTTCTCATCTTATCTCCCCCAGAGGAGAACTGTTTTTGAACAGAATTCAGTTCTTTTTTATTTTGTGGGGTTTCTGTATTTCCTTGCAAGTACACCCTGCTCACTGCTTATGCTGGGGAAAGCAGGGCTAAAGATGCATCCCTTGCTTTGGCTATGGGAGCAGGTGGCATATGTGCCCTGATGAGATGCAGGGTGGCATTGGCACCTGGGGATTTTTGCACATAAAGAAGCATTTCCAGACCTTGCCAGGACCTTTTAAAGCTTTTGGTCCTGCTGTTGTTCACCAGTTTAACGGGTCAGAGGCAACCAAGGCATACTACTGGAAATGCATTTTTCCTCTGCCCCATACCTTGGGGCATGGCTGGAAAGGATTGGTGCTGAGGGAGGTCTGGATTCCCAGCCTCAAACCCTTTGAGAAAGAGCAGCAGTGAGGTTTTGAGTCTGAGGTGTTTCTGTTTTGGTGTAATCCTCTCTCCAGCATTGCTTGGCATCACTGTGGTTGAAACCCTCACCTGTCATCTTGTAGGTGCCTGTTGCAAAACTCCAATCAACCCCTCCAAATTATTCATATGGAAAACTTTATTTTTGTCATGGCTTTTCCCTTAAAAAGAGCCAGTTCAGGCCTGGGGATGAGCATAGGTTCATGAAAGTCACGTGGGAGTTAAACATGCACCTGCCTGGAGTTTCACTTCCCGCTGCCAGATCTATTCACTGTCACATTCACTAAGAATATTCCCTTCCCCCCCAATCTTCCTGTGAAGTTGTTTCCCCTAAAAGCCACAAGGGCTGAGTCACTGTGCAGAATCTTGTAGCACACAATCACCTGGAGGATTATTTCCTCAGTGGAATAGCTAGAAAATCAAGTATGTCTGGCCACTGGAAAGAAGAAATTCCTGCCTGTGCCCAAAACCATGGGAGGTGAATCATGGATGATGGCCAGATGCAGCAGATGAGCCAGGAAGGCAAAGTGTTTTGTTTCTTTGGACATCATCAATGTGGTGCAATGTACCACTCAAGACTTTGTCGTCAACTGCTCCTTCAAAGTTTTCTTCTGAGACAGCTTGGGCTTTGGCTCTGAGCTAAATCATGTCAGAAAGGTGTTTCTCATTGTGCTAATTATCATCAAGAAGCAGGGATTAGCTTGCTTTCTTGTATTGCATGGGGATAATTTGTCATTGGCATGACTTCTGAGTTGATCTGATTGAAGTGTTTTTAAAGCTGAGGTCATGGCAGGGCTCCTTGCAGCAGCACTTGCTGTACTGTATTTCCAAGGTATCTCAGAGCATTTTGAAATTTCTCAGGGGAAAAAAAAAAAAAGGCAAAAGGCCCCAGCTGAGCTTGGAAACCCTCATGCTTCTTGGTTGAGAACAGGTTATTTACTGTTGTTCTTGGCGTGGGAGCAGTTCCAAGGCTGCGAGCCTGGGTTTGGCTGCGTTCAGCATGGCTCATCAGCACCACGGAGGCTCCTGCTATGCCAGAAGGGACAGAGCCCCCCAGCCCCACATCAGCTGAGGGCACTGACCTGTGTAGGAAAGGTGATTTAATAATCTGTGCTAACTAGGGAACCAACCAGATAGATGCCCCCAATATTCAAGGAATAAAATCTTCGTCTGTGTGCTCAGAAAGACTCGCAAGTCTACTTACTACCTCTGGAGGCAATTAGTCAAAAAGCAGTAAGAGTGGGCTGTAAAGCATCTACTTGCTGCTGTAATGGTTAACTGAGGGGCTGAAGTCAAGACTAAAGATGCTAAACTGCATGTTGAGGGATGTCAGCCCTATTTCTGGCTGAGCTGCCAGCATGGGGAAGGTTGCTTTGATCTGTGAAGTGGGGAAAAACTCCTTATATAGAGATTTCAGTTTCTATGTGGGTGGGAAATCTGGGAAATCTCCCAGTGGAAGAATGCTAGTCTTGATATGTTTCATAATAATATGAAATAACTTAAATATGAAAACTTCTACTTTTCTACAACTGGCATAATATTTCCTTAAATCACAATCCTCTGGATCTGGTTATTGTACAGGCCTTTTCATCTTCAAATGGCTTTGCAAATTTTGTCTGACTATATTGCCTTAGAAACACAATAAAATTGAGGGCAAAATATTACCTTTCTTTGTTTCCTCCTAGGTAATATGTTACTCTTTCATCCTCATTTTAGATGAATGACTCTAGTTCTCCATAAAATTCCTTTTAGGATCCTGGTAAGAATCCCCTCTGGAATAGTTTATCATGTGCTGTAACATGAATATGAGGATAAGTTTGTCTTCCTCTCAAATTTTAACCTCAAAGTTTTCGGCTGTCTTGGAGACTTCCCTTGGCAGTCATCATAAAAGGCCCCGTTAGTGCCTCTGTCAAACTATAGGCAAGGGTTTCATTACAACAGGCTTGGTCTAGGAGCCGATGTTAATCTTTCAGCTTCCCTTCAAAACGGGATCTGAATGCATGCTAGTGTTATGAAGTTAAACCTGTGTAACAGATTATGGATCCTGGTCTATTCTCTATCACCTGATTGTCTCTTTCCAAGGAATGCAGAGGCTTTACTTGCCTCCAAGACTAGACAGCTTTTAAAAATACTGCCAGCACTCAGTTCACTTGCTCATTTATCAGTGCAAATAGGCAGCCGAAGAGACTGTAGCTCCGTTCTCTCCTTTGCATTGCCTGGAGGAATACAGGAACTGTAAGGTATATAATACAGTAGCTGTAGCACACTGGGAGTGCGTCTGGTGCTGGTTCAAGTAGAAGTCACGGGGCTCGATACAGAAATTATCAGCTGAGACTTTAGTTTGTGTTTCACAGGAAGCTGGATGGGACTGTACTAACAGTCCCTTCTAGTTCTAAAAGTCTGTCAAAGTTATAAATGTGCAATCTAGTCCAAACATCTCTAGTATTTGTGGGTTCTATTCTGGTTGCATGGAAGTCTGATGGAAGTCTGAGGGATGGATGGATGGAAAGAAAGAAATGCATTGGAGACACTATGCATGAAGTATTATGCATAAATTCTGGCTTTTGCTTTTTTTTCTTCCATGGCAAATGAACTTGCAAAGTATTTATTTGGCCATGATTTCCATTGTAACATGAAGGCTGTTTGGGACTGGGAGATATTTCTCTCTCTGGGAGTCCTTGAAAACTGGTGTGCTCTGTGATATGTAGATGCTCTGGTGTTGCATGTCATGAGCAGAGGAAGGGTATTGTAGACCAGCACCTGTGGCTGGAATGCGAAGCAATGTAATTTAGCAATCATGTTTGCAAGGATTGAGTTGCTCAGGATTTTGTACCTGTTGCATCTGCTGTCATTGTAAACAAAATTCCCAATGCTGCTGTTGGATCAGTTGGAAGACAGTAATAAAAGTCCTAAGGAATTGCAAACAGGGGTCTCAGCATCTTTCAGAAGATGCAGGATACAGTCCTGTGCTGACACAGAATGAATGTGAATCCTCTTGCACAGGAAAAGGTAGTGCAGGCTTAAACGGTAGAGCTGCATGTAGCACCCAGGAGAAAGTCTGGGTGTATGAAGGTGTGTTATGTGTGAGGTGTGCACGTGTGTGGTTGTGCAAATCTGGGGCCATGGGAGCGATGTTTCTGCACCACTGGAAAGCCCAGATGTCCATGGGAAGAGTGTGCACATGTCAAGGGTGTGGGCTTTATTTGTATAACATCACACTTGAGTGAGCAAATTTGTAACCTAACCTCCTCACCGGCTGGGGCCAAGCCATGAGAAAATGGTTAAAGCCATGGAGAAAGAGGATACACAGTCCACTTCAGAGGTAAAGTTTTTCCCTCTGACTTCAACTGAAGTTTGAACCATATCCTAAGTTAATAATATTTACACCCATCTAAGTGAGGAGGCCTTTGGTTCTGTAGTGAGTCTGCAGTTTATTCTGCGATACCTTTTTACTTTCTGCCATCTGAGTTTCTCATGCTCTGGACAACCTTGAATGGGTATTTATAGAGCAAGAACGTGTGAAACCTTCACCCTTCAAACATGTGCTCAGCCTTAGGAACTGTAATGATTCATATCCTTGTCTAATCACCATTGATTATATGCGGAAAACTTGGATAAGTCTTCTGAGAGGTTTAAAACGCGATGTATATCTCGATTCCAAAATAGCCATATGGGTTGTGACTCATTTCTTCAGATGCTGTTCATAAAAATCAATTATATGGTCACTTTGGCTACCAGAAGGGATCTTTTCCATTGGCTGTTTGTTTCCTAATACTGTATTTTATAACTCTTCGAAAATCATAAAATGCTTACAAATTAGATAATATTACTGGCAAGAAACGTCTTCCATAGAGACAGATCTGTGGTAGTTTTTTTAAAAGCAGGCTGAGATCCTAGAACATGCTGAAATTTTTAGCATTGATGTGCTAAAAACACCTGGCAGAAGAAGGGGGAAATGCGAAGCATCTGGAGAAAAAAAGTGAGGCTGTGGAGTGAGGGAGGGAGGCAGTTGTTTGTCTGGTAGTTGGAGGATGGTTGCTTGCTTGACTCCCTCATTCTGTGCCCAAGCCATGTAGCCTGATGTTTTAAAACCTGGTGGCTTCAATTAGAAAGCTCAGGTCATTGCACTGTGATTACCTACCACCTTGGGCTGTCCGTGCATGATTTGAATGCCAGGTGCTGGGGAGGGGTTGAGTGATTTTGCTCCTAGTGTGAAGATGTAGGTGGCTGTGGCAGAAGCTATGTTGACTCCTGAAGATTAAAATGTTAGACAAAGTGATTAAGAGATGCTGAGAATCTGGTTTGAGATGCAAAATGCAGCTGAAGGGTACAAAATCTTTACCCAATGATGTAGTGCTTTTTATAGTCATCTGATACTGCAGTGTGGTCATCCCTGGGAAATGTGGGAGCCTTTATGGAAAGCTGAGAGTTGCTATTTGTTCTCTGGGCTAAACTGTTTGAGAGACTGGCACTGTCTGCTTCCTACCTATAAAATATGCAGACTTTCTGTATTGGTCTTTCTGCCTTCTCTGTAAGTAGATTCTGCTTCTGTCTCAAAGCATCACAGGTCAGCATTAGCAGTGTTCGCCTGCTGAGGGCACTTCTTGGAACCTCCAATTCAGGATGGTTTTTGATGGTGTCCATAATGTTGTGACCTTGGGCTGTAAGTATTAATGAAAAATACTAATTAAAGAGGAGAAAATCTGGAATGTATCCTTGTCAGAAAGCATCACAGCTATTTCAGATAACAAACTTTGTCTCCTGAATATGAGAAGATAGATTATCTCAGAGGCGCTCACTGTGTGTTTGCTCTGAATAAAATACAGCTTAGCAATTAGCTGCTTGTCCCTGCATATGTCAACCTGACAGATCCACCAACCTTTCCCAAAAACCTTTTGATGTCCTTTGGCTGGTGAATGGCTTGATTAGGAGTCCCTCATGAGATTCAGGACTGATCTTCAGATAAATCTCTTTGCATGCCCTGCCCTCGTATTTCCATTGCCTATTCCATGTGTAGGACATCCATCGACAGAAACCCACTCCGGAGCAAATGTTACCCTAACATAAACACATTGCTAAATTTCCTAATTTTATTTTTCTTAAGCAGTATATATAATTTGGTTTTTGTCCTTGCTCAGCTCTTTGAAATATTGCTAGGCTGCTCACCGATCTTATCTTACACAAATATTTACATGCATTTGTTCTTTGCAAAGCATGATTTAAATTGCTTCTGCCGGACGAGTGAAATGGTGCCTCTGTGATCCAGCCCTTTGGTTCTGGGGTTGTGATGAGGCCAGCCTGTGATACATGCCCCGAGGACAATTCTTGCTGACTCAGCCAGAAGGCTGCCAGCATCTCCCAGAAATAACCCATATTGCCACAAAAGCTTCTGGCCATCCTCTGCCACCTTTACTCTCTGCTGAATAAGCACAGTGTTGCTCTTGCCTGGAGGAAGCTGTAGATGATATGAAGCAGTGGCTTTGTTAACCAGCTACATTACTCCAGTATCCTGTTGATTGCAAGGGCCTATGGGATAGATGGGTACCACTGGGTGAGACAGGCTGGTGGGGCTGCCTGTGACAACGTTGATGGTGTGGGATGGGCTGAGAGCTTCCAACCAGCTTTGCCCCAAAGCCCTGTACTGCTTAGCTGTGAGTATGGAAACAGCATATCACTAAGGGATATTGATTTTTTACAAAAAAAAAAAGTAATAATAAGAATAATAAAAAATAATAAAATCTGGCATCCCTGCCCTGACTTAGACTTTCTGAAACAGCAGAGGGGGGATTCTGTTTTTACAACATCCCTTCTGACAAATACTAGAAGAAAGTATTTTAAAGTATTCCACTGTGATATTTGGATGCTTTCATTTGAACAGAAGCCATGCATTTCAGGCAGAAGTTGCTGGGTGAGGCTGCAGTCTCCAGAGAGTCAGACTTAACATCTGTGACAGTTCCCCTGGCCTTAAAACATACAAAATTGTGCATTTTCATATTTATTAATACATTTTTCTGTGTGTAAATTACTGGGCACTATTTAAAGTGAGTCATCTGAAGGGAAAGATGCATCACTGCTGGGAGCTTACTGGAGGCTCAGAACCAACACTTAGTCAGAAATGGTGGTCATGGGTTTCACCTTCTACTGTTTAACCCTTTCCTAGGTGTCCCAACTGTCCAAATGTCAGTCCTACTGCTCTAATAAAGTAATTAGCAATTACCTAGCCTGAGCCATGATTCAGCTTGTGCTACTTTTTTAAAATCCCCAAACACAGAAAGAGTTAGAGGGAAGCAGTGGGAACAAACTGATGGTAAAAGCAGTTCAAAGTAACTCTAGTGATGGGTGATTCTGTTTTTATAGAGGCCATCAAAGTTCACCAAAGCCCATTAAGGCTTCTGAGCCAGGTCAGCGGGCTTTGGATCAGGTGCTTCGTCAGGACGGCTACATGGTCAATTGTACACCTAATACACTTTTAATGAAAATGTTATCCTCTGGATTGAGGCCAGGTACAACTAGAGCAGGAGCAAAGACCCTCCATTCCCTAGCAATCATGGCAAAAGATATTACAGCTATTTCATAAGCCTGTATGTTTTAAATGCCTAAGAAAGCCAGCCCACATCAACAGCAGAACGAGCAGACTTCTACACTGTCACGTCATTTAATCACAGTTTAATAAGGCTCCTGTATCAGACTTTTGTAATGAAACTTTTGGGTAAAACCAAACAAAGGAGTCACTGTGGGAGAGAAGAATGCAGCCTTTGATTCAGTTTCTTTTTAGGGTTCACAGTTTCATTTTCAGTAAGTTGCTGGCAAAATGAAATGCTTTCCGCATGCCAACTGTTACCTCATAAATGGTCGTTATGAAAAGTAATTTGTGATCACGAGATGATTATCAGCCTTCTCGGCAGAGCTTCTGTGAGAAGCGTGAGTTCTTCTTCCCCCTAAGAAACCCTCGGGTATTCAGGCCTTTAACAAGTGCTCCAGAGAGGTGTTTAGGGCCTGGATGACAAAAGGGTGTTATTTTAATAAGTCAGTAAGCTGCTGGGAGCCATGAACTTGGCTGGGACAGGTGTGCACACTTCATTGTGTTGAGAGGATATGAGGGCAACAGTGCATCAGGCAGGGATTAGCTGCCTGCACTGAGGACCAAAACCTGCTGTGCCAAATTATGCCAGAGGATATTCACTCCCATTGGTGTTAATGGTCCCCCCAGTCTCCATGTTTTGGGAGGCTGTTGTGTGAGCTGTTAGCTCACTGAGAGGTGAAGTGGGCAGTGAATGATCTGGAGAAGGTCAATGGTGATGGTGTGTGGAAGAGAAAGGTGTCTTTGCTGCCAGTCTGAGCCTCTCAGTGGTGTTTATCCTCTTGCTCTCCAGGTTTCTGATTATAGCATGGTTCCTCCCTTATTCTGCAGAGCTGAGGTGGGGGCCCAGGACCCATAGGGCAGGGACATCTGTCACCCTGTTAGAGCTCTAATGGACAGCATTGGCTGAAGATACATCTGACTGTCTCTGGGGGCAATAAAATGCTGCCTCTGAGGCTTTTCAAGGTATGAATTTAGCTGGTGTGTGCTGCCACCTGGAAAGCTTTGGCCCAAGGACAAGCTGGAAAAAGCAGAATGTTGGGTTTTTTTGTTGTTGTTGGGGTTTTTTTTTGTGTTTTGGGGTTTTTTTTACCCATGATGTATTGACTCTCTGCAAATCCATTTTCTTGAAAAAGCCTTGCTTGCCTATTTTGAGTGTTCATAACTTATTTTTAACCAGCACTTGAGATACAGTGTGTCCTGAATGTAGCCCTGATGCTGGAGAGGTGGAGTCCTGTCTTCAGTATCTGGACATGGAGGGGTTCTTTGTCTTTTCATTAGCAGGACTCTCCTGGTGTGCTGCGCCTGGCAGCATGTTGTTCCCAAGGATTCCTGCAGCTCATTCCTGGGGGAGTTCAGCTTTAATTTTGTCCTTTTGTTTGTTTTGTTCCTGCTAGATATTACACAGGCATTGGGCTGGATGGTTGCTTTTTGTGTATTGGAAAAAATAACTAGACGCTCCAGTGATTCTCGCCACAAGCGAAAATTTATTGGAGGAAAGAAGAGCTTAGAGTTGTTTTTCCTTGTAAGGCTCTTAGAGGCTGAGCTTCACATTGTTGTCACCTCTGGCATGGTGCTGGGAAGGAGAGAGCAGCGTTTCCTCTGCAAGGGTGTGGATCACTGCTGTCATGCATGGCCAGGTTACCTGCCAAGCTGCTTTCGGCAGCCGCCTGCCCCGAGAACTTGCTCAGCGTGCACACATCCCGAGCTGTCCCTCTACAAGTCCCTCCTGAAAGCTCTTTGCTTATGTGATACAGGCATAAAACTGACAGAGCTGATATGAGCTGAGCAAAGTTCATCCAGTGTGTGCTCCTGTTCGCCTTGAACTCCCTGTCCAGATGGGTTGGTCTGTGTTTCTGGCTGGGTTTGCTTGCAGGCACCATTGGGACAGGACCTCCCTTTGTTGTATGCTCTTGTCGTGCTCTGAGTTTGAGGCTTGCAGCTGCCTAATGTTTGCTTTCAATTCTTTTTCTTTGATGCATTGCTTCTGCACATCTCTGTGTGTGCCTATATTTATACCTAAGTATGTTTGTGAGTATATAAGCAATAACTATACTTGCACACAAACCTATTCATAACACACTATTATCAATACCCAAAGTATTATGGTATATAAATCCTATTAAATCCTTACTGTGCCTCACAGTGACTGGATAGTTGGCAATTAAATTGAATCACCATGGCAGGCCCAACAAATGCTACGTGTTGTCTTGTTTTTCCCTGCTGCTAGGGGCATGGTGCCCCTGGTTAGGATGGAGTCAGTATTGCTTCAGCCTAGCCCTCCTCAGCTCCAGATGTGAGGCATTGAACAGGAAGAATCATCTGCATCCAGCTATGTCTTTTCCAAGCAAAGGTCTTGGCATGCTTGGCAGTGTACAATTAAATTACGTGACGGCAGGCAGGTGTCTTCACTCCTAAAGCATCACAAAAATGTCTCCATAACTGTTATCTCATAACTATTAAACAAAGACAACTTAGTTTTGCTTTATCATGCTGTAATGCTGCAGAAATATTAAAATTATGAAACCAGCCACTTTGCTATTTCTTTTTTCTGTTCACCAAACAGTTTTTCATAGTGATGCAAGGTGGATTAAAATCCTGCCCAAACAAAACACTGAAAAGGTAATTTGTTTCTGTCGTTCCCATTCAAGAAAAAAGCAACAGTGTAAATCACAAATGAAATGGCCAGTATTTTTTTTTTTGCATCCCAGGGCTCTCATGGCTTTAAACTCTTCTCAACAGTGTGCTTTATCTGTAATAATAAACACAGAGCTGCTGCAACTAAAGTAGTCAGGCTTCCCTTGCCAGTTTTCCTACATCATGTTATGTGAACAATCAGAGGGAGGAGCTGCTGCCTCCCTGATTTCAAATCAATAATGGCTAAGAAGCAAAGGATGCTCTCAGCTACTACCCAAAGTTTGTTAAAAGAAGCAATGCTGCATGCAGTTAAATGATGTCTAATGATGAGAGTCACTTATGAATTGCATTTGGTGGAAAAATATAGCTGCTTGAGGGGAGAGACTATGTGTGACAGGTAATGGGACAGGTATTTTGTTCATGTCTGGTGCTGGTTAAACGCACAATGCTGCACATCCTCCCCATCACTCCCTCATCTTTTGGAGTAATCCTTTTTAGCAAAGTTTTGCATATTATCTTTGGTCACTCCGAAGTAGGGTAGTATATCCCTGGCTGCATCTGATACTAACAAAATGTGGCTGAAACAAAATATAACAGTTCTCAAACTAGTTTACATTAGAGGCAGGGCATTTGTCCACCAGTGGCTCCGATACAATCATGGTGAATTAAGATGGCCCATTTGCAGGGTGTCCATAAATACAAATTGCTGCTCCTCAACCTACATTTCCTGGCAATTTCTTCTGCTTTCTCATGTGTCAGAAGATCTTCCCAAAGCTACTGCTGAAGTGCACTAGCCAAATGCCCCTGTAAAGACTTTTGCAGAAGCTGAAGTTACACAACCTCTCCTTAAATCAGAGCTGAATTCTTTGGAGTGCTTCAGCCTTCTGATGTGATGCTGTTTCCAAAAATCAGTCCCTTTCTGGATGCTGCAGGCACCAAAGGTCAAGAACCCAAATGCCAAGTCACCTACTGAACCTTTATGTACCACCTCAGCCCTGGTGTTAGGCTGACTTCTAACATGGTTGAACACTGCTCTTCCAGCTTCAGTCAGTGCTCATCATGGCTCCAATAAGTGTTGTATATGGTTGGAGTTCTGCGGAGTTCATGTGCTACTGAGAAGCAAAATACAAAGTTGAAAAAGGGCAATAATATGATAAAGCATGGTCAGTCCCCACCACTGGCTAAAGCTCTCCATAGGAGGAAGAGACAGCATGAAGGTTACACCTTACCTGCCTGGCAGCAGCACATCTCCTGAAGAAGCACCTGTCTGTTTCACTGGCTCTCCAGGAAACTCTTCTTCTAGGAAGCCTTCTCCAAGGCTACTGAAGTCAACACAAACAACATCTCTGATCTTCGGCTGCCCTTGGCTTGAGCTCTGGGAATTTCCCAGCAGAGGAAGAGGAGGTGATCTGAGGGCAGTGGTGTGCAGCTGGGAGGGAGCGCTCCTTGTGGAGACCAGAGTGGCTGTGACCTTCCATCTTCTTGCAGGGGACAGTCCTGTTCCCCGTGTGCCTCCACTGATGTGGGTCTGGAGGGATCCTCACAGTGCAGGAGCAATCCCCAGCAGCATGTCAACTCCCTTGGAGTGTGATGCTCCTCCTGCCTTTGATATGGGAGCAATGAGTCCTTCCAAATCCATTGCTACCTCTTGCAAAGCAGGTGGTTGGCTAACCCAGGCATGGAATGGCCTGCACTCACTGCTTAGTGTAGGGTGGGGGGAGAAAAAAATGCCAAAAGCATGTCAGTACCAAGCATGGGAAAGGTTGTTTTTAATTTATTGCTAAGATATCAAAGATAGAGGAAACACAGAAGTAGCTCTGGAGGAAGGCCTCACAGCATATGAAGTGTTGGTCATATAAAAGTAGAGGATGTTTATGGTGTGAAATTGGGAAGTATTTTCAGGAAGCTAGTAGGAACATTAAGCTGAGATAGGAGAAGGGAAAACAAGAATGTAGAGAGGGAGAGGATGGATGCTCTGCCTTTTTAGCCGTATTTATAGAAAATGGACCCATCCTCAAATCTGATGTTCAGTCATGAGCTGCCACAGATTTCCCTGCCTGTCTTGTCCCTGCGATTCATGCTCAGGAAATGGTGCTGTTGTGTGTGCAGGGCTATTTTGAGGCTGGAGGCTATTTCAAGAAGCATCAGTAAGGCCAAGCTCATCAGTACTGTCACAGCTGGACTTTGCCGGGGTGAACTTGGCTCAATGAATTAACATGTAACAAAGAGCATTGGAGGAAAACAGACTTTTTTTTTTTTTTCCCCCACAACTGCCACTGAAGGTCTCAATGCATTGCATGAAGCATCTCTATTTTATGTAGATTAAATGAAAGATCAATTTTCTTCTTCTTTTAACAGAGAATAAAATGGGCTTGTAAGACCTCAGAAGTTGGCAAACCATATCATTTAAAACTGAAGGAAGAGCACCAACTTGCAAGCTTTCTTGCATAGGGATGTTGGCACTAAAAGTTCTCAGTTTTATTTCTCTAACTCACCCAAAACTTCTGCTGTGGCACAGGTTGGTGAAAACAGTCTTGTTAAACAACAGCAAATTCCTGGAATATGATCTGCAGGCAGAGCTCAAAGGCTACAAATGATTAAATACCCAGGACAAATGAAAGGAAATAAGGCTTCATGTGTGCTGTGATCACTCTAAAATTCACTGCTGCAGGAAATCATCTAAGTCAAATCTCCTGGCTGCTATAACGTTATTTTTTAAGAAATGCTTTCATTTCACAGTCATCAATAGCATGTTTAGATTAGCCAGGCAGTACAAGAAGTGTCCTTATTCACCTTTCAAGGCATTGCATGGCTTGTAGGGAGGAATTGTTCCTCATTTGTGAGCAATAATGACAGTGTGGGCATTGCCAGAGAAGGAATCACTTTCTTCTGCATTGCATTTCACCCACAATGAGGAAAAGAAGCTCAAAAGGATAGATGTAAGATCTGATTGTAAATAAGGCTGATATTTCCATATATTTGATTTAAATTTTAAACAAAGTAAATTGTTTTTCAAATGCAGATAACTCGGCAATGGCTCCAAAAATAAAACACAAACAAGCAAATTATCAGGCGTGTCTGTCAGCAAAACAGATGCCATCTCATAAACCTGCCAAAACAGCCCTTTGCTTCAAACAATAAAAACTAGAAGGAATCAAAAGCCTCAGCTTTAAAAATCTCTCTTTGTATGTTTAAAAAAAAAAAAAAATTAAAAAATCCCAGCTCTTAATCGGTGTAATTTGGAATAGGTTAATGTAAAAATGAAACCCATTCAATAAAACTTTTAGTGGAGATCAAAAGCAATGAGTGCAGGAAACCAGAAAATTGATGATATGACATTTTCCAACACTCTATAACATTCATATTATTCAGAGAACTGCCAACTGCAATTGTTCGAATACTCTTTTAACTGATGTTGTTACTTGAACTCACAAGCCAGCCACTGATCTCCCTAGGGAAAAACATATGGGAAGACAGTAGCTCAATTAAAAGTAATATGCTGTGTGGCTCTTAATCCTTGGTTGAGCCCTTGTGCCAGAAAGCTCTTAAGTATGTGCTTAAATTTAAGCCTGTGCTCAGATTTTATCTGTTTTATGTGCATTTCTTGAGTGAAATACCCCAAATACTCTGGAATCCCATTTTGCAAAGGATCTGCTCAGGCTGCAGCTGGCCATGCTCAGAGGTGGCACTTACTTTCTCCTGGGTGCATTGGGCTCTGCGAGCATTTCCGAATGTTTTCTGTCATTGATAAATACTGGTTTCTGATTGCAAAACCTTATTTGAATCCTGTCTCCCTCTAGTGTTGTGAAAACAATTTGAAGGAGGTAAACAGGATGTCAGAGATACAAGGTCCAAGGCACTCTCCTGGTTAAAGTGAGCAGAAAACAGACGTCAGCAAGCTCTCCCCATAACCGTGCACCTCCACTGATGACCAGGGGACAGGGCTTGGAGGGATTTTGGATGGGGAATGTTGTGCTGCGAGCAGAGTTGCTGCCAGCTGATTTGGCTGATTAATCAGGCGCATTTTGGCTGGGTTGCATTGTATCTTCTGCTCCACCAAAGGAATAATTTCTCCATTGCGTGCCGGCGTCTATGCTGCCTGGAATCTGGCATCTTCTTGCCTGTCCTGAAAATTAGTGACATCTGAAGAAAACAAATGTTGAAAACAAGATTATGGAAACCTCACTAGCATGGAAAGAAAAGTATGGGTATTGGAGCCTTCCCAGGTAGATCATGCAGGTTAGGTTGTGCCCTGTGTCACTGGGCGTGTTGCATGCTGGCCGGTGTCCTGGGGTCCAAGACCTGCCTGGCAGAGAGGTGGTAACACGGCATTGCTTTGCCCTGGTTGGGCTCCTATAGCTGATCTCAGCAGATGGGAACAGCCTGTGGAGTGGAGATGAAAGCATGCTTATTTTACTTGCTTTTTCTTTTCCCTCCCCTTTGATGGGAGGCAATGGTGCCTGCACCTCAGCTCTTGGCTTTTAATGGACAATGTCCCGTGGCAGATGTGCCAGCCTCTTTTTTTTCCCCATGGCATTTTACCACTCATTAATCCTTTTGATTTTAGCCTCTTTGAAGCCCAGGGTTTGGATGTTTTTTGGCGCACACTGAAATCGGACATGAAAACACTTCAACAAGTGCAAAAGTTTAAACCCCTTATTCATACATCCTGGAAAGGCTTTCACTTGATATGCTGACAATGACTGACTTTATTATATTTATCTTTTGGCAATATCTCCTTTTGCAATCGATAGCATGTCGCGTTTTTCTGGTGCCAGTTTCAATTTCCAACCTTAGTAAATGAAATGGGCTGTCGTGTTTCTCTGCCACGCTGCAGCATGCTCTGGGCAGCCTGTGATTTCGGTGGTAAATATACAGAGAAGTGAAATAAAAATGTAACAGAACAGCACACACAGACACACACATATGATAAAAAGTCTGGTCTTTCATCTAATTTAGACCAGAAAATTGGCATCCAATTTTATTGTTCAGACTGACTCCAAGAACACAAACATATTTTTTCCTTCAAAATGAGAACTGCCAAAATATAAAGAATGATATCTGCTGTTTTGAACTAATTGGGATTAACTGTTTCCTGGCTGCTTTTTGTGGAACAAGTGCTATTTTACTCAGTTGATAGCAGCAACAGTACCAAGGCTGATTTGGGGAAATGGATGGTGTGGGGGTCCTGGCAGCCTGGGGCCGTACGGCAGCAATCAGATCCATGAAGGAGGGACTTTCTGACCTGCACCTTTGGGTGTTTGAAATAGGAATAGTTTCTGTTCCCAAAGTCTCAGCCATAGAATGCTGCCTGCCCAGCTCGCGGCCAAACCAGACAGTTTCCCAGCGTGGCAGGGAAAATGCTGAGCTTTCGGCAATTTGGTTCCATTTTAAATAGCATTTTCTGCACGCTTTTTGATTTCCTATTTTCATGTCCAGCTGTTGAGAATATTTGTATTTCTAGAAGTGTTTCTGGAAGGCAGGAAAAAAGCACAGTCCCACTGAGAACCCAAGTACTTAATTAAAATTGTTGGGATTAGAGTAACATTGCAATTAGAGTTGTGTCTATTTGACTTCCAGGGTTTAGGATCTGTGTTTTCAAGCCTTTTGCTGTAAACACAGCCTGAAATTTATCTTGGGGTTTCAAAATAGCTAAATGTTGCAAAACCTGCCAGGAGGACTGAGGAAGCTGGGAACTCTGGCCTTGCAAGAGGATGGGGGAGCAACCCACCCACTGCCAGTGGCTCTGTTTGGGATGTTGAAATAGGTGCAGGAAAAAAAGAAAACATGTTCTGTTAAGCACTGATATGAAGAACCACACTAAAAAAGCGATGTGGAAGGCATGGCATGTTCTATGGAGGAACCATGCAGCATATTTTTAGTGCCATTTCCTGGTACTTTGCATATTAACTACTTCCAGACCAAAAGCATCAGACAGGGATGGTCTGAGTCACCAGCATTTGTGTGCTGATTGTGCGCAGCATGTGTGTGACGGGGTGGCTAATACAACTGTGGAGCAGAAATCAAGAAGGAAGACGTGTATTTTTGATGCAGCTCCCATGGGACCTCTCAAGGCAAAGATGCCTGAGTGCTGCGGTATGCCACTTGCCCAGATGTTTATACTGTGGTGTGAGAAGAGCAAACCTGGAGACAAGCTGTTCCTGGGAGCAGCCCACATAGACAGGCACGCAAGAGCATCCCCGGGGATGATGCATGGGACACCAGCTCTACCAGCCTTCTGTCCCCATCAGCTGGCATGCTGCAGGGACTGTCTCCAGGTACACATGGTGGACCAGGCCACCAGGCTGGAAAGGTCCTGTGTGCTCAGGGGGTCACAGCAATAGGTAGTATTTTCTGTGTGAATAATTAATCTTTTTGTCAGGTTGTCCCTCAGCCTAGATACATACCAAAGATCTGAGCTGACCCCCAAGAAAACAGATAAAACAGATGCCAAACAGAAGTGGGAATATGCTGGCTTTGCTTATTCTCATGTTTCATTAAAGCTTTCAGTAATGCTGTATGGGGCAGATGCTCTTGCTCCTTCCCACAGGTCACTACCCATGGCTGAGTTGCCGTCCAGCACAGCCACCTCCCGAGTAGCAGAGCATGCAAGGTGTCTCACACCATCATTTCACCATGGAATTGATAATGTTTTATTTATTCAATATTATGCCAAGCTGAGTAAAGGTTGTGAGAAGAGATGTAAAGCCCTGGGGAGGAGGAACTTTCTAGGAATAATGTCTCCTTGGATGACATTTAGGAATACACTGAAGGAGCTGCGCAAGCAGTGGAGAGAGGATAGGGGAGCCCTGTTCCCCAAGGAAGAGGGATGTTTTCCCAGAGCTGTGGGTATTTATCCTTCCCACCAGGGCCTGCTTTGGTGGGTACCATGGGGAGATCTCCCTACCCCTGCCAGTCTGCTTTTGCTGCTGGGTCATCGAGGAAACCACTAAACCAGCTGAGAGAACATTGATTTTGAGTTGCTGGTTTGTTTGTTTAGTGTTGGAGTCTGCCATGAAAACCTGGGGCAAATTAAGAAAAAACAAAGCAAAGATTTTTCTTGGAAAAAAATAAAAAAAGAAAACCAACCTCAGAAACCCACATTGTGTTTCATAACTTGGTGGAGAGGAAGAAGTGAGAACATGGACAGCCCTCACTCCACCTGTATGAGTCTCTCTCATTCCTGAGTCTAGAAAATAAGTGATCCCACAAAATGACCCCTGACAAGGTGGCAGGAGCTCCCAGGCCATGAAAAATGTTAAGCATTTTTTTCCTCCTTTTGCTACTTTTGCCTCCCAGAAGGCTTAATTGGATTCACCCTCCTTGATGTGATTTTCCCCTCTGATTGCAGAAGTGGTGAGAGAGATGCCTGGACCCCAGCATCCTCACACCTGGCTCTGATTCCCCGCTCATTCTCTAGAATTGATGATGTGCCAGGTGTCAAGGGTCTGACTTCAATTTGGGTGTCAAAATGGGGAAAGGTGGCTCATGAAAGAGAGTCAGCTCTGGGGCAGGGCTCAGCTGCCAGTTTACAGGCAGTTAAAGCTTGTTCACGTAGTAGGTTAGGGAACTGCAAACATGGACCATTGGTGAGGGAAGAGGCTGGGCTTGCAGGGGATGCCCAGGCTGAAGTGATCGAGGCAAATTTGTGCAGTGGGTGAGAGCTGGGGAAGCCTCACTGCCTGCATGGCTGCCATGGCTTTTGTGGCTGTAGCACCCTATCTCCCAAAAGAAATATAAAGACTTTCGTATCTTGCATTGATCCTGGGAGCCATGCACAAGCTTCAGAAGCAGCATCTTTCCTCCTTTTCTATCCCTGCTTCTGATTTACTCTGTCACCTCAGGCAAATCATTTAACCCCAGCTTCAACCTATTTTACAGGGATGTTGCAAAGCTTAGTTAAGGCTTGTAAAAGGTCTTGGGTTCCTGAGAGGTGCCTGCTGGAGTAGGGTGATTAATCACATGTTGATGGGAGGGATATTGTGGGGGTAAATCCAAGCAGCCAATAATAGGGCAGATGATATTTTTCCCTGGGGGAATAAGACAAGGGGGTTGTAAAAGCATGCACGTATCAGATTTATTCATTCTCGATATCAAGTTGTTGAAACTGTAGAGAGGCTCTGTGGCCAAAACCACAGAAATCTGACTGTATGGCTGATAAAGACATTCTGAATTTCCACAAAAATCAATCAAAGATACATAAATTAGGGTGTTTACGCCCAGACTTCAGAGTCACAAAGGTGAACAATTTGCAAAACTTCAAGTTTTAGAAATAACTGTTTGGCACTTCCTCTGAACACCATCCTAACTCTCTGAAAGCACACCAGAATCACCCTGTTAGTATTCATTGCTGTAGAGCAAAAGGGAAGATTATTCAGAAGAGGAGGAAAAAAAACCCCCACCTTTTGCTGAACTTTATGCAGTTGTTCGCATGATTGCCCAATTGCCCTTCCATATAGAAGAGGAGAGGAGAGGGAAAATGCTGGGCTCTGTACAGTTATTTTGGAGATGACCCAGTTCTTCTCTGCAGAAGAAATGGAGAAGGAAAAGTCGCCTGCTGAACTCTGTGCAGTGTTTTTGTTGGGTTTTTTTTGGCCCAGTTCTTTTCTCCAATAACTTCATCTCCTTCAATAGACGGGCCCCTAATTTATACCAGCATCATGAAAAGGAGCTGGGGCTTAGAAGGAAAACCAGGCAAAGGCTGAACAGTCTTTGATTGGCTTTTGAATTCAGCAGGCTTTGCCCCAGAAGTTGATTGTTACAAAGGGACAGAGCCTGCGCTGGGCTGGATGTACAGCGATTTCCCTTTGAATACAGAGGAGGGCTCTCCATGGCCCCAGTGCCTGGAAGGAATGCAGCAAGCACTTGCGCATGAAAACGAGGGTGATTTCATATGCTTTTCAGAGACAGAGCATAAATCAATATTGTTTTGTAGATCGCTTGGCTTGCCACATTTTTTTCCTTTGGGAACATCCCGTATCCATGTACTATGGGGAAGGACACTGCAGGGGAGAGAGGATGGCTGTGCCCTCAGTTTTCACCTCAATATGCAGCTCAGTGAAAACTGGATTTTATTCTTCCAGGGACCAAACAGAGCCAGCCAAAACCAGAGATTATCATCACTAAGGAATCCTGCCTGGGGAGCTTCCACCAACCAGGAGAGCAGTTAGTTTGAGATTTTTTAAAGCATTTTTTTATGGCATGGCAGTTTTAGTTGAGCTAAATGAAGCTTATTGCAGTGGGGAATTCAGCGTGCACATGTTTAAAAATCTTTTAAGATTGGATATTTTAACTCCAGCAAATAATCAAGTCCCAGGAACAATTTAGATGAGTAATATATTAAAAACAGGCTTATACAGATCCAAGAAAAATGTTGGAGGATCCATAGGGGTCATTGTTATGCACTGCAGGCTTAAATATATTGACTTTTACAACTGCAAATGGATGGTTGCATAGTGGTTTCCACTGAAGAGCAGTTTCAGTTGTGATAACTCATACAAAGTGAAATTCACTCTTGTGCTCAGAGCTGGCATGAGGTCTCAGAACTAAGTGAACTTAATCTTTATCTCTCTACAAACATTACGTCTCTTTAATCCTCAAGGCATGCCATTCCTGGGAGGACCCTGCATAAAGGATGCAATAGAGCAGGGCAGGAATCAGATTTGTTATTTATGGAAAAATCTGAAATTAGAGAAAACATGTTCTGAAATTACAGGAAAGAAAACATTTTCCCAAGGGGAAGAAAATCTCAAAACCAAAAATAAACTGATTTTTTTTTCACTAATGAAGGTGTTTTTCACTTCTCTAAAATTAAATGATTGTATTGCAAATGAAAGAGGAAGTTGAAATATGCCAGTCAGAGTTATGTCAACTCTTCCACTTCAGGAAAATCAGGATACTTCTTGTAGAGAAGATTGCTTTTTATACAAAGTCTGTGAAGCTTCTAGATTTTTATGGAATATTGTTGGGTTTTTCAGGGTGGTGGTGGGGGGAGAAACCCAAACAACTTTCTTCTGGAAAATGTGCAAACCACTCTGTTAAACCCAAAATGCTTATGAAAGTTTGAGATTTAAAAATGCAAACTTAGGAAATATTCAAGGGGTATGGGTAGGTAGGATGTGGCCATAAATATACAGGCTTCTCCATGGCACTGTGATCTGTTCTAGATGATTAGAAGAGATGCAATAGTGAAATCAACTGTCATGGGGCAATGTCTTGGAGTCACCAGGATTTCTCCTAGCAGGGCTGGTTGCCCACACCAAGGCATGCTGTTTGCATGCAATGTATGCAAAAAACTATGCCATCTACAGACAAGTTTGGTTTTCACTTGTTGGAGTTATACAAAGCTCTAGAACTTTACTGAGGTGATTTGAATTAATTTTTAATCAAATTTGTGTTCTCATGCCAGAAAAAACTGTTGATGAAACTGGGTTTCCATTGGCACCAAGACCTAAACACTCACCAAATAAAACAGCATGGGAGCCGTAATCAGCATGTGATGAACAGCCCCCAGCACAGCCAGATCCCCTAAAGATTGCTGAATAGTTACATTTCTGTAATGCTTCCTCCTATGACGTGGTATGACAGCAGATATTTCCTCCCTGAAGATGAATTTGTCATTAAGAAAGCAGGAGAGGTGACAGTGTCAGAAGCAGGGCTTGTAATCACCTTCAGTAGCAAGATATTTTGCAGAAACCCAAACATCTGAAGGAAAATATTTTGCTTTATTCAAAAAATATTCATTTCTGGTCCATTGGAGGAGCTATGTAGTTTACTAATTAGGGAATTGGGAACCAGGGGTTCACGAGTTGTAATCCTTGGCTGAGTGAAGCAATGTGTTCATTACAGCTGTCACTCATCTCCCTCCTGTCTCATTTTTCTGATCTGTAAATTGAGGTTAATACCCTCTATACACTGAAGGTGCAAGGAGGATTAATTAGATGGCATGTAGCACTGCACTCTTCTCTTTGGGCAATGGTTGGAGCTCCTGAAAAAACTGAAATGTCTCACTGGAAGATTTTGTTTTCTATTGAAAACCTGAATATGGGTGCTTCCGTTCTGTATCACTGAGATATGATTGTTTTCATCTGAAAATTACCAACATATGAAACAAATGTTTCTGATACAAGGGGAACAGGAAGGAAAACTTACCTCTGAAAAGTGTTTAACAGTTTTACCTGTGAAGGGGAGGAAGGAGGTTTTTCTTACTGAAAAAAACTCCCAACTCTAGCATCCCAAATACTTGGCAACAGTGTAATCACAACTTTAATAGAGCTCTTGGTTTTCCTGTTACAATAAATGAGGTCTGCTCTGCGTTAAAAACAAAGCAAAGGGGAAGCAAACAAACCAAAAACCCAACCCTTGTAGCAGTCCAGGGAAATGGGTTCACTATTGGGCATATCTCAAAACCTATCCAGGAACTGTGTGTTCTCAAACCGATTAAATCTACCCACCAGTCACTTGTTGGGCTACATTAGCAAGCAAAACAAACTGGCTGACAGTTTGTGCTGTACTGCACGGCAAAAAAACACCACTCTCAATGGCTTTTCCAATTCCAGGGATGGAGAAGGCAACTTAACTACTTATTTACTCGGCTCTGCTCACCCAGAAAGGACCCAACCTGATGGATAGCCCCTGACCTCTCCACTCCACATGGCCACCAGCCTGACTGCCACTTGGGTGTCTTCTGCGTGGGGAGATGCAAACCTCCCATCTGGCAAGAGTCCAGCCTATTTTTGTTCCACACCATCGTAAGAAATACTACACTTCCCTGAATGGATGACCTCAGAGTCACACGCAGGTTAAATAGAAGCATAAGTTATCTGGACTTGCAGCCATGAAACCATTCTCTGGGAGGAAAGGGTAAATAAACAAATCATTTATTAGCAAGTAAAATTGTTTTTTCTTTGAAATGCAAAAATGTGCTCTCTGGTGAATGATGTTTTTAGCTTTACCCTTCGATCTCACCAGGTACAGTCCAAGCATGCCATGAGCAAAACTGCTTTCAAGTCATCCGCCCAGCTGGTCCTCTGTAGGGTGGTGTTTGTCTGGTTAATCACTTAGGGCAACAGTCGAATAAGGGGAATTTAGCCACTGACACTGGGGGTAGCAGGGCCAAACTCTGAGTGTGGATATGGGGCAGCACTGTCTGAGACACCCCAATGTCCTGCAGCTGGGGGGCTTCAAGGAGGGGGAATGAATTTGGATACCACCAAGGTGGATGTGAGGGCTGTCCATTGCAGAGCTAATGACAGAGCAAGGGAACAGGTCTGTGGCATTCGGTAGACACAAGCCGTGTCTGGAGAACATGCTGGGTTTTTATGTGAAGCCCCAATCCACTGGGAATGGGAATCTGTCTGCTGGCATCAGCAGCCTCTGCTCCCTGCCCTGTCACAGCGTTATAGATGGTGTGGGACAGACGCTGAAGAGGGGAAGGTGGCTGAGCTGTGGTGTGATGCTGCTCCTGCACACCCCACCCGTGAGGGGGATGTCTCCCTACACCCAGCCTCATTCAGTTGTCTCTCTTTGTGACATTTCATCTTCCCTGTTTGGGGAAAGTGGGAAGACCAGCAGCCTGCGGAAACCTTGGCTTCATGGCCAGCACATCCCCTCCTCCAGGAAGGAGATGGGGCTCCAAGGGTCTCCTCCCCTGGGGGTGCCTGGCAGCGCTGGCATGCCAGTGCAGACACCATGCCAATTTACTTTAGATCTTCTCTCTCCCTTCCCTGAACTGATCCTTCAGCTTCCAAAGCTGTCATCATTTTTCATCAAAAAATTCACTACTGCAGCATGTCAAAGAAGCGCACAGACTCCCCCCCCCCACCTGCACATCAAGCCTCCATCCTTTAAGCCAGCTCCTTCCAACCAGCTCCCCAGAGACAGCCAGTGTGTTAATAAGCCCATCCATCCTCAGGAAGCTCCTGTGTCATGTCTCTGCTCTGTGTCACAGGCACATAACAAACAGAGGTTTACATCCAGAAGGTCTGGAGATTCACTTTGGATGCCTCCTTTGATACCTTGCTGACGTGGCAAATCTAGGGACGCAGCGGATCCCATGGCTGTGGGGGTAGTTCATGTGAGGGCATATCTCTGCCGCTTGGTGCTGCCAATTAGGAAATGCTATGGGGGAAATCGGGCTGAGTTCCTGCAGTTTCTGTCCTCTGCGGTTGTCAGCAATGCTGGTGAAGGTGGGACAGTGCTTGCTGCTGCCCCATGGGAGCGTGCTGATGAGTCAGTGAGGAAAAGCAGCTATTTTGTGTGCTGAGGAGGAAAATTAAGTGGGGAGATAAAAATATAAAGGAAAGCCTGGTGAAAAATCATTACTGGGTCATGTCAGCTTAGCACATGAGACCTTCTAATTCCTTTAGGGGGGTGCGGGTTGTAGTCAAACCTCCCAGCTCTCCACCAGATCGG